>NQII01000191.1:1707-22599 GCA_002778355.1 Clitarchus hookeri | reverse complement strand
GAGGCGCGCCGTGCGGTGTTGCTGTCGTGACACGCCGTGGGGGCGGGCGCTCCCGCCATGCCGCAGTAGTGCAGTGTGGCGAGCGGTGCCTCGGGACCAGCTTGCAGACGCCATGGAGCCGCGCAGTGGGTACCGCTGCCCTGTCTAGCCTTTGTCTCGTGCGTGTCTGAGTGTCGGCCGGCCGCGGGACAACCCGCCTCTCTAGTGACATTCGACTATAGTCATAACATGAGCCGAGAGCCATTTTATTAATCAGATTGTAGTAAGCAGCGGGCTTGGACGATATCAAAAAACCACATAATGACTTTTTTTCTTCATATTTTCTTTAACTACGAATCTACGGAGATGAAGGGCATTTCTTTCCCAAAATTTGTTTGCAGCAAGTGTAGCTGCGTTTCTTGTCTCTCATTAGTTCGATGGCGCTTGTAGAAATATTTAAAAGAAAACAATAATAAACATTTTATAACTTATTAAAAAAAATAATAATTTGTTTACATATTTAGTTTTAATATTCAAGTTCTGCTACGTTTGGAAAAACTAAACAGGTTATGACGGCTTGTGTGTGACGATGAGCCCTTTATTAGCGGAGCCGTGGCTTTAACACTTTAGCGTCTGCAGATAATTTTTGTTATCAGTCGACTGTTTGATCCCGCAGATTGGAAATATTGAACGTATTTCTTAATAAAATAAATTTGATTTCACGAAACTGTTTGCCCTGTTTGCCACGGGTCTGATTGAAAAAAAAAATAGCAACAAAAGTCAAGAGCTTACAACAAGCGAATTTATTAACTGGAAAATTACAAACAAGTTTCACCTTTTAAGGTGTGTGTAGTCAAGTTGCGGCGTACGTTAAGTCAAGAGCTTGCGCTTTTGTGATATTGAAGGTCAATTTCACAACTTCGTGCAATTCATCACCGAAATCTAAAATTTCTGTGTTTACAGAATTTTTTTTTAACAGATTGACCTACTTGTGACTCAGTTACTGCGGTTTAGTGTGTTGGTGTCAGTTTGATTTTTGGCCTGTGAATGGCGTCTTCTTAAATTTACCTGCTTGCTGCGCTTCAACCGTACGTCGGTGTTTCAATGCGTTTATTGTTATATCTTGATAATAACTGACTTAGCATACTCGGCCAGAAAATGTGACGTTCATTTAATATAGCTTTGTCGGCCCTATTCCTTTTCTTCTTTTGGTTGGTGTGAATGTTAAGGTTTTCTTAAGAAAAGCGAATATTTCGTATTTTTAACGAATCTCCAAATTCCGCGAATAATGATATTGTGTTACCAGCTTCGACGAAGCGTTCTGAATTTATCTTTTTACATTCGCGCGAAGCGAACTTATTTTTATACAGGTGTGACCTTTGCCTTAAACAATTCTTTGCATTCCACAGTGTGCAGGGGACATCAAGAGTTAAAAGATGTTTTCCTTTCACGAGGGAAATAACTGTGATGTGGATAGTACGTTTCCGAACAACATAAAAAGAGTGTGTATGATCATACGTCCAATATTGGATTGCTTGCTACCGCGTTGGAGGTCTTTAAACGTTCAGCTTGAACGGAATACACCCTTGTCCATGTAACTCCGCCTGTGCCTCTGTACCAGCAGTGATGGGTCGCTATACAAGTTTCAGCAGATTAGATGCACGTCCGCCATTTAGCGATTGGTGTAACCTTCCATTATTAAAGTTCCTTGCAAAGAGATACGTTTTAATGGCTTTGGCCGGTAGTAGGCCTACCAGCAACATTTTGCTTCCGGCGTGAACTGAATGTTATTAGTGCAATGGGACTAAAAACGTACTCTTATCAAACCACAATCTACAGAAACAGGGTTGTACTTATTACTTACCAACTGATGACACAGTCAGGGCTACTATTGCTGTTCACTGTAAAGTGACAACTTTTGAGGCCCTAGTTACTCTTTCCTTTCGGCCATTTTTTATCCTTTAACCACCTTTTTAAATAAATATTGCCATGTAAGTAATAAATAGTGTTATATTCCACCGCACTCGGAAGTCAACGTCGAAGGCTAGAATAAAATACATGTATTGACTACTATTCAAAATGAGACGGCTTTAATAATTGCTCACATTACCGTTAATAGCCTATATTGGACACACATTCATACNCTACTATTCAAAATGAGACGGCTTTAATAATTGCTCACATTACCGTTAATAGCCTATATTGGACACACATTCATACCTTTTTTGTTGTTTTGAGGTGTACCCAATAGCCATATCCCCATTAATTCTGAAACACTGCAGTACACTAATAAATATGTAGTTATTGCAAATTTTATCATAACATATTTTTTTCTTTGTAAGGGCCTTCATTAATATTTGCGTGTTTTTGCTGCCGAGGTTGCATTACGCCGTTAAGTTATTTGGGCCGAGGGAAGAAGGAAAGATGGCGAATGTGAGAACGTACATTATTTTTTATGTTATTTCAGGTTTATGTAAATTAATTTACGTAATTTGATTTACGTGTAGTGTCTACAAGATAGGGCTTTTGAGCAAGATAATTTAAAACCTCCACTCTGCTCATGCAGCAAAGCCAGTCGACTTAGATTGCGATCATATTTATCGTTTATCGGTGCTGATTAACCTCCTCTTAATTTTTTTAATTTGCCAATATTTTCACTGACGGACTGTGGGATCATGACCTCCGACACTTGACGCTATATTGACGTATGGCCGGGACTCCGTGTCTTGCGAGAGGCGTGGCTTCCCACGTGGCTACGCTTTGTGTTATTCATTCTGAGTTCGGTTACCAACGCTTCTGGGAGTTCTCTGCTACACTCATACACGTTAGAAGTGGCTATGCCACTATGCCACGTGGCTATGCCACTATGCCACGTGGCTATGCCACGTCTTACTCTTACGCATTTTTTTATACATTGCAAATTGCAAAGACGCTTGAAGAAATTTAGCTTATATCACATCAGCTATTTACACGAACAGGCTTTTAATACGACATTAGCTAAAACGTCTTGTAATGGACACACAGTGAGATTTCCAATAAGTATGCCTGAATAGAACACACGNACGACATTAGCTAAAACGTCTTGTAATGGACACACAGTGAGATTTCCAATAAGTATGCCTGAATAGAACACACGTGCTTTACGAAACGTAGTATAGTTCAGGAAATCTTCATTGGAAGCTACCGTGTTTAAAATTGTCGCAGGAAAATTGTTTCTACTGTAGCGACAGGCCGGTTGCTGCTGTAGTCAATTTGCAGTACACGTGCGGCTGGTTTGCCGATTACTGCACAATGACACCGGGAAATGTAATTTACGGAAGACACGAGAAGTTCCATCGACGTGTTGTNACTGCACAATGACACCGGGAAATGTAATTTACGGAAGACACGAGAAGTTCCATCGACGTGTTGTTTGTTTCCATTCTGTTAAGCCGGTTCACATTCCCGCTTTCAACGGAGCCTGAAGGCTCGAGCGTGGTAGCCCGCGAGAACCTCGGAACGGTAGTTTTCTTCCACGTGTTGGGATGTAGTAGTCTTCCTAAGTGTTCTTCCCGCGGCTTGTAAATTGCCGCCGAGGTATGCTGGTTCTTGGTGCACACAGCAGGAGCCAGTTGTCGCCGCATGTCCACGAAGGAGGCGGCGGTGGTTGAAAGTATTGCGTAAGTTCACTAGCAACCAGATTCACACGTGGTGTGATGTTACCTGAAACTGAATATTAGTGGCTGGTTCATAGCTACGTAAAATCTCCAAACATGTATGCCCTGCAGGTATGCGTAAGCCGCCACTAGTAGCGGTCTTGATAAGATACATCGTGAACATTTGTGACATATTCACGAGAATATTTATGCTACCATTAATTATTGTTAATTTTAACTTATCAAAAGAGAATATCCCTCTCCCTACCTCCCGTGGGGTATAGCTTTTAGAGGACGTTTACTAGTGAGAACTGGCAAGTACCGACGACAACGAGACAGTGCAGTTCATGAGTAGCCNAAGCTTTTAGAGGACGTTTACTAGTGAGAACTGGCAAGTACCGACGACAACGAGACAGTGCAGTTCATGAGTAGCCGCGTGTGGTGTGACTCCGCCGATGGTTCTGCTGAGCAGAGTCGTTGCGGTTTCCCGCGAACACACTCGCCATTTGCCGCTGTGATAACCGCATGTCACCGACCGCCCCAGATGGCGCCGGGATTTAGCTCTGTGGATGCGAACATGAAAATATTCCCACCGCGAANGCATGTCACCGACCGCCCCAGATGGCGCCGGGATTTAGCTCTGTGGATGCGAACATGAAAATATTCCCACCGCGAAAGGCTTGATTTAAGTTTACGATATTCGATGCGAGGTGCGTACAAATACGCTTCAGGATGCACTGAAAGATTTATGCGAGTCAACAAAAAGCTTTTTAGTACTTGATAAAGTTAGCAGCTTTTGCGGGTTTAGTCGAATAGCTACTTCTCGCTTTCCGGTTTCATTAACATTGAAGTCTTTCGACATCCACTCAGATAAAACACGCAAGTCAAGCGTACATGGCCAAACAAATATTCGCTTGCTATTACAAAATAGTTTTATTTTTAAAAAAATGAAGTGCAACCAAATGTTACTTTGTTACTGAAACAAAATTCACTTTTGAATATATCAAGCACCATTGTTGGGTCAATAAAATTTGCGTAGAAACCGTGGTTAATTAAATTAACTTTGTGTATTTGTAAGGCCCTTTGCAAACAAGTAATTTAGTTAGCTCAAGATTTTTTTTCTGAGATTTGAAAGATAAATTAAAATAATTCAGACGCATTATTTATCATACATTTCTTCTTGTTTTCGTAAAATTCCTCGATATCAATTTTTATTTATTAGCTTTTAACTCATATATCTGTTTACAAATCCATTCCACTGTACAATATGCTAAAGTATGTAATATTACTTTATAGATAACATAATTGTGTAATACTTTGTAACAACCCCTGCCTCTCTCCCAAAAAATGTTGCTTTACCACCCAGTAATAAAACTTTCAGCGTTTATTTGTAGTATAGTTTATGTTTTGTGATATTTATAATAAGAATGCCAATGGGATGTCGTGAAACTCTTTCATAACTAACATAATTTATTTATGCTCAGGTGCCTTCAGAACGACACAGAATCGCGAAGTCTTGACGAATTGACCNTGCTCAGGTGCCTTCAGAACGACACAGAATCGCGAAGTCTTGACGAATTGACCAAGTGTAATAATTTCAGTCTCTAGTGGCATATGGAAGGATGCGAATAGACTCGTCACCTATATGTTTTGACGAGCAATCCTGCAGCTAAGTGATCGCTAATGTGGGATATTTAACCCGGTCAATCCTATTCTCAAATAGTTTTTATCATTCTGCTTATGTTGGGTTTTACGGCTCGCTAGGAAATAGTGCCCTGGTCAATGCAAAATTACAATTTTTATCGTTATAGTGTCGAATTTTTTTATTACTAGCACTACCGTGACTTTTTTTTTCTTTCCTCGAAGTGCGAAACAACCAGCGGGAAGGTTGCGGCGACCCTTCATATGCAGTGGTTTCCGTGGAGTAGTTTTGCCACAGCTTGTCCAACTTTTTTCTTTGGCAGCAANTGGCGACCCTTCATATGCAGTGGTTTCCGTGGAGTAGTTTTGCCACAGCTTGTCCAACTTTTTTCTTTGGCAGCAAATGTAATATCAATTAATATGAGAAAAATACTACACCAGTTTTTCTCACGGGATAAGATTCCTCTTAACTTCATGCGATGGCTTAAATGTGTGATGTTTGAAGGTATGATTGCATTTTAAGGCCGATATTCTCCGTCCCTTGTTTTCATAATAAACAAGCCGCTGTCATCCACGCAGGCGATCATATACGTCCACTTATTGTTTACAGAAGGGAGGCAAGTCTGAAGTACCCATTTTCAATTAAACCTTATCTCTCTCCTTCCCCTACTTCTGTCTCATTCTGTGTGTTGTATGTGGGTGTGGTCATGCCCGTGTGTAACACTNTTATCTCTCTCCTTCCCCTACTTCTGTCTCATTCTGTGTGTTGTATGTGGGTGTGGTCATGCCCGTGTGTAACACTTATATCATGTGGGCCAAAGTTTTAAATGTTTAAATAACAGTTTATACTGAACTATTGCCGTTTATGGTAATGTAAAGGCTTATCAACAAGATACTTTTTGAAAAGAATGAGGTAAGTAGTCTACAGTATTTATAAACATTTATTAGTAAGCCTAAGTAGTGACCAAGCATTGTTTATCAACACCNTCAACTAACTCTGCGCCTATTCTGACGATGGATTTTTAGCCGTAGTTCACCTATGCGGAGAAACGTAGAATATAATGCGGTTGCCGCAAAATTGGCAACGTTTGTGTGCGTCGTGTTTTCCTGCTCATCCCTTTAGTAGGCGGGTCGGAGGGTGAGAGGAGAAAAAAATAGGTTCACCTAGTAATGTAACAACACTGCTGGTGACAGCTGGTCGGCTGTTTTCGGTATGTCCCTCTTGGTTTCCTCTTATGGATCTCGTCCTGCCGTACATCAGCTCGCCGGACAACAGTAAGAGACAGAACACACTTCCGGGTTAGCAGCATGAGGCTGAGGTATTTTAAGGGGCCCGTCTACCTGGCACTTGGACTGTGCTGCAGTGTGTTTGAAACGTAAGTTTTACCACGAAACTATTAAACATGCGTCCAATAAGCTGATGTAAAAGAAGCGCACACAATTCAGACGAGGCCTGTTGAGTGCTTTCGCAACGTCATTCGCATTACTAACACAATTTCCAAGCACTCCAATATAGCTAAAAACTGATTTTTTAAAGCGTTGTATCTTACAGTATTCGCGTCAGATACATATAATATAAATATAGTTATAGGGTCTCCGCTTCAAGTCCCGTAAATACACGCAGCAAGACGAGAATGCTGCACGCCAGTTCAGAGCCCTGCTTTTAGCGGCGACGCCACACTTGATGTGCGTGGCAGTGTAGTCCTTATGGCTCCCGTGCTTGTCGGCCTCAGACACGAAAAAAAGCTCCTGGTAGGCGGCCCCCTTAAATAAACGCTCTTCTCAGATGGATCGAAAAATAACATATTTTGATATCACGTCAAAAAAAAAATAATANCTACTATTCAAAATGAGACGGCTTTAATAATTGCTCACATTACCGTTAATAGCCTATATTGGACACACATTCATACATTTTTTGTTGTTTTGAGGTGTACCCAATAGCCATATCCCCATTAATTCCGAAACACTGCAGTGCACTAATAAATATGTAGTTATTGCAAATTTTATCATAACATATTTTTTTCTTTGTAAGGGCCTTCATTAATATTTGCGTGTTTTTGCTGCCGAGGTTGCATTACGCCGTTAAGTTATTTGGGCCGAGGGAAGAAGGAAAGATGGCGAATGTGAGAACGTACATTATTTTTTATGTTATTTCAGGTTTATGTAAATTAATTTACGTAATTTGATTTACGTGTAGTGTCTACAAGATAGGGCTTTTGAGCAAGATAATTTAAAACCTCCACTCTGCTCATGCAGCAAAGCCAGTCGACTTAGATTGCGATCATATTTATCGTTTATCGGTGCTGATTAACCTCCTCTTAATTTTTTTAATTTGCCAATATTTTCACTGACGGACTGTGGGATCATGACCTCCGACACTTGACGCTATATTGACGTATGGCCGGGACTCCGTGTCTTGCGAGAGGCGTGGCTTCCCACGTGGCTACGCTTTGTGTTATTCATTCTGAGTTCGGTTACCAACGCTTCTGGGAGTTCTCTGCTACACTCATACACGTTAGAAGTGGCTATGCCACTTCTTACTGTTACGCATTTTTTTATANTCGGTGCTAATTAACCTCCTCTTAATTTTTTTAATTTGCCAATATTTTCACTGACGGACTGTGGGATCATGACCTCCGACACTTGACGCTATATTGACGTATGGCCGGGACTCCGTGTCTTGCGAGAGGCGTGGCTTCCCACGTGGCTACGCTTTGTGTTATTCATTCTGAGTTCGGTTACCAACGCTTCTGGGAGTTCTCTGCTACACTCATACACGTTAGAAGTGGCTATGCCACTATGCCACGTGGCTATGCCACTATGCCACGTGGCTATGCCACGTCTTACTGTTACGCATTTTTTTATACATTGCAAATTGCAAAGACGCTTGAAGAAATTTAGCTTATATCACATCAGCTATTTACACGAACAGGCTTTTAATACGACATTAGCTAAAACGTCTTGTAATGGACACACAGTGAGANATGACACTAGCTAAAACGTCTTGTAATGGACACACAGTGAGATTTCTAATAAGTATGCCTGAATAGAACACACGTGCTTTACGAAACGTAGTATAGTTCAGGAAATATTCATTGGAAGCTACCGTGTTTAAAATTGTCGCAGGAAAATTGTTTCTACTGTAGCGACAGGCCGGTTGCTGCTGTAGTCAATTTGCAGTACACGTGCGGCTAGTTTGCCGATTACTGCACAATGACACCGGGAAATGTAATTTACGGAAGACACGAGAAGTTCCATCGACGTGTTGTTTGTTTCCATTCCGTTAAGCCGTTTCACATTCCCGCTTTCAACGGAGCCTGAAGGCTCGAGCCTGAAGGCCGCGAGAACCTCGGAACGGTAGTTTTCTTCCACGTGTTGGGATGTAGTAGTCTTCCTAAGTGTTCTTCCCGCGGCTTATAAATTGTCGCCGAGGTATGCTGGTTCTTGATGCCCACAGCAGGAGCCAGTTGTCGCCGCATGTCCATGAAGGAGGCGGGGGTGGTTGAAAGTATTGCGTAAGTTCACTAGCAACCAGATTCCCACGTGGTGTGATGTTACCTGAAACTGAATATTAGTGGCTGGTTCATAGCTACGTGAAATCTCCAAACATGTATGCCCTGCAGCTATTCGTAAGCCGCCACTAGTAGCGGTATTGATAAGATACATCGTGAACATTTGTGACATCTTCACGAGAATGTTTATTCTACCATTAATTATTGTTTTTTTTAACTTATCAAAAGAGAATATCCCCCTCCTTACCTCCCGTGGGGTAAAGCTTTTAGAGGACGTTTACTAGTGAGAACTGGCAAGTACCGACGACAACGAGACAGTGCAGTTCATGAGTAGCCGCGTGTGGTGTGACTCCGCCGATGGTTCTGCTGAGCAGAGTCGTTGCGGTTTCCCGCGAACACACTCGCCATTTGCCGCTGTGATAACCGCATGTCACCGACCGCCCCAGATGGCGCCGGGATTTAGCTCTGTGGATGCGAACATGAAAATATTCCCACCGCGAATGGCTTGATTTAAGTTTACGATATTCGATGCGAGGTGCGTACAAATACGCTTCAGGATGCACTGAAAGATTTATGCGAGTCAACAAAAAGCTTTTTAGTACTTGATAAAGTTAGCAGCTTTTGCGGGTTTAGTCGAATAGCTACTTCTCGCTTTCCGGTTTCATTAACATTGAAGTATTTCGACATCCACTCGGATAAAACACGCAAGTCAAGCGTACATGGCCAAACAAATATTCGCTTGCTATTACAAAATAGTTTTATTTAAAAAAAAATTAAGTGCAACCAAATATTACTTTGTTACTGAAACAAAATTCACTATTGAATATATCAAGCACCATTGTTGGGTCAATAAAATTTGCGTAGAAACCGTGGTTAATTAAATTAACTTTGTGTATTTGTAAGGCCCTTTGCGAACAAGTAATTTAGTTAGCCCAAGATTTTTTTCTGAGATTTGAAAGATAAATTAAAATAAATCACATGCAATATTTATTCTTGTTTTCGTAAAATTCCTCGATATTAATTTATTTATTACCTTTTAACTCATACATCTGTTTAAAATCCACTCCACTGTACAATATGCTAAATTATGTAATATTATTTTATTGATAACATAATTGTGTAATACTTTGTAACAACCCCCGCCTCTCTCCCAAAAAATTGCTTTACCACCCAGTAATATATATAACTTTCAGAGTTTATTTGTAATATATTTAATGTTTTGTGATATTTATAATAAGAATGCCAATGGGATGTCGTGAAACTCTTTCATAACTAACATAATTTATTTATACTCAGGTGCCTTCAAATCGACACAGAATCGCGAAGTCTTGACGAATTGACCAAGTGTAATAATTTCTGTCTCTAGTGGCATGTGAAAGGATGCGAATAGACTCGTCACCTATATGTTTTTACTAGCAATCCTGCAGCTAAGTGATCGCTAATGTGGGATATTTAACCCGGTCAATCCTATTCTCAAATAGTTTTTATCATTCTGCTTATGTTGGGTTTTACGGCTCGCTAGGAAATAGTGCCCTGGTCAATGCAAAATTAGAATTTTTATCGTTATAGTGTCGAATTTTTTTATTACTAGCACTACCGTGACTTTTTTTTTCTTTTCTCGAAGTGCGAAATAATCAGCGGGAAGGTTGTGGCGACCCTTCATATGCAGTGGTTTCCGTGGAGTAGTTTTGCCACAGCTTGTCCAACTTTTTTCTTTGGCAGCAAATGTAATATCAATTAATATGAGAAAAATACTACACCAGTTTTTCTCACTGGATAAGATTCCTCTTAACTTCATGCGATGGCTTAAATGTGTGATGTTTGAAGGTATGATTGCATTTTAAGGCCGACATTGTCCGTCCCTTGTTTTCATAATAAACAAGCCGCTGTCATCCACGCAGGCGATCATATACGTCCACTTATTGTTTACAGAAGGGAGGCAAGTCTGAAGTACCCATTTTCAATTAAACCTTATCTCTCTCCTTCCCCTACTTCTGTCTCATTCTGTGTGTTGTATGTGGGTGTGGTCATGCCCGTGTGTAACACTCATATCATGTGGGCCAAAGTTTTAAATGTTTAAATAACAGTTTATACTGAACTATTGCCGTTTATGGTTATGTAAAGGCTTATCAACAAGATACATTTTGAAAAGAATGAGGTAAGTAGTCTACAGTATTTTATAAAAATTTATTAGTAAGCCTAAGTAGTGACCAAGCATTGTTTATCAACACCTAAAAAAAAGGGGGGGGGGGNGGGGGGGGGGGTGACCGCCCCTGATAGCTGAAAAGTGGAGGGGTGACCAACCCTCTGGCTCCCTCAGTTTTTTTTTTTTCAATTAACTCTGCGCCTATGCTGACGATGAGTTTTTAGCCGTAGTTCGCCTCTGCGGAGAAAGGTAGAATATAATGCGGTTGCCGCAAAATTGGCAACGTTTGTGTGCGTCGTGTTTTCCTGCTCCTCCCTTTAGTAGGCGGGTCGGAGGGTGAGAGGAGAAAAAAATAGGTTCATCTAGTAATGTAACAACACTGCTGGTGACAGCTGGTCGGCTGTTTTCGGTATGTCCCTCTTGGTTTCCTCTTATGGATCTCGTCCTGCCGTACATCAGCTCGCCGGACAACAGTAAGAGACAGAATACACTTCCGGGTTAGCAGCATGAGGCTGAGGTATTTTAAGGGGCCCGTCTACCTGGCACTTGGACTGTGCTGCAGTGTGTTTGAAACGTACGTTTTACCACGAAACTATTAAGCATGCGTCCAATAAGCTGATTTAAAAGAAGCGCACACTATTCAGACGAGGCCTGTTGAGTGCTTTCGCAACGTCATGCGCATTACGAACACAATTTCGAAGCACTCCAATATAGCTAAAAAAAAAAAGGATTTTTTAAAGCGCTGTATCTTACAATCTTCGCGTCAGATACATATAATAGAAATAAAGTTACAGGATTACCGCTGGAAGTCCCGTAAATACACGCAGCAAGACGAGAATACTGCACGCGCCAGTTCAGAGATTGGCTGTTAGCGGCGACGCTACACTTGATGTGCGTGGCAGTGTCGCTCTTATGGCTCCCGTGCTTCTCGGCCTCAGACACGAAAAAAAGCTCCTGGTAGGCGGTCCCCTTAAATAAACGCTCTTCTCAGATGGATCGAAAAATAACATATTTTGATATCACGCCAAAAAAAAAAATAATAATGAGGATATAACTAGAGAAGTAATAGTAGGCCTATAGCGAAGGTTTTTGTTGAGGGAGCGATTGAAGAAAAGAGTGGTAAAGCAGCAGGAGGCTGTAATTAATAAGAAACGAAATGCGGAAATGAAAAATCTCAAGCAATCGTCTCCAGTTACGCTCATAACGCTAACAGTATGTGTTTGGAAGCGGTCGCGGTGGTGTAATGGTTAGACTACTCGCCTCCAACCTAGGCGAACCAGGTTTGATTTACGGTGAGGCCGCCCCCGTATTTGGCACGTGGAAATCGTGCCGGACGATGCCGTTGGTCGGTGGGTTTTCTCGGGGTACTCACGTATCCCCCGCCCCCGTCATTCCAGCGCTGTTCCACACTCACCTCGGTTCACCCTCATCGGCTCTCAAGACCTCTGTGTTAAGCGCCGCCCAAATCTCGTCACCCACTCCACTGTATGCTTGGAGAATTGTCAGTGAAGAGACTAAGAATGTTTGCGAATGGAATAACTGAATGCTACCCCGCAAGAAGTTTTCATCGGCTTGCTGCTGCCTTTGTCAGTCGTAGATTACACTTATGGCTGTGTTTGGTGCGAAGTGGTTACAGTGTTTGTTAGTGTCCAGTGCGTGGTCAAATGAATTGTTCCTTTACATCAGTAAACAGTTAAGTGTGCTAGTGGTGAAGTTAGATGTCGGGACTGTGAAATTCAAACGATTCGGTTTCCTGGACCACCTCCTTCCCCCCCAAACCCCAGCAAATATCACGCTTCTATGGTACCCTTTGTTTGAACTTTGTATTACTTTTTTTTTCGTGCGTATTGCGGAAAGCAATAGTTTAGCACTAGCTTATAAGCTTTGCCCGTAGCTATAAGTGCTGACTGGCCTCGCTGAGGGAAACTCCAACAAAATATTTTTTATATAGGGCCAAACATATATTTAGTTGCCCCAACAAAATATTTTGTCCAGTAAACAAAACTTGAAAAACAACAAATTAATTTTGTTCATCTAACAAAATACACGCTCGAATTAACAATACTTATTTTGGGCTAAAATAAGTCAACAAAACAGTTTGTTGAATCAACTGTATATATTTGTTTGGCCACTCATTTCATTGGTTTCGTTCGAAAATACAGTAAAAGAGTTTATTTGCATATCTTGTAACAATTAAGATAGTTACGGTGTTTGTCAGTACATTTATCGATGGTTGATAATAGTATAAACTTCCTAACATAAACAGTTTAACTGTAAACTAAAAAGGAAAGCTGTAAAATTAAAAAAAAAAAAAAAAAAAAAGCGCAAGTTATCCTATTTTTGAAATGTGTGTATTTAAACAAACCTATTCTATTAGTAGTTACTATAGCTGGGTTTACTAATGCGTAGCACTGTACTGCAGGTGATGTACACAGTCGAATCACACTATTATAATAACCACATGCTAGAAGTGCCATCTGCCGCGCGTAGCCCATGACGTGGACTGGTGAAGCGGGTAGACAGGCTGAGTATAAAAGAATACCCCAATTTTGAAGGTCTCTAATATCAAAATCAAACCACCTACAACTTTGGTTGACCAATCAAATGAACCGTGGAATTGATCCTTTATGTACTCCCATAGAAAAAAAAATGGCACGGGGTAAGATCCGGGCTTCTTGGGGGCCAGTGATGAAGAGCCTGGTCACCAGCTACTCCTCGACCAATCCATCGTTGCGGCAACGTCTCGTTCAGGTATCCGCGAACAGCTAGGTGCCAATGGGGTGCCGCACCATCCTGCTGGAAAATGAAGTCCCCCGCCGCCTCTTCTAACTGAGGAAACAACCACTCTGTAAGCATGTCCAAATAAGGGATTCCAGTAACAGTGTGCTCGTGAAAAAAGAAAGGGCCGAAAACAGTGTNTAACAGTGTGCTCGTGTAAAAAGAAAGGGACGAAAACAGTGTTTTAGGATTGGATGTTTTTAAGGCCCGAAGGCCAGCGCACCCTCCAAACCTCTCGCACTGTAACTATACTCAGAAGAGTAAAATAGTGCGCTGCACTTTTTCCTTTTCTTTCTTCGGGCCATTCACGTTACTTTTCTTCCTATGCACTGTATTCTACCGCCTTTTTTTTAGAACCTGTCCTCCTCGCCAATCAGAGTTATTCCGATTTACCAATATTTAAATCTTTACCTGAATATCCCCTTATGGGTTATCAGAAATTCGCTGGAACCATATGTCAAACTCCTCCAAACGTTTGCCAATACGGGTAGCGAATTGATTCCAAAGCTTGTGAAGATTTCTGTTAGCCATAACATCTTCAAGCATCCAGTGAATGCCCATTTCTTGGGATTTCTCCTCGAGCCAATTTCTGAGATCCTCTGTCTTAAAACATTCAGTGATCACGTGATGGACTGTATCGTCCACACCACACACATCGCACAACGGAGATTGCACGAGTCGGAAGCTGTGCAACTTTGCTTTGTAGTTTCCATGTCCCGTAACTAGTTGCATGCTGTAGTGGTTCACATTGAACCACTTACAGCGCAATCTAAGTCTAACGTCTGGAATTAACTTATAAGTAATTCTGCCTTCCTGTGAGTTTGACCACCTTTCCTGCCATGTATCCAGAGTTTCTTCTTTTATAAGATCTTTACTTTCCTTTGTCAGACTCCCAACTCGCACTCTCTCCGCTGTTAACCCTCTACTTCTCATCAGCAAATCAACTGGTAACACACCCACTATTACTGGGAGTGACTCATTGGAGACAGTATTATATGCCCCGGTGACGGTCAGCAGCGCCGCTCTTTGAGCACTTACAAGCTTCCTTTTATGCCACGAAAGGTCAGCCCTATGATGCCACATAACAGCCCCATACGTTATGATGGATTCGAAAACTGCACGACAAATCTCACTCAACGTTCTGTAGTTGAGACCCCAATTGGTATTGCCTATTCTCCGCAGCCTTTGAAACACCAGGACCGCCTTCCGCGACACATATTCAATGTGCTTTAAGAAGCTCAGCTTGTCATCCATAATGACTCCGAGATACCTGAACTCACTCGCATACTGGACGGGGCTCCCCCCGAAGTGCACGGTTGGATATCTTTTCAATTTCCCTTTAACCAGCATTATTTTTGATTTCTCGGTTGAGAAGTTTAGCTTAACAGTTCTTGACCAATTCCAGGTCTTGTCCAGGATATCTTTGGATACAGCGCAAAACTTGTTCACTTTGGGGAAAGCGCGCTCGTGTTCGGTGGTTTCACGTGGATGCTCCTGACCCCATATCCGCTCGCTGTGCCGGTTCACCTTACCATTTGTATGGAACGTCGCTTCATCGCTAAAACCAGTTTGGACATGAAGGCATCGTCTACCTCGTTCTGGGCAAGAACGAACGTGCAGAAATCACGTCTCAGTTCTTTATCCCTTTCGGCAAGAGCCTGTACAAGCTGTCCATACCGTCTATTCATGGATTTACATTTCCCGGCTAGCTTGTCGAGTTGATTTTCTCGGACAGGAAACGGACGCTTGTTGAATCCGTTGCACATTCTCTTTACCACACGCGGCCGCCCGGAACCTTTGCCTTTGCAAAGGCACCACGTGTTACGGAACTGACGAAACCAACGTACGCTACTCCACCTATCGGGAGGACGACGTCCGTATTTGGGACGGAATTCACGATGAACAGTCGTAACCGATTCACATTTAGCAATTTGAATAATACAGAACGCCTTCTGTTGTTCCGTCGTCATCGTGATGCGGACTAACATACAATACACGCTCATAGTGCGACGACAGACGCACCCAATGTAATCTCTAGGCACATAAAGGAAATATGAGACCGTCCCCTTCACATTGACGTGTCNCAATGGGGTGGCGCACCATCCTGCTGGAAAATGAAGTCCCTCGCCGCCTCTTCTAACTGAGGAAACAACCACTCTGGAAGCATGTCCAAATAAGGGATTCCAGTAACAGTGTGCTCGTGTAAAAAGAAAGGGACGAAAACAGTGTCTTTGGATTGGATGTTTTTAAGGCCCGAAGGCCAGCGTACCCTCCAAACCTCTCGCACTGTAACTATACTCAGAAGAGTAAAAAAGTGCGCTGCACTTTTTCCTTTTCTTTCTTCGGGCCATTCATGTTACTTTTCTTCCTATACACTGTATTCTACCGGCTTTCTCTTTAAAACCTGTCCTCCTCGCCAATCAGAGTTATTCCGATTTACCAATATTTAAATCTTTACCTGAATATCCCCTTGTGGGTTATCAGAAATTCGCTGGAACCATATGTCAAACTCCTCCAAACGTTTGCCAATACGGGTAGCGAATTGATTCCAAAGCTTGTGAAGATTTCTGTTAGCCATAACATCTTCAAGCCTCCAGTGAATGCCCATTTCTTGATATTTCTCCTCGAGCCAATTTCTGAGATCCTCTGTCTTTAAACATTCCGTGGTCACGTGATGGACTGTATCGTCCACACCACACACATCGCACAACAGAGATTGCACGAGTCGGAAGCTGTGCATCTTTGCTTTGAAGTTACCATGAAATGTAACTAGTTGCATGCTGTAGTGGTTCACATTGAACTACTTACAGCGCAATCTAAGTCTAACGTCTGGAATTAACTCATAAGTAATTCTTCCTTTCTCTGAGTTTGACCACCTTTCCTGCCATGTCTCCAGAATTTCTTCTTTTATAAGATTTTTACTTTCCTTTGTCAGACTCCCAACTCGCATTCTCTCCGCCGATAACCCTCTACTTCTCACCAGCAAATCAACTGGTAACACACCCACTATTACTGGGAGTGACTCATTGGAGACAGTCTTATATGCCCCGGTGACGGTCAGCAGCGCCGCTCTTTGAGCACTTACAAGCTTCCTTTTATGCCACGAAAGGTGAGCCCTATGGTGCCACATAACAACAGCCCCATACATTATGATGGATTCGAAAACTGCACTACAAATCACTCTCAACGTTCTGTAGTTAAGACCCCAATTGGTATTGCCTATTCTCCGCAGCCTTTGAAACACCAGGACCGCCTTCCGCGACACATATTCAATGTGCTTTAAGAAGCTCAGCTTGTCATCCATAATGACTCCGAGATACCTGAACTCACTCACATACTGGACGGGGCTCCCCCCGAAGTGCACGGTTGGATATCTTTTCAATTTCCCTTTAACCAGCATTATTTTTGATTTCTCGGTTGAGAAGTTTAGCTTAACAGTTCTTGACCAATTCCAGGTCTTGTCCAGGATATCTTTGAATACAACGCAAACACGTTCACTTTGGGGAAGCGCGCTCGTGTTCGGTGGTTTCACGTGGAGGCTCCTGACCCCATATCCGCTCGCTGTGCCGGTTCACCTTACCATTTGTATGGAACGTCGCTTCATCGCTAAAACCAGTTTGGACACGAAGGCATCGCCTACCTCGTTCCGGGCAAGAACGAACGTGCAGAAATCACGTCTCAGTTCTTTATCCCTTTCGGCAAGAACCTGTACAAGCTGTAACCAGTATGGTTTGTACGGCAATCGCTTTCGCAACTCTGCCCATACCGTCTATTCATGGATTTACATTTCCCGGCTAGCTTGTCGAGTTGATTTTCTCGGATAGGAAACGAACGCTTGTTGATTCCGTTGCACATTCTCTTCAGACACACGCGGCCGCCCGGAACCTTTGCCTTTGCAAAGGCACCATGTGTTACGGGACTGACGAAACCAACGTACGCTACTCCACCTATCGGGAGGACGACGTCCGTATTTGGGACGGAATTCACGATGAACAGTCGTAACCGATTCACATTTAGCAATTTGAATAATATAGAACGCCTTCTGTTGTTTCGTCGTCATCGTGATGCGGACTAACATACAATACACGCTCATAGTGTGACGACAGACGCACCCAATGTAATCTCTAGGCACATAAAGGAAATATTAGACCGTCCCCTTCACATTGACGTGTCGTATGCGAGCTCGCTTCCCCCTCACGACCTAAAACCGAGAGTTACGAACGCCATTTAAACCGTAACACCGGACATACTGACAGAGCGTGGAACGAGTTTGATTATCGCGTAGATGTCTTTCGGGCAGGTCATGGTGATCACATTGAACAAACTTCACGGTTCCATGGTTCATTTAATTGGTCAATCAAGGTAGCAGGTTGTTTGTTTTTGATAATATAGACCTTCAAAGTTGAGGTATTGTTTTGTACTCGTTCTATATAATGCGACCGAGAGACTGGTTGTACACAATGCGCTTCCTGCTGTCATGGGTAAGGGAATCGATTTAACCAAATTGCAAAAAGGGATGATCATCGGCTTTCGGGCCAATTGGGGAAGTATTTCGGAAACAACGACGTTTGTGAACTGTAAATGTGCCTATGTGGTAAAAATGTATCGTGAGTGGACGAATGGCACCATCGGGAATAACCATCGTGGAAACATCGGAGCTCCACGCGCCATTGATGTTCGAGGTTACGTCGTCTACGAAGCTGCGTGAAGGCCAGCCGACAGGCTTCAGTGGAATAGTTCACTGTCCAACTGAATCAGGGGTATCCAGACACGTGTATACCGCAACATTTCAGTGAACCCTTCTGCGAATGGGGCTCCGGAGTAGACGGAGGGTGACTGAACCCATGCTAACACAGTTGCATCGACGAAAACGACAGGAATGTGCTCGACAGTATGGCGACTGGACCGCTGCTGATGGGCGACGGGTAGCCTTCTCCGACGAGTCACAGTTTTAGCTGCATAGAACGGATGTACGTCAGTTTGTCCGGCGTGAGACGTCGGAGAACAGACACCCTGCATCCATTACTGGACGAACACAAGGTAGTGTTATGGTCTGGGGAATGTTCTCGTGGTATTCTCCCGGTCCCATCATCTGCGTGGAAGGCACTTTTGATCGATTTGATTATGAATCCATCCCCGGTGATCACGTCCACCCGTACATGATGATTGTTTTTCTTCGGGAGTATGGGATCTTCCAGCACGATAATGCGTCTTGCCACACTGCCAGAATTTGTCCGCACGTTGCTGGAAGAGCATGATCAAGACTTCAGAGTTCTTCCCTGACCCCCAAACAGCCCCGATCTCAAACCAATTGAACATCTGTGGGATCACCTCGATCGTCGTGTTCGCCATCTGTCTCCTCCGCCATGCACCCTGAAACAGTTGTGGGACGCATTACAGGTTGCATGGCTCCAGATACCCGTTGAAACCTATAAGCACCTGACTGAGTCACTGCCAGCTCGTCTAGCTGCTGTCCGTGATGCGAAGGACGGTTACTCTGGATACCAGCAGGTGGTTATAATAATGTAATTCGACTGTGTAGGTTGGAATCTCTGTCACGCTTCCAAAGTTTTTTTTTATGTTATACGAAACGGTTTAATATACCTACAACCAAACAAATCTTAGTTACATCAACCAAAGCTTTGTTTGTAGTAACCAAATAAGAACAACAGAATAATTCGGTTGACCCATACAAAGTTTGTTTAATTCAACAAAACCTTTTCTCAGTGCTTATTTAAAGGTCTAATCGGATGCCACCATCTTCAAACACCCCAGTCTCCCATGAAAACTGTATTTAACGAATTGACCATCCAACTTCAGTCTCGTTTACAGCACTGATAGGGTAGGCTGTCGCAGTAAGGAAATAATTTTTTCCCTCAATAATTNTGAGTCTCGTTTACAGCGTTGATAAGGTATGTTGTCGTAGTAAGGAAATAATTTTTTCCCTCAATAATTCCTTGTTTTTGAGAGCTATCTCAGATACGTTTTTCTTCCTGCAGGTTTATATAATCTGAGTTGTGCATTCATCGTGTATTTTGTAACATCTGGTGTGCACTGATGGGCCAGAAATAACTGGGCTAAAGTAGCCTATGTGAAGTGCATAGCAGGTCGTCCGTGTTCGTAAATTGTTGCATTTGCTGGCTTCACATGTGAAGCGACATACAGCTGATAGAGGTGCTTGGTGCTCTACGGCAGGTCATCGTGATTCAAGTGACTTTCAACGTGATGTCAGAGTAACATTTCGTGAGATGGGTGATGGCGTGTTGGCAATAAGCAATTTTTGGATTTCTACTCTTCGACCTTGACTATAACGGTTAAGATAAAAGACAAATCGTGGGGCAGTAGTGTTAGTATCGAAAAACTCTCGATAAACATGATAGGGGTCGGCTGCCAATACTTGTTTCAAGAAACGGGCTGTGAAGTATACTGGGTTCGCTAGTGCTTGCACTGGCGATCTGCTATACGAAGAGAAAGAACTTCCTAATTTATGTTATATATGGTAAAAATAAATGGTTAAAGTCCCGCAGAGAGTGGAAGTAGATTTAGATGTAGTTTGCCGCTGAGGACAGCTGGAGCGAAATTGATAGTACTATCAGTAGCAACGTTAGTAATATCAATAAGTTTCTCCCCGTAGTTGAGAAGGCGTGTTATACTACAGAAAATAACACCGGAACTCATGTCGCGGCCTCGACGAACATCGACGTTAAGACTGCGCGATGTGGGCTTCAGGAGCCGACGCGGATGTCAGAACAGAGCGCAGTTACTAACAACACGATACAGAGCTGTACGTCTAGAATGCCACTGAACAATTAACGACTGTAAACATGTAGCCCGGTCTCACGTCACCTTTTCAGCTGACCTACGCTGTATTTAGTTAATAAATTCACGAGAGATAATGTAATCAAGAGTATTTTAATGCTTGAAAATTGGTGTCTATATTATATATGTTTGTATACATTCCAATGGTTGTTAATTTTTATGCGGTGCCTTTCCTCTGTATTATACTCTTCAGAGGCCCCAAGAAATTTTTTTTTTCTGATCGTGCTATTATTTGAAACAGCCACAACTTTATGCTATCGGGGTGACCATTTTCTCGTGTAAACAAAATTGATCGCCAGAAAGCCTGAACATGGACTGAAATTCCTCCCCTCGTAGCCACAGGGCTCTAATACAGAAATGTTGAATTATTTCGTCATAA
>NQII01000190.1:992145-1135307 GCA_002778355.1 Clitarchus hookeri | reverse complement strand
GCGCAAGCTACACTGCAACGTACGAAAAAAAATTACGTAACTTTTTACATAACTTTTTTTACTGTATGAAAAAATTGCGGCCATTGCACTGGCGGCCATGACGCACACTGGCTAGCCGTCGCAGCGCAGAAAAAAATTTATAAATTTTTTACATAACTTTTTTTTACTGGCTAGAAAAATGGCGGCCATTGCACACTTGCGGCGGCCATGACACACACTGGCTAGCCACCCCACCCCGGCGCAGGGGAAATTTTTTTACATAACTTTTACATAACTTTTTACATAACTTTTTTACTGGCTGGCAAAATGGCGGCGGCGGTCATGGAAGACTCGGAGGAAACCCTCGCGCTCTGTACAGAAAAAATTATAATTTTTTACTTGCTAGCAAAATGGCGGACACTGGCTGCCAACATGGCTGCCATGACACTTTTTCATTACTTTTTCATGCTCTTGCATTCTGCTTACTCCGCAGCTCCGCACCATTGAACCTGTGTTCGAATGCCCTATAATACACTACTCTCCCCGCAATATGGCATGCTTTTATCCGAACAACCTGTATATACACAAACATTATATTAAAGCTGTTTGCCGTAAACTGCGCGCGTTTTTGAAAGCCCTGCTTAAGTTATGTGTGTGTGAGCACCGTGCATTCTTCCTCCGTGCGTAATATTGACGCTGCAGTAGGCCTAAACATTTCATGCATACGTAAGTCCAGTGAAACTGTGGAATTATTAGAAAAGTAACTATTTTGTGACTTTGCTAATACCTATACTTATATGTAGGGCCAGTGACTTTTCGCGTAAAAATCGGAGCACGCGGTAGACTTCAATACTACATACACACCTCAGCTGTTGTTATACCTCCATTGGCTGCTGGTGCCGTGTCCGTCTTTGAAGCCACTCAGGACTAAGTAACTCCGACACTGAACCTTCGTGATTCGTGCGCAAACGGTTAACACGGGCCAGAACATTTCTTAGCCAATCAAAGAAGCTGGACGACCCTACAGTGTTTTGGACTGTATCTTGTCTCGAAATCTTTTCGCGAAATATTACTGCCCCTACTTACATGTATTAAATATCAGAAAGCAAAATAAACAATTTTAGATTTTCGCAAATGTTTTCTAGACTTTTTTTCAGCGTTGTTTTACGGAACTATTTTCTCTCCGTCGTGGCCAACTTTACGGGGTGCATACCATTCACTGTATCTGTTATATTACATGCAGGTAGGGGCAGTGACCTTTTTCAAAGGTTGACTTCAAATGTGGTCCAGTAGCTGTGAACTAACTATATCTTGTGTGCAAAATATGTTCAATCTGTATACATATAAAGAAGTATTTTTGAAACTAAAGTAACAAACTCAGGATTATATTATTTTGCATAGTCTCGAGTTAAAAAAAGACGAATTCTCAGTTTGTGTAACACATAAACGATAAAGCTTACTCGCATATAAAACGATATAATTCAAACACATAAATAATACAAGAAGCTTTTGAAAGTTGTTTATTAAGTGCGTGAATAAGTTAATTAATTTATATGGAGCTTTTAAGCATGAATGCTATGTGAAGTGATTAATTCACAATAGTATTAAGAACACAATGGCATTAGATTTCATTACGCAGAAAATATACCCAATAAAAAAATTAAATTTACTAAAGAAGTGGAAATAAATCGCAACATTCGTTACATATTACTTTAGTGGACTGCAGGAAAACACAACAGCAGTATCTCACTTTGAAAATAATTTTAAAATAAAAATTCAGACTAGATATTTCTATTAAATAAATTTTACAGTGAGGCCCTTTTTCAAATACGTTCCAAAATATTTGGCCCAACTTGATGAATGGAATAATTTTATGGTTGTATTTCATCTTAAAATTTGGTTGTCAAATATACTACTCAAGCAGAGTTTTGCGCCACTATGATTTTTTAGTTACTAGGTTGATCATAGGCCAAGAGAAAGTATGCGATGAATCTCACACTGTGTATGCAGAATACCAAGCCAGACTTGACGGGTGTATTTTTGTGATTGGCCGACTGTCCCAGCCGAATGTTATTAATGAGTAATAAATTACAGCTGGTACAAAACTTTTCTCGAATAGCGGAAATGCGACAACGTGACAGGAGCTGCAAAGCTCCCGCCCACCTGGAGCTTATCTCCGTGTATGAGCCGCGGAGTGCCGGAGCGATAAGGGCGACACTGCCACGCGCATCAAGTGCGCCATCGCCGCTAAGCACAAGGCTCTGAACTGGCGTGCAGTGTTCTCGTCGCACTGCGAGTACCTACGGGACTTTCAATGGTGAGCACATTATTTTCTTGGTGGAAAGTCTGTAAGAAGGCTCAATGCAGGATCCTTGAGTAGTTTCGTATGTATCTGACACGTATATGTTGAGATAGGACGCTTTGGAAAAGCCGTTTTTAGCTATATTGGGTAATCCGGAATGGTGTACATGACGTCATGAAAGTACTCAACAGGCTTCTTCTGAAGTGTGTGTACATCGGACGCAAGTGTAATAGTGTCGTGGGGGAACGTGTGTTTGTAAGAGTGCGCAGCGCATTGCAAGCGCCTGGTAGGAGGCTGTCCTCAGGGNGTGCGGTTATAGAAGGGCGGCGAGGCGGGAAACGAACCTGCGAGGGCGGAAGCTGCCCCCGAGGCGAGATGGGCGGATGAGCAGACGCAAATCAGTTCGCCGATACTTGTCGCTCCCAGACCGGTACTTGACGCCGCCACGCCGCTATGAATATTCAGCCCGCCAGGCGACCTGCAAAGTGTTCACACTGCGTGGCGCAGGGGAGGGCCTGCTACTCGCCTGCTAACACCGCGGCACATTACCCCGTGTATAGTCTACTAGCAGTATCGTCACACTTGTAGCAAACACCTGGAGGATCACGACGCGTGTGTTTGTTGCCTAACAACGTAGCGTATCACAAGCGTTTTGTGCTTCTCTTTACATAAAAAGGCCTTCGTTTTTTTAAAATGAATTTTACGTATACCTTATTTATCAATTATAATATTTCGTTTATAACCAATGTCGATAAAAGCAGAGAGGAAATTGGTGTGTTGGTAATGCGCAGTGGTAAATAGTTCTTGTGCGAAATATTGAACTGGGAGCGCACAAATGAGGTGCGTTCTCCTTCCAGTGTGTCAGCTCTTAAGACCTCGCTGTTGAGAGCCGCTCAAACCTCTCAACTCAACTCTTCAACTTTCACTTTAATTTTTCCTTCCTAGTGTCGTAAAAGACAATATTTTTGATCTGAAACTTATAAAAATAATTTATATTAGTCCATGTCAGCGGCAACAACCAATAACAAAATGTTCGTGTACGAGCAGCAGCCAATAGCATTGATGCTAGTTTCTCACCTTGTACAGCACTGGCCGTAATTTTACCTATTCTGCAACACGGCATACGTGAACAAGCATACTCGGGGCAATATGTTATTGCGTTAAGCAATTTTTGCATGAGGTGGAAGAATACACTGAAAGTAGAACTTTAACACTTTGAGTGCTGCCGACGTAACATCACGTCATCTGAATTTAACTGAGATGTATGGAGAGGAGAGAATTTGACGGCTCTTAACATCGAGGTCAAGAGGGTGAAGTGAGTTAAGTATGGAGCAGCGCCGGAATGAAAGGGCGGGGGAGACTGGAGATCTCCGAGAAAACCCACCGACCAGCGGTATGGTCCAGGTTCGCCTTGGTAGGAGGTGGGTAGTCTGACCACTACATCACCGCGGCCCCTTCGCAGCACGCAGTAAACAATCAGACACAAGGCGCGCTTCTACAGCCTCGCACAGCCAATCATAAAACGGGAAAACCTGAGTGTGTGTGTGTATACTCAGTGATAGTTATTGTGTACAGTTGGCTGCAGGTTACTAACTGAGGCTTGCATAGTCCTCAGTGAGCAGTGGAAGAAGGAAGACTGCAGTATGATCCAGAGAGCAGCAGATTGTAGTGGATGCAGTGCTGTCGAGTGGCAGCTACTTGAGCCAGACCCACTCCACATTTCACCTCTCCATCTCCCGCGCCCTCTCATCCTCCCTTCATCTCCCCATCATACTCAACACAGCTCTGCTTTAAAGACGACCTCCCTCACTGCTCTTTGCCTCTCCACATCACTACATTTGTCCGTCAGATGTGTTCCACGTTACCGGGACATTTGTAATGCCTAAAAAGACATGTATGTACAGTTAAACCTATTTATTTTTTATGCGTGCTGTACTTGTTTTGTTAATACAGCCAATGAGATGCAGACGTTGTGTTTAGTGGTCGCTGATATGAACCAATCATAACGCATAGCAGTATCACGGTGTACAGTCAGTTACTAAGAGGGAAGAACATTGGTCACTGAGACTAGCAGTGTACAGTACCGGGCAAATATAACCGCCCCATGCAACATGTAGCCAATTGTCTACACTGGGAATGAAAGGGTTAATACGGACCTCAAGGGACCTACATTTTTGAAGTTCGTAATAATGAGGTTTGTATTAACAGGTGTTTGTTATAAGTATATACCTCACTACAAGCAGAAAGAAGATAGCTTTGCATTAATGGGAACTTATTTTAAGGTGGTTTTCATTAGAGACTTTTCAAGGTAAAGTGAGAACTTTTAAAGGCCATGCTCAAAAGTTCCTTTCAGCTTATTTGCATCCTTTCGGAAATTGTTAACATAAAAATTTTTTCCACGTGGCTAACAAACACAGTGTGTGCGCCCAAATGGTAACATCCAAGGCCACAATAACATATTTTATTGCNAATGGGAACTTATTTTAAGGTGGTTTTCATTAGAGACTTTTCAAGGTAAAGTGAGAACTTTTAAAGGCCATGCTCAGTTCCTTTCAGCTTATTTGCATCCTTTCGGAAATTGTTAACATAAAAATTTCCACGTGGCTAACAAACACAGTGTGTGCGCCCAAATGGTAACATCCAAGGCCACAATAACATATTTTATTGGTTATTCGGCCTGCTAGGTGGGCATTGAAAAGTGCTCACTTTACTGTTAATAGCCTATGAGGAGACTTGGCTATACTTCCCTCCTTTTCGAAACGTAAGTTGGTTATCCCGAGTCTTTCTCCCTTCTCTTCTGTCTTCCAATGTTCCGCCATACGCGTGTCATTCAGACCGTTAACGGACACTCAACCAGAAGTTAGGAAACTCTCGCATGTCCCCCAGTAAAGATTACAAGCAGCTCCAAGTCCCGTATTCTCAGCCGTTTAGTTTACTGTTTTTGCCTTCGAGGCATAGAAGCGAAGGACCCTTAAGGGTGACACTGACACGCTTATTAAAGTGCGCCATCGCCACTACGTTCAAGGATCTCAACTGATGTGCAGTTCTCGCCATGTTGCATGCACCTGTGGGATTTGTAAGTGGTGAGCCTATTACTTCATCGAAGGAAAGTCTGTAATGAAGTTCAATACACGCTCCTATCGCACAATCACTCATGTCAAGGTAGAAGATTTTATGATACAACAGTCTCAAAACGCCGTTTGTAACTATGTTGGAGGGTTCCAGAATAATACTTATAACACGCGTGATGTGTTGGAAGTGCCATTCCGACCTNTGTTTGTAACTATGTTGGAGGGTTCCAGAATAATACTTATAACACGCGTGATGTGTTGGAAGTGCCATTCCGACCTCATCTGGAGCACAGATTATTTAAAGATTGAGAGGTGGAACAGCCGCTTATTCCACGAACTCAAGCTGCACATGCCACCAAAATGGCCGCACACGCCACCAAAATGGCCTCACTAGACAGCAAAATGTCGAAACGCCGTTCGCCAATTAGCACCTGACAAGTTACTCGCCAGCCAGCCCAGCCAATAGAAAACCTAACGCAGGATNGAAACGCCGTTCGCCAATTAGCACCTGACAAGTTACTCGCCAGCCAGCCCAGCCAATAGAAAACCTAACGCAGGATGCACTAGCCAATGATGTTCGTGTTAAAGACCCATTCCCAGAGTGGGGCCGCAGTGGTGTAGTGGTAAAACTACTCGCCTCCCACCAAGGCGAACCAGGTTAGATTCCCGTCGGGGTCTCTCTCGACTTTCGTACGTGGGAATCGTGCCGGACGATGCCTCTGGTCGGCGGGTTTTCTCGGGGATCTCCCGTTCCCCCGCCCTTTCATTCCGGCGCTGCTCCATGCTCAGCTCGCNGAAACGCCGTTCGCCAATTAGCACCTGACAAGTTACTCGCCAGCCAGCCCAGCCAATAGAAAACCTAACGCAGGATACACTAGCCAATGATGTTCGTGTTAAAGACCCATTCCCAGAGTGGGGCCGCAGTGGTGTAGTGGTCAAACTACTCGCCTCCCACCAAGGCGAACCAGGTTAGATTCCCGTCGGGGTCTCTCTCGACTTTCGTACGTGGGAATCGTGCCGGACGATGCCGCTGGTCGGCGGGTTTTCTCGGGGATCTCCCGTTCCCCCGCCCTTTCATTCCGGCGCTGCTCCATGCTCAGCTCGCNGCTGGTCGGCGGGTTTTCTCGGGGATCTCCCGTTCCCCCGCCCTTTCATTCCGGCGCTGCTCCATGCTCAGCTCGCTCCAGCCTCATCGGCTCTCAAGACCTCTATGTTGAGAGCCGCCCAGATCCCTGTCCTGGTTATAAGGAATCGATTGATAAAACACAAGGTACTAAGGTACTTAGAATTTAATTTAAATCATCTAAATATTTAAGTTCAGAAGAAGGTAGGCTTATTATATATATAACTTCTTGACCGTTTTGTTCGCTTTTTAGTGTACTATTATAATATTATATTTTTGTTTGCTTACTACGACCGGGTTATTCATATCGATATTTAAATTTTATAATTCTGTAAATAGAGGAATTTGTTTACATTTATTCTGATCTTATATTTGAAAATATTTTCTTTTTTATTAGAGTTTTTACTTCCCTTGTTTCGATCTTGCAGTCAACACAACACAGGTAATGGATAAAGCCCAATTAATTTAGAATGTTTATCTATGAACGGAAGTCCATAAATGCTAAATTGGTCTCAACGAGAATACAGTTTAAGGAAGGGCTACGATCTATTTAGCACACGCACAGAACGCTTACAGCACATAGCATACACGCAGCACAAAATAGGAAAACTACAATAAAAATAGCACTCGCATAGAAACGACGCAAGTTTATACAAGACAGTCCTGCGAATGAAAGGAAACGATGCTCGGTCAATTGTGCGCGCGTATGTTGGTAGCATTGGAATGAAAAAAAATACTGTTTTCTAATCAGTTTGCTTTGTTGCTCGTGTCGTGATTCGTGGAAATATCGAACTCTACAGAATTATTCTTAAACTGTAATATTCGTACTATAACAAACTCGATTAAAAGAAACTCCGTATAAATTGTAAAAAAATATCAAGCGTTTGAAAAATTCATTACTCGTCAACCATTTCCATCTGCGCGTGAACTGGGTTATAGCCACTTTCTGATTGGCTACGAATGACTCACGGTACACACACACACACACACACACACTATGTACGCCTCACCTGTGTCATTCTTTCACGCGTGTCCTGTGCTTGATTGTGGCGGGTATCACGCTAACACGTGCTTTCTGCTATGTTCTGTGCCAAATTAATTAAAGCCCGGCCTTTACAGTCAAAGTGACGGAAGGAACTTTGGCCGGCAGTCTGGTTCTGACCTGTGTGGTAATTGTTCACGAGATGAATGTCTCTCGCGAGGAACTCTATATAAGCATCATTGTACGCGCGTAACACATGCAAACGTCGTCCGATATAGTTAGGTAACTAAGACGCCTGTCTCACTCATGTGCCACGTGACAACAGCAGATGAAGACCACTGTCACCTGTCACAGGCACACGACGTTACGAAACCACTATAACNATGTGCCACGTGACAACAGCAGATGAAGACCACTGTCACCTGTCACAGGCACACGACGTTACGAAACCACTATAACAGCATATACACAGCATTTTGTGCATTTAACCAATTAAAAATATTATTGTTCGTAAACAGCTTTACTCGTCAATTACATGTAAACAAAGACTGCAGCGCTCGTGATAATGTTTATTTTGTTGTCCTGTTCGATTCAGCATCGTAAATACATTCATTAATCCGTACGCTGTTTTACGTTCAATATTCTTTATGTGTATTTAGGGAAAGTAGTAACAAGTCCTTACTGTTTAGTATAAAGGTGAATTTTAAAAAAGCAGCAAAAAATATCGGTTTCTTTCTTTTAACAGTAAATTTAGAGGGAAACTTTATTTTCGCGGAAATATTTTGGTGCGCAGTAGACTTGATAGTTGGTACCCGCACACTTGTAGCGTTCCTGTAGCCACTGTCCGCGTGTTTGCACATGTAACCTTTGTAAATAGTCGCAGTATTCAGTTTACATACTGACATTCTGTATTTGAAACATTTTGAACATTTGAATTTCCTGCGTTGTGTGGCGCAATAGGTTGGCAGCCTTGACCCTGCTTCTTTGTAGAGTGGCAGCCTTGTTTCCCGCCGAAAGCCAGACAAGCAACCAACATGGCGGTAAGTGATTGCGTATGCGGGCTCNATGTGCCACGTGACAACAGCAGATGAAGACCACTGTCACCTGTCACAGGCACACGACGTTACGAAACCACTATAACTGCATATACACAGCATTTTGTGCATTTAACCAATTAAAAATATTATTGTTCGTAAACAGCTTTACTCGTCAATTACATGTAAACAAAGACTGCAGCGCTCGTGATAATGTTTATTTTGTTGTCCTGTTCGCTTCAGCATCGTAAATACATTCATTAATCCGTACGCTGTTTTACGTTCAATATTCTTTATGTGTATTTAGGGAAAGTAGTAACAAGTCCTTACTGTTTAGTATAAAGGTGAATTTAAAAAAAAGCAGCAAAATATATCGGTTTCTTTCTTTTAACAGTAAATTTAGAGGGAAACTTTATTTTCGCGGAAATATTTTGGTGCGCAGTAGACTTGATAGTTGGTACCCGCACACTTGTAGCGTTCCTGTAGCCACTGTCCGCGTGTTTGCACATGTAACCTTTGTAAATAGTCGCAGTATTCAGTTTACATACTGACATTCTGTATTTGAAACATTTTGAACATTTGAATTTCCTGCGTTGTGTGGCGCAATAGGTTGGCAGCCTTGACCCTGCTTCTTTGTGGAGTGGCAGCCTTGTTTCCCGCCGAAAGCCAGACAAGCAACCAACATGGCGGTAAGTGATTGCGTATGCGGGCTCGCTCTTGTTATATAGTTGTGGATGTTGCATCCGTTTTCGATGCAGTCCACAATGCGAGCATGCGACATTCGGTCCTCCAGGCCGGATACGTGCCACTGACTTCCGTTCCGCCACGTGCTTTGCTTTGTTCTTCTCAGCTCGCTGCTGCTCTTCCTTTTCAGCGCATGGCTGTCATTTATTTCGTTTTCGGCACGCTCTGTGTTTATTATTTCATCAAGTTTGGTGTTTTAATTTTCGTTACAGCATGCCCGGCATTCAGTTTCCTATACACGGGTTTTTTTTTCGCGCTGTTACGCGCGGAAAGTGCTTTCGCCGTGGTACACGTGAAGAAGTCGTCATTGATAAAGACGTGCGTTTCACTATTGGAAAGGAATTTAGAAGAACGAAATGTGTTCATAACATCAACAGTCCCATGCCTGTGCCGCTTCATTGTTCAGGAAAGTGATGATATTTATTTGTATCCTTTTGTCTATTTATTCTTTAACTCCACCACAATATTTCGTTGTTTTCGACCTGTATTTACTTGTCACCCCAAGTGGTGTTGCATAGTTGAGATTATGGTTGGCCTGACATGTTCATAACTTCGAACCAAGTCATCTCTCCAAATGTTGAACGTACATAACCTAACCATGGCCGAGGGACGTTCAACGCTGATGCACCTTCGCTTCACTGAAAGCCGCATCACACGGGCCCGTGAGCTCGCACAGGCTGTTATGTGCAAGACAACATTGTTTGCACGCATGGCTGACTTTAAGGAGAAGTACTTTGCAATTATGGCCATAGTTGACTTCTTGACCATTCAGCCCAAGAACGATTCGATATTGTCGGTGGGTCAGAGTAGAAGTTCTCGGTTTTCTCTCCCAAAGATCATGCTTCCCAATTTTGATGGTGACTCAAAAGAGTAGTTTAATTTCTCAAATTCGTTTTCTACTATTGTTATCAACAATAATGATATCTCGCCGGTGGAAAAACTAGCTTATCTGAAGACTGCCCTTCAAGGCGAGGCTCTTGGTTTGGTACAGTCGTTGCCTATGCCAGACTCCAATTTTAGTGTCGCTTGGAAACTGTTAACAGTCTGGTATAAAAACAAACACCTCGTAGGAATGTATACTGACGCATAACTGCAAGATCCCTTAGCTTCTAATGACTACGCAAAATCCTTGCATCACTTATTGCCCATCGTCACAGGAAAGGTTTCTGTCCTAAAAGCCCTTGGTGTTCCAGTATAACATTAGGACTTGCTACTTCTACCAACTGTATGTAAACGTTTGGAACTGGTATTGCACACACAGTGGAAGAGGACTCTTTCAGATGAGTTTCTCACTTTAGATCACTTTGTTGTGTCCCTTGAGAAGCATTGCAAGGCTCAAGAGGTAGTAGGCCTCGTAAAATCGAAGGGTGCCACTATTCTATATTTAAGTCAAAGATAAAAACTGCACCTAAATGGCAGCATGATCGTGAGCAGACGTTCCAAATGCCAAGTGAGCTCTCATTCGGCATGTTACTTGTGTAAGGGTCCTCACAGACTGCACAAATGTTCAGAGTTTTGTGAATGTTCTCCAGAGAGTCGCTTCAAGGTACTTAAGGAACACAAATTATGTCTTAATTGCCTTGCTGATTCACATCAAGTGAAACAGTTTCCTTAGAAGAGTTGTTCTGTCGATACTGTAGCTCGCGACACCATTCGCTGGTACACTTCGGGAAGGCTGTCGACTCTCAGAGTCCTGATGGGACTCCATATCCGCATCGCAAGTAGAGCCATGTTCCACTGTAACTGGAATTACACCTGTCACAAGTTCAGTGTTTACTGTGGTGTTGTCCACCATGCAGGTATATATTGTAAATGCTTCTAGAAGTCAGGTTGTTATTCGAACATTACTGGATTAGGCAAGCCAAGCAATCTTTATCACTGAGAGCTGCCTGCAAAATTTGGGGATTCCTCGCGAAAGAACTAACTTAGCTGTTCAAGGTCTTTCTAACACCCCAGTTAATGTTACTAAGTCATACACATCCATTTTAACATCTCCTCTAGAAGGAGATCTTCATTTTTCTGTTGGTGCCTTTGTACTTCCTACACTCTTAACCTGAAACAGTGAGAATTGAGTCATATCAGTGAAAATTGGGTGACTGATAATAAGTGCCAAATAACTAATTAATATGATGGCTGAATTTCATTTATTTGTATGAAATACCCATTGAATGTCAAGAATTCTACTGCCATAAGTCACTTGTTCCCAGTTCATTTGCTTGATTTGCCAGTCGCCAGTAACTTATTAACTGACTTTCATTGAATGTTATTTAACTGATCGATATCACTGCTTCGGGCTTAGAGTGTATAATCACACACCAATTGACAAGTGCACAGCTTACTGGGAATTTAAGCAAGGCTGTAGCCCTTCTCAAGTTGGCTGAACTAATCTTTGACACATCAGTTCCAATTCATCTGCTTATTGGTGCAGACTTGTTCCACGTCTACTAACAGGAGGTAAATTTGAAGGCACTCTTACAGTTTTGGATTCTGTCCTGGGACAAAGGGGTTCCCCTAGAGTTAATCGTTTTGTTTCACTTTTGAGTGTTCCTTCTCTATCTGAAGTGATGAGACTTTTTGGGAGGTGGAAGAGTTGCCATCAAGTGAACACCTATCGAGGGAGGACATTCAAAGTGAAACCCATTATGTACAAACATACACTAGGGACAGTGAAAGCAGATAATCAGTGTCGTTACTCTTTCAGATATAGGCACCCAACTTTGTTCTAACTAAACCTCAAGCTTCAGTCATCTGTTTCCTGTAGAGACATGCTTGAAAAAGGATCTTCAATTGAGACAGATGTATTCCAAATTCATAGACGACTATCTAGACAGTGGACACATGGAGGCCATCCCAGTATCACAAGTTTCGATATCCTCGCCAGTTTACTATCTCCTACGTCACTGTGTAACAAAACTAGAGAGCTCCATCACAAAACTCAGGGTTGTGATCAATGGTTCAGGGAATGGTTCGTTCGTCGGGGAAGTCACTGAAAAATATATTAATTACAGGTCCGAAGCTGCAAAGGACATTGTAAGTGTGTTGCTGCCATTCAAATTGCAAGAGGTTGTATTTACTGCTGACATACATAAGATGTATCGCCAGATACAGGTAAATCCTCAGGACTGAGATTTTTAAAAATAATTGGTAGGTGTTTCTGTCATAGTGACCACATTCAAGACTCGCTTGAAAACTATTACATACAGTGTTTCTTCGGCACTTTTCTTAGCCCTCCATGGAGGAGTAAATTCCAGTGGCTTCGACGGTTTTGAAAGCAGATATTTACGTGGATGCCATGGTTACTGGGTCTCACTCAGTCGAGTATGTATTAGAAATTCAACAAGAGTTGATTTCTTTGCTTACCAGTGGTTGCTTCAAGTTGAGTAAATTTGCTAGAAACAATCCAGCACTGCTCGCATGGTTACCTCCTGAATATGTGCAATTTCCACGTCCACGCTAGTTGGATGATCGTGAAAATCAGGTCATTCGAGTGCTGGATTTGGAATGGAATCCTGTCACAGATACTTTCTCGTATAAAACTCAGAGTAGCTCAAAACCTACTAACAAGCATAACATCCTGTCTGCAGTTGCCCGAATCTTTGATCATTTTGGTTGGCTTGCTCCTCTTTTGCTGTTTGTTAAGCATTTGATCCAAACTGCGTGGCTTAAAGAGATGGACTGGGATGATGTGCTACCGCTGGAGATCGTTCAATTTTGGAGTCGTCTAAACCACGAGCTTCCTCTATTGTCATCCCTTGTCCTTCCGAAACTGGTCAAAAGTGCCCAGTTTGTTCGTATCAGTTTCATGAATTTTGTGATAGCTCAGAGGTAGTGTATGACGCAACAATCTATTTGCGTGTCAGTAGGCCAGGTACTGAAGTTAGTATACACTTACTTGCAGATAAATCACAGGTGGCATCTGTCAAGGTTTAGTCACTGCGTGGTCTAGAGTTTGATGGGTTTCGGTTGATAGCGCGTCTCCTACATGTTGTTTAACTTTATGCTGACATCACTCCATCATAAGTTGGGGCCTGGACAGATTCGTAGGTGGTCCCTTAACGACTGAACACACCTCCTCATCAGTTAGAAACTTTCGTTGACAATTGTGTGAGCGAGACTCAGCCCGTAGTTCCTCAGAACATTGCAAACATGTCAGGTTAGAGCACAACTCTGCTGACCATGCTACCTGAGCAGCTAATAGAGTACTCTTAGCGGTGCTCGGTGTTCCAGCTGTGTAGGCACCTGTCTCAGGTCTAAGTAATTCTGTTAATTATTTTATCATTTATTTGCTGTTTGGCCAAATATTTTTGTTTATTCACTTCGAAGTTATAAAACAAACTTTATCATCTGAAAATCTTGTAATTTTTAAATATATATATATATATATATATATGTTTATTGTATTTTATGTTTATTAAAAAAAATTTCCTTTGTGTTTATTAATTATTTACGTTCATAATATTGTGTAAATTCTTAATTTCCAATTATCAAAATAAAGAACTTCATTTGTGAATTATTGTATGTCTTTCTCGACCTTCGATTTATACATCGATTAGTCGCGCTAGACCACGAAGCCCGGAGCATACCTCGGTATATATAGTTTTCCGCTCAGGTAACTTCCTTCTTCTATATCACTAACTTATTAACTTATTATCTTCATTAATAAAAGACCTCGCTTCCCGAACCACTCCAGTCATGTATATGAAATTTTAATAAACCGATTTTAACTAAATTCACTTTGGCATTAACTTCCGTTTTTCAACCAACCAACCTAAAAGCCCCGTAACTTCAAAATTCTGCGAAATTAACTTCAGCACCCCTTTTCCTCCCTCAGGCAGGGAGAAATGGGAAAATGACAGCATGGGTACAGCCTCCAGGCACTACCTTGAAGCACTGGGAGAGTTGGATTGTAGCTAGCCGCAGTTGATATACAGTTTGAGGACAGCCAGGCGGGACAGGCTAACTATCGCCAACCTGGGCTCGACTATGACAGACAACTGTGAGTACAAGGGCCCCTCACAGGGACTGTACTTCCCCCGGCACTGAGCAAGTAGCACCTCGGTGATGATGAACGGCGGACTTTCTTCTTTTCCGTCTTCTCGCCATACGGCATCTAGTCAACTTACTTAGGAATCTTTCGTCATCTTGAGATGAAATAGTTTATATCCGCCGTTTTGGTGGTTTTCCGGAATGGCTCAATATTGTGGCCAACCTTCTCATCCTTCTTGTGATGTGAGCCGCACACAACATTGTTGCATGGTCGTTTTGACGATGGTTGCACTTCTTTCGGCCGGCACCGCAGCAACGTCTATTTCAGTTTCTGCAATCCAGTAACCTCTAAATGTGTTACTGCCTGCTGCATGTGGTCGGGAGCGCTCCAAACAGTCTCCTCACGCTACATCTGTTCTTCAATAATTACATAACATTATTTGCAACTGTTCAACTATGAAACTATTTTGGTTTTCAACTTAATTAAATGAAAAAATTATGTATTAAACGTAAATGTTCAGTAATATAATTCAAATTAAGCGATCGCGGGTACCCGACGATATAGATATAATCTACTATATAAAAATAAGTCGGGTTTTCCTTCCTGACGCTATAACTCCAGAACGCACGAACCGATTTCCACGGTTTTGCATTCGTTGGANACATTATTTGCAACTGTTCAACTATGAAACTATTTTGGTTTTCAACTTAATTAAATGAAAAAATTATGTATTAAACGTAAATGTTCAGTAATATAATTCAAATTAAGCGATCGCGGGTACCCGACGATATAGATATAATATAATATAATAATGTAACAAAAATAAATAGACATTATAGTTGGTCAAAACCACAATTTTATCTAATACTCAAAAACAAAGTTATTAAAATAATAATACTCATGTAACTATTATATATACATATATATATATATATTTGTTGCTGTGGCGAGAAAAGGTTTTAATAGAACCGTTGTTCAAAAGAAACACGTTTCTTATTTTGTTATTTACTTCCTCAATAATCGCCCTTGGATAAAATATATAGTTATTACTATAATGTTGTAATTGGTAAAAATTTGAGCTACACCATGAGCGTACCTAATTTTTTATACCTTTAATGTAATAAGTAAACCAGGAGNAAACAAAATGTTGCATAAAACGAAGCCATCTGGTGGCGAAACGGAGTTCGCCGGGTTTGCTAGTATAATATAATAATGTAACAAAAATAAATAGACATTATAGTTGGTCAAAACCACAATTTTATCTAATACTCAAAAACAAAGTTATTAAAATAATAATACTCATGTAACTATTATATATACATATATATATATATATATTTGTTGCTGTGGCGAGAAAAGGTTTTAATAGAACCGTTGTTCAAAAGAAACACGTTTCTTATTTTGTTATTTACTTCCTCAATAATCGCCTTTGGATAAAATATATAGTTATTACTATAATGTCGCAATTGGTAAAAATTTGAGCTACACCATGAGCGTACCTAATTTTTTATACCTTTAATGTAATAAGTAAACCAGGAGNCAATTGGTAAAAATTTGAGCTACACCATGAGCGTACCTAATTTTTTATACCTTTAATGTAATAAGTAAACCAGGAGCACGGCCATATTTTTCTGTTTTTAGGAGTAAACCCTAGTCTACACAAGAATCTAGATCCCATCCTTGTATCATAACGATAGCACCTACGGGTGCTCAAGTTTGCGTCGCGAAGGTGCTACATAACAACGGGAACACGTGGTTGAAAGACCCTGTGCAGCTGTGGCCATCCAGTCGACCTTCGAGTGATACACCAAACCCTGCTGTACTAGTTGAACTGAAACTGCATACACTTGCCATTCACTCGGATGAGTTGGCTACCCTGATAACCCTTCAGCAGCTTAACTGAGAATGCTGCGGGATCGCAATACCCAGTGTATTCAACTCTAGTATTCACACATTGATTTGTGGTTTGAAGTGTTGCAATCAAGTAACATACTAGTTCTTGCTCTACTTATCCTGATTAAACACTTGCTGCATTCTTATAACCAATGAAATGTGTGCCTGGTGTTAAGGACACTGGGAAAACCACTCACAGACCAGAGCTGCAAGAATGTTCACAAATCACATCAATCGACTGCATTGGGTCATGGTCCTAGCAGCGTACAGCACTCGTAATATGTTTCCTTTCTCTGCAACATGTCCACTGTAGCAGACACAGCGACTGAAAGAGTTAGAACGCATATCACAAAGGACATAACATTACTGTACGTTTTCTCTGGCTCTCCGACTAATTACACGCAGGAAGTAGAGATATTATAAGTCATGGAGGATCCCAACCAGGTGGAGTGGCCAAAGCCTGTCTGAATGAGCGGTTCCCTCACAGCTGTACGTGTCGTAGTCATGTATCCAGAAGCCCTTAGGAAGCAGGATTTCCAGTTACGAGAAACAAGCTATCAGTTCGGAACTGCATTTCTCTCCTAATGACAATATATTGTGTAGGGATAGAACTGTTGCTCTTGTAAACATACACATGAAAAAGGTCTCCCAAGAAATATTATTCTGTGCAACCACGGAAATATTGTATAATTGTAGAAATAGTTCCAGCTTTATTCATAAAGTAGTGTTACTCGTTTACGTGGGTGCTTATCGTCATCGCGTATAAAGAGCAACGCACAGATGGCCTGGACCCGACTCGCTCCAATGAACTGCAGTGTCGGATGACTCCAGACTGCAGCCGCTAGACTGTGTGATTGCGTTACGCCGGAAGTAATTACACGCCCGCCAGCGATCCGCTCTCACACTGCGGCAAACCAGACAACCAGACACATGGATCAACCAGATTGAGTTTCTGCGCTTTTGGTTACAACATTTACGTGAGAAAGTAGGATATGCGAAAACTGCTTTAACGTTTTACGCTAGAATTCTNATATGCGAAAACTGCTTTAACGTTTTACGCTAGAATTCTTCTAGATTTAGAATTTTTCTTATAAAAATTAATTAATTCGACGTGTATGTGTATTTGTGTTCTTCATGACAGAAATTTTTTTAATATTAAACGAATGTATTGTTGATATTNCTTCTAGATTTAGAATTTTTCTTATAAAAATTAATTAATTCGACGTGTATGTGTATTTGTGTTCTTCATGACAGAAAATTTTTTTAATATTAAACGAATGTATTGTTGATATTCAATTATATTTATTTCGAATGTAGCGTTTCATTTTACTTCATTTGTCAGATTCGTTCAGTTTCCAGGCGACAAAGTGTCATAGAGGGCCCCAACCAGTGAACAGTAGATAACAGTATATAACAGAGTTGGATACGTCTTCTGAAATTTAACTCTTGAAACAAACATTCTGACATATTTTAATTTGAATATTAATCTGCAAGTTGTCCTGCTGGGATACTAGATATAAGAGGTTGCTCGTTGAACCACTTAATTTGTTTTGGGTTTTAAAAGTATATAGACTAAAGTTCGAGAGACTGCAAACTCACGATAGAAGAATGAGACACTGTGATCTCCTCAGTCTAATACGAGAAGGACTTCCCACAAAGACATGCAGTCGATAACGAGACGAAGGCAGCAGATGTGCAGGTTGAGGTCGAGCAACGACGAAGTCAGGTGTGTTGAAACGTATAGGCTGTTCACGGTAAAATGAGCACTTTTTAAGGCTCTGCTAAATTTTTCCTTTTACAAAATGTTTATCATTCCGCCACTTGCTAATATAAACATTGTCCCGTGACTAACAAACTAAGTGTACACTCTCACTTACATCAGAAACTTATGTTTGAGGCTGCAATAAAATACAGATATTAGAGGTTTATATCTGTTAAAAGGACCTTAAAAAGTGGTAACTTAACAGTGAACAGCATATAGCAAGGCTGCCTCCAAGCTAGGCCGCCACGCGGCAAGCAGAGTTTCAGTAGAGTCAAGTCAAGTCTCTTAACATCAAGGTCTTGAGAGCCGACGAGGGTGAACCGAAGTGAGTATGGAGCAGCATCGAAATGCAAGGGCTGGAGTAAAGGGAAATTCCCGAGAAAACCCGCCAACCAGTGGCATCATTCGGCATGATTCCTGCGTGCAAAAATCTGGGAGCGACCCGCCGGGAATCGAACCTCTTCGCATTGGTAGGAGGCGAGCGCTCTAGCCGCTGAACCACCGCGGCCCCCATTTTGAGTAAAGAACGTCTCATAAACAACTGCTCTAGATTACTGAGAAGATGTCCGCCTACGACTGCATTTATCGGCTACGGAAAGTCTCGCAGTGCGGGAATACCACAAAACATAAAATTGACAACATAATTTGAAACACGTACATATTTTTTAATGAGGTTAAATTCATTGAAAATATATTTTAATGCTGGTAACTTTCATATACTGCAATATTTTATACTATCTATAATTTTCTAATGAAAAAATTTAAACTCTTTTTCTATGTATAGTGTAAATAAACCACAAACTCAATAAATTTGAAAACACAATGTATTAAAATTTAAAAAAAACACTATCTCGTATATCTTTAAAACAAAAATTTTTTAAACAAAATCCTTTTCTTTATTTTAACAATATTCATCTTCTTCGAATATTTTCTCAAAATTGTTGTTAAAATTCACGAGGATTAAAATTCAGTTTCATAGAGCTGTAGATAATATTGTTTTGTTACTCTACGGCAAAATTGTAGTTTTTTGAAGTTGAGGAAAAGAAAATACCATAAAAAAAGGAAACCACTGATGTTTTATTTTTATTTCCGTGATACAGGTAATCCCCTCTCCCCCTACTAGCAAACACTCTTAGAAATTGTTTGCAAATTTGTTACATCAGTGTATATGACAACAAAAATAGTAAGGAAAGTAAAGTTCCCATCTTCGGAGTGCACTCAAGTACATCAGTTGCACTTTTCTACTATTAAAGAAGAGCGACTTCCAATGAAGTACTGTACCGTACTGTACAAAAGGCACAACTCACTGAAAAGTAGTGTACACAGTACCACAAATGGTCAGAAATCACGAATTTACATTACACAAGAAAGAATAATGTATATGTGTTTTGTAACCTGCCAAAACATTTTGCTAGAATTAACTTATTTAATTGTAAATAAAATTTATTTATAAGAATATATATTTAATTATAATTTAAGCGAACTTACATTCTGAATAGTTCAAAAAGAACGAATTTGTAAAAAAAAAACACTTAATCAAGCAACTCAATAATAATAATCACTCTGGTTGTGTGTAGTAAAAGTAATAATATTGTTAGCATATATATTTTAAAGTAACTTATTGCACAGACATTTCAACAATCAAAGTTATAATTTTCTGACCAAAATAAGTATTCGTAATATTAATTATTTAAATTTTTTTTTAGATTAGTACCAATGTTATTATAATTGTTAACGTGACGGAATTTTGTTGACAAATGTACTTTCTGAAGTATTTAGAATGGATATACCTTTGAATTGTAATAAAATATACTTTTACTATTTTATTTTAAAGTATTAAATAAGTAAACTGTACCAAAATATTTAACAGTGCTACAAAATATGTGTATTCTTCTTCCACGTGTAACATACATCGTACTTTTCCGACAATTCCGGTATTGAGCTCGCTGTAAATATCGCAGAGTAGGAAATGTTTTGTTCGGAACTGTACAAACATCAATACAGCGCTGTGCAATAGATCAAGACCAATGCAGGCGCGCCAGTGTTAAATGTCATTGGCAGCATCTCCCACTCGTGAGGGACTTGCTTGCCTTATTGCAAATTATTTCCTGCTGAGTACAATGCAGATCATTAAAGGTTGTTCACCATTAATTAAGCATTATTCAAGAAAACCTTCGAAACATGGCACTGCCACTCCCTGCGTGTATGTTAACGGGCGCGCTTACCGGCATGCGCCCAGTAAAGTTGGTAACGACGGAGGGAAAATTGTTCCAAGTCTCAAGACGAGTACGCACTGAAACATTTTCTATGTAATCGTTGTTCCCGCGAATACGCGTATCTCGGTAAACAAACGTTCTAACAATACGACTTTCTGCCAGAAAAGGTAAAGTACAATTATCGATGTCCCTATATTTTGACTTTTATCATAATATGTGTATTCATGGAGAAAATAATTCATGAAATGGTCAAATACCGCATTTGCAAACCTTGCCAATACAGTTTCGTTAAGCGGTAAGAGAGACGCACGACTGNCATGAAATGGTCAAATACCGCATTTGCAAACCTTGCCAATACAGTTTCGTTAAGCGGTAAGAGAGACGCACGACTGCACGGGCGTAGTTTAATGTGTTGGCTTTCACCGCGTGCAATAAAGTGCCGCTGTTACAGATGCAGTTAGCACAGTGCAGCATCAGGGCGGAAACACTGCTCACCTTGCTCGTAGGAGCGATGTGGCGCTAGGCGTGCGTGTTAGTGTCGCCCTTATTGCCCCTTCGCTTCTTGACCTTGAACGTCCAGCCACATGCTCCTTTCAACGTTGAATTACAAGTTTTAGGTAGAAATCGGTGAATCTTGAAATTATTTTTTTCGCTTTCTAGATTTGTTAATGCATATAAGAGCAAGAATGAGGAAATTCGTAAAATATTTACTTTTACAACAATTCCACAGGTTCATATGCCCGACACAGAAATGAAGTGGTGAGGACCATTGCAATATTATTTTTATGGTGGAAGAATACACAATGTTCATACAAAAAAAAAACTTAACCCATTCTGACCCATTGTATACAAATGGGTATATTACACATGTGTAAGCAATTTTTGGCATATCCTGCGCACTGAGTAGCTCTATGACCAATGATCTTGCCTGTGGGTAAATGATTAGCAAACCGTCTTACTGGAACAGATCTTATATATATATATAAAACTGAGCCGAACACGTAGTCTACAGCTCATACGCTGCAACAACGAAACAAGTGTTGTCGACTTAAGTACAGCACGNAACTGAGCCGAACACGTAGTCTACAGCTCATACGCTGCAACAACGAAACAAGTGTTGTCGACTTAAGTACAGCACGAACCATGCATTTTTTTTAAATACGTAAACCGTAAACTAAAGTGGGTCTAAAAGGCTTAAGCAGGGCTTTCAAAAGTGCTCAGTTTACCGTGAACCGCCCGTAAGAGACATCTGGTCTGCAACACTGTGTCTGGAAGGCTTGGGGAATGTCGCGGTGTGAGTCAGGAGGAAATGCGTTCTGCAGCCCGTGGCCACGCTGTTCAGTTGTATCAGTCTGCGAGGACGTCCTATCAAGTGGACGACGAGAGCTTATTTCCCCCAGGAGAGCAACTTGTCCTCTCCTGCTGGCGTGGTAAGGGGCTGGGGGAGGGGCAGACGGAGCTGCAATACAAACTCAATAACTGGCACACTTTTNCGCGCAGTCGAGTTCGTAGCATCCCGCGGAGGAAAAAGTGTGTAAGTTTCTTCTGCGAGATTTTCACGACTTTGCAAGCTGATACACGCCACAGAGTAGGCAAGTGTACAGAGACGAAGTGGCGTGCCGTTATCTTATTTGCTGCGCGAGGATCTGGGCGTGGGGGACCAGTCAGCTACTTAGAAGGGAGATTATTGGACACTGAAACAAGCAGTGTACAGTACCGAGCAAGTATAACCTTCCCGCGTAACATCTAGCCAATTGACTTCGCTGGGAATGACAGGGTTAATGAGCTGTTATCTACTAGTCAGGTCCGTGCAATTCACTAGGAATCAGTATAAATCACTGTTTAATCAGTGAACACCAGCCATTAAAATGATCGGTGAAATTTTACTGATTCAAATGTAGCAGTTTGAACAGATCTTTAGCCAAATTCGCTTATTTGGAGCAGTTTTAACTATTTCTATTTTACAGTGTAGCTGCTGGCGGTAAAATGAAGTACAAACTCACTTTTTGTCCCGATACCTGCCAGAGCGTTATATAGATTACTAGTGTAGTACCGAACAAAAATTTCGTTATTTGCAACACTTAAAACGGCATGTTAGTCGGTTAGTCAAAGGGAGTGGAATGGAGAGATTTGTGAGGCTGTCAACATCGAGGGCTCGAGAGCCGACGAGGGTGAAGCGATGAGTATGGAGCGCTCCGGAATGCAAGGGCGGGGAAACGGGAGATCCCCGAGAAAACCCGTCGATCAGTCCAGCACGATTCCCACCTGCGAAAATCTGGAAGTGACCTTGCCAGGAAGAGAACCCGGTTCGCCTTGGTGGTAGGCGGGCAGTGTAGCCACTGCCTCACCGCGGCCTCCAGTCACTAAAAGTGTTAAAAGGTTATAAAGGAACTCGGCTTGGCGTCCCAGACAATCGATTGTCGTTCTATTTCGGCGGTGGCACGGCCTTCCAGTCGTACACGTGCTGCTGTGTGGGTAGTAAGGAGGACGATAAATCGACCCACTGACCGCTTGAACGTCCGTTCACAAGCGCAGCTACCTGCCCGCCATCGATCCCCTGCACTTCGTACACGCGCCCGATATACACTCTCCGTATCCCAACATTGCACTACTTTCCTAACAATACCTCTTTATGGTGACAAGTGGTTTGCGATGTTTCTATTCTTATAAGAAGGTCTTGTCGTTTTAAAATTAACATATAAACAAGCATATGTGATACCAATATGACTGTTAGGTCTAGATTGGGTACATGCGCAGAACGAGATTGGGTACATGCGCAGAAGACGAAAATCGGTTCACCTCATCTGTAATCTATTGTCCTTGTGCGGAAGGACTAGGGTTGCCAGCTGTTGTGTATTGTACGGCATTTCCGCATTCTAAGCGTAGTCGCCGAGTACGCACGAGGGTGGTGGAGGGGGCACAAGGGTGCACTCGCCTCCTCTCCCCACTGTCTCTCTCTCTCTCTCTCTCTTCCAGCCCGATGCACGGACACAAGTTCACCTTGTAATGAGTATAGTTTGTGGTATAGTGTGTTCGTGTTTTCTTTACACTTTTAACATTTAAAAAATTAATCTCCCCGTGTATGACGTGCTAGGTCGTCTACTAAATACATCATTTATAACATAATTTTTTTTGTTAACATGAATGTATGTCATTTTTAGTTATATTAACATTTTAATTATGTTTTAACTATAAATATAATATGTCATTTGTAATTAATATGAATAAAAACAGAGAAAATAATAGTGGTGGTAATGCCTAGTATGAAATAGTTCTAACGCTAAATATTATTACACTGAGTTCGTACGAATTTGGTGCGTTGTCCCTTTGGTGTAATTTTCTATACTTGATTAAGCTTTGTTTNTTATTACACTGAGTTCGTACGAATTTGGTGCGTTGTCCCTTTGGTGTAATTTTCTATACTTGATTAAGCTTTGTTTCCATGAGGCGGAGGAATATCCTGAAAGTAGAACTTGGGCAGGGCTTCAGAAAAGTTGGAAGTGACAGCGAATGCAGTGTAAATATCTTGCCTCATTCTTTGTTGTGCATAATATTTNAGGCTTCAGAAAAGTTGGAAGTGACAGCGAATGCAGTGTAAATATCTTGCCTCATTCTTTGTTGTGCATAATATTTAGAGAGGATGGTTTATTTTGTATTAGCAATGTATTTTATAGCCTCTATAGAAGTACAATTTTGCGCCACTAGATGTCAGCCACTTTGCTCGGAAATGCGGACAGACAGAAGGTTCAAGTGGTGTCGACCAGGCACTCAAGCAGAACTCTGTCCCAGGCTGGTACACAGGCAAGACACGGGCATTCTACTGGAGTGAGACGTCGTGTGTCGCGTTGTCCGATGTCTCTCTCATAACAATCGCCAGTCAATCTGTGCCACATTCAGAGTCTTCAATATTACAAATTAAATTATTAAGAGCCTATTCAAGCATATTTACATTCTGAATGCCCCAGAAAACACGGAGCAATAAAAGCTTTAAAATTACGCATCTCAGAATCATACAAAATGACAATACAAATATTTTAATTTAACGCAATACTTNAATAAAAGCTTTAAAATTACGCATCTCAGAATCATACAAAATGACAATACAAATATTTTAATTTAACGCAATACTTAAGGATAATGTATGATTATGCGAACGTCTTCAGCCATTGCAAAATGTGTAGCTGTCGTACAACTATAAAGTTTCTGCATCTCTCACTTCTGAATGGTTAGTATCGGCATTAGCGAACACGCTATACCTTGTTCACTGATCGCGAAAAGCATCGGTCGTCACACGATCACAGCGCGTCTCAAGATCTTAAGGAATTGCATGATGTTTACCCTTTGTCTAACTCTGATCTGTTCAGAACGTATTTGTTAAAAGAAATTCTTTCTAATTTGACTTGATCTTCTGCATTGCAGTAAAGTGCCACTCAGGCATAATCGGTTCACCTGCCATATTACATGATACGTGCTTGACATACAACTCCTGGGTCTGATCGACAACAGAAGAGAGGCTTCGTTCCACACAATGTGTGTGGCTTCTCTTCAATGTGGCCTTTCTAGGACACACTTAGTCGAAATAAAGCCGACACATTTCTTCCTGTTTCTCAGTATGGACACGGGTTATAGACAACTCTAAAGAACTACGGGAGATATCGATCTTTCTCTTACAAGCTGAGGCGAACACAGTCTCCATCAGGTGTACGTGTTTGCCTCTGTGAGAAATGAAACTGCCGACGGCTGCCCGCAGGGGAACAAGTGTATGGAAGTTATTAAAGAGTTGCGCTTTCTTTCGGCTCAAGAAACTAGTTCAAAAAACTCGAACAAATGTTGTAGTAGTTACGTTCGCTTTAAAGAGTTAATAATATATGTGCTCGGAATGTCCGATTTTCACTTTTTCGGCAATGGGCAGAATTTTCGGAGAGAGTTTTGAACTGAGGAAGAAAGCATTAAGAAGTTTATTGTAATCATTTCCGGTTTTAACCACGCTCCAGTTATATATATATATATATATATGGGATGTTTCAAAAGACTTGAATATAAAGATCTGCACTGAACACAGAATAAAATGAAGTAAGTCACTAACATATGTGGGAGACATCATTCATTGTTGATAGAATATATTCCTCAGTCTCCTAAACACCCTGCTACCAATAACATCAAAACCACATTTTTTAATCTTCCTGCATATGATGACAGTAGTACAGCCCCGAACAAAAATATTGTCCCTGCGACACCTAGAGTTATTTTTATTTTGCTTTGAATTAAATTATTAACTTTGAATGCACTAACACTTAGGTCACTATTGCGCGGTGTATTCCGGGCTGCACTATCAAGGAAAATTTCTTTCACAGTGAAAACAAAATTTGCTTGAATGTGGATTCATTGTTTCCTTAATGGTTGACAGGTTCTTAAAATAACATTTTAGCACATCAACAATTATTGTCGCGAATAAAAGTGGCATCTTCACAATCATAGAAATGAACAATGTAGATTGTATTGCCTGTTACATATGAAAGGATATGTGATTTGGACACAATCAACTCGGCAGTCCTTTGGCTGAAGCCAGCCAGTAATAAATATTATTCAGTGTAGAAAGCGTGTCAAATGTGGTGCGTGGGTGAGTGGATAGATTTTGGCGGCTATTAACATCGAGATCTTGAGAGCCGATGAGGGTGAACCGGCGTGAGGTATGGAGGAGCAGCGCCGGAATGCAAGGGCAGGGGAAACGGAAGATCTCCAAGAAAACCCGCCGACAGTTTCCCCCACCCTTGCATTTCACCTCATTTTACCCTCATCGGCTCTCAACACCTTGTTGTTAAGAGCCACCCAAATCTCTCAACTCAAACAAACACATATCATTCGCGGAGTTATCTCACACAGAACAGTGGAGTCCATCATAAAGGCCGCTTAAATCGCGAAATGTTCCTGTCTTTACTTATAAATATGCATGGGCGAGGTGAATGGAAAGCTCAGTGCCTTTGAGTGCGCATTAATGCAGCGGTAGCTGGGTCGCGTGCGGCCTCGACAATCTGCGCCAACCATCTGCTAGTTCGAATGCGCCCCGCTCGTTTTATATAAAGAAATGTTGAGAGGTTTTATGNAATAAAAGCTTTAAAATTACGCATCTCAGAATCATACAAAATGACAATACAAATATTTTAATTTAACGCAATACTTCTCGATAATGTGTGATTATGCGAACGTCTTCAGCCATTGCAAAATGTGTAGCTGTCGTAAAACTATAAAGTTTCTGCATCTCTCACTTCTGAATGGTTAATATCGGCATTAGCGAACACGCTTTACCTTGTTCACTGATCGCGAAAAGCATCGGTGGTCACACGTTCACAGCGCGTCTAAAAATCTTAAGGAATTGCATGATTTTTACCCGGTGTCTAACTCTGATCTGTTCAGAACGTATTTGTTAAAAGAAATTCTTTCTAATTTGACTTGATCTTCTGCATTGCAGTAAAGTGCCACTCAGGCATAATCGGTTCACCTGCCATATTACATGATACGTGCTTGTCATACAATTTCTGGGTCTGATCGACAACAGAAGAGAGGCTTCGTTCCACACAATGTATGTGGCTTCTCTTCAATGTGGCCTTTCTAGGACACACTTAGAGGAAATAAAGCCGACACATCTCTTCCTGTGATATCTTCACAATCATAGAAATGAATAATGTAGATTTTATTACCTCTTACATATGAAAGGATATGTGATTTGGAGACAATCAACTCGGCAGTCCTTTGGCTGAAGCCAGCCAGTAATAAATATTGTTCAGTGTAGAAAGCGTGTCGAATGTGGTGCACGAGTGAGTGGATAGATTTTGGCGGCTATTAACATCGAGATCTTGAGAGCCGATGAGGGTGAACCGACGTGAGGTATAGAGCAGCGCCGGAATGCAAGGGCAGGGGAAACGGGAGATCTCCAAGAAAACCCACCGACAGTTTCCCCCACCCTTACATTCCGGTGATGCTCCATTGTCCCCTCATTTTAACCTCATCGGCTCTCAACAGCTCGTTGTTAAGAGCCACCCAAATCTCTCAACTAAACTCTTAACTCAACCAAACATATATCATTCGCGGAGTTATCTCACACAGAACAGTGGAGTCCGTCATAAAGGCCGCTTAAATCGCAAATGTTCCTGTCTTTACTTATAAATATGCATGGGCGAGGTGAATGGAAAGCTCAGTGCCTTTGAGTGCGCATTAATGCAGCGGTAGCTGGGTCGCGTGCGGCCTCGGCAATCTGCGCCAACCATCTGCTAGTTCGAATGCGCCCCGCTCGTTTTATATAAAGAAATGTTGAGAGGTTTTATGCGAGTCAGAAGGGGAACGGGGAGGGCGATAAATAGTTCAAGGTCACGTCCTGACTGGCACGCGACCTGATAGTTCTCAGACACGACAACTTCTCGTTACACATCCTTCATCACTCTTGTTCTCCGCGCGAATCCTGCTCGAGCAGCAGCTGTTACGACCCGTCTTGCAGTTTGCATCTGGCGTGCGCGCGGCGTGCATATCTGCCCTGCACTCGTGGATGTGAGTGCTATCGTGGTGGTAATAAGTCCTTTTTTATTACCGTGCACATTGGCTTATGATTACAAGGGTTCTGGATTCGAGACCCGGCCTAGTTAAATATGTAAATCTGTGTTATTTGGTGGCATTAGACTATCTACGCCGTAGGCGTGCATTAGCTGTTTACATGGCGCCATTAGAATACAGTCGAAAGAGTTGCGCTCTGTGTACGAGTGGAAATATAGCATATTAGGCATAATAATACATTCATTGCGATTCAAAGTTCAAATCAATTAATATGTTTAATTGTCTTAACTACTTTATAAAAAAAATATTAAGACAAAGTATTTTAGGTTTACAAATATACCGAGTGTTTTTGAACAATGACGACGAACCACGGCAGGATATTCCTCGCGAAAATATAAAACGAAAATATTTCTAGACGTTTCCGATAACATTATTTCTAATGAAACTGCGTGCCCTTACAAAATCCAGATTTTGAAATACCTTCCAGGGTTTGTGTGTTGCCTACCCAGCAGGCGACACGCGTTCTGTTTTGAGAGTAGCGAATGGATTTCTCGAAAACGGTTCACTTGAGGAAGATGGCCTCCTTTGTTAGTTTAGATGTGCTAATTCACAAGATGAATCGCTTGAATGTAAGGGCTACAAAGTTTCAGCCAGAAACAAGATGCCAACCCTCATCTCCACCATGCCTCCTCATATTGCCGACCGCGTTCTCAGAGCTCTACGATCTCCGTTCTACAAAACGCTGCTTGATTGCAAGTAGTTTGTAATATGTTTAATGAAAATCGCTTTACAATTCGATTTTTGGTGGCGCTTGGGGAAAAGTGGTACATATAATGTCGTCTTGTATTGCCTGCCGGAGTTTGTCGATGTTTAAAAAAAAGGTATAGTTGGTGGTCCGCCGGGGTCGACCCGCGCCTTCTCGACGTGTGTGTGCTGTTCCCACTGCGTCCAGCACAGACTCACAGTGAAAGTAGAACAGTTCAAGTGGCGAGCACTGCGCGGGGACATCCTACCTGCCTCTGGGAGGCCGTCTATACGGCCTCTCTCAGACTCACCCAACTGGACTAAGACTTGTATCTGTTGCTCACTCAGCTACTGAGGCCTTGTTCGCTGTCTTGCAGCTATGAATGACGTAGGGACAGGTATGCCCCCTGGTGACATCCGCGCAAGCAAACCGCATTAAACGCAGATGGGACACATGTCGGGCTATGACGATACTGCGTGGAACCTTCGTTGTACTGCCGCTATTCGTTCATTCTGGTAATTTTTTTTTTTTAATGAGTGGATATACTAGTAGATTTATAATGTGCGACAACAAATAAAACTACTTGCTTGCAAAAAGCAATGCCAGGATATGAATTTTGCGTGAAATAAGTCTAATAATTAACCATAATGGATAATTTTAGCAAGTTATACCAGACTCATAAGTTTAGGTGTATGAAGAATTTAGCGAGAATCGATTTGATATTTACTGAAATATTACATAAAAGAATTATTTATCCAGGTGCATTCTAAGAAATTATTTGTAAACTTACCATATCTGTGTATGCGTACAGTGACAAAGCGCGAATGGTATAATATTTTCCCATACATGCGCGGTAACGTTGCTGCAGTTGCTCAGGAAAGAGTCGAATACGTAAGGAAGTCCCCAACTTTGTACAGTAGCAATACTAAACATTCTCATATTTTCAGCCTGGCACGTGGTACTATTTGCATACACTGTACAGATTAAAACTTCCATTACAGTTTGCGAAGTTTATCAGAAATTTGTTTTACAACGTGGCCTTAACTTACAAAATGAAGAACTAATGAAAATACAAGTTTCTGGTGTCAGTATATTTTTATTACTGTCTAGATAAAATTTTTGGTTCAAATACGTTTAAAAGTTTTTGAGATTATGACATAATTTCCAAAATTGATTAGTGGGCAATTTTGAAAGAAGCGCATAGCATGGTGGGGAATTACAAGAAAACGCCGTATTTACTAGGTGCTATAATGTATTATAGTTCGGTAAAATTCTGTGCAAAAGTTCAAAAGCTTTTAGGAAGGAGACATGCACACACAGAAACACAGACACACACACAGAAACACAGACACACACACAGAGAGGAAGGAGATCTCATAAGCCAATCTTCCCTTAATCCGTTCAGTCCCGAATTTATTTACAAGCTAAAGTTTTGCGAATGCTTAATTTTATTTGTGCGTTGTACTTTTGTCAAAGCGTGCTTTTTGCGACCAGTAAACAACCTATTACAGTGTTGGTCGAAGTAATCACTCACCATTCACAAAAGAGAGGTGCAGAAAATCAACAAATCAGATTCTACCAAGGAAGACTCTCGAAACACCAGCAACCCATTATTGTTATGGCGTCAAAATTATGCGACTAGAGTTGTACTCCATAACACGTAAGTTAATAACCAATATCGCGGTTTTATGATTATACTCGCACACGCCTTAACAGTCTGCCAGCCAATCCTGGACGTCCAGTGTCAGGGTAACGTTAGCCTGTTCTGATTGGCTCAGATGAGTAAAAAATGTCTTCTCACGCAGACACGTGGCCAATAGTCAAAGTAAATTTGCAAACATGTGTGTAAGAAGTTGGCGTCTTATAGGTAGTATGAGCATATATCTTTTCGCGAAAAATAACTGGCCCTACTTATTGTGTACAGCGCCGGCATAAGTATCCTTCACATGGAGCATGTACTCGCTAATGGACGCTGCAACTGAGCGGACTAACAAAGAATAAACGCAAAAACAATGTAAAAATATTCGTAATGCCCGCGTATCATGGTAAACAACATGGTCCCGAGAGCGTTCTATCTCTAGGAAGTAATGTGAGCTGAGGCGAGGAGCAGGCGATGTGTTACGTTAGTAATATGACCTTGGGAGGTCGGCAGATGTACAGTGCTCAGTCGTCGCATGTGTCTGTGGCGACCTCGGCTGCAAGCTCACCAGGACACTGATATATAAGTACACAGAGACAACATTCTTTGTCGTGGGGGTTTCCATTCTCTGATTGGTTGCGCAGAGCTCTGAGAACAGCTCTCGTGTCTGACTGTGTACTGCGAGTGGGTTCCCTATTGGCTGGCGAGTAAATTACCAGCCGCTGATTGGCGAATGGCGTTCCAACAATATACCGTGTGCGGCTCGAGTTTGAGGTACAGCGATATCAGAACAGTTGGGCACATGTCCTCCTGCGTCTTGGCACAGAGTACTCGACAATACAGAGGCGGAACAGCCGCTTATTGCGCGAACTCCAACTGCACTCGCGACCAAAGTTGCCTCGCTAACCAACAACATCCGTAGCACCAGCCAATACGAGACCATCCACAGCACGCAGTGACCAATCAGTGGTCCCTGAGTCTCACGCAGCCAGTCAGCTATGGGTATGGCTACATTCAAGGAACGGCCATGCGATTTCCTCTCTGTGTACTTATCTACTCTGTGCCTCTTGGATAGTGATACTCGTGACAGTTAGACTCGTGTCTATAGTTTATTTACAGTTTCTTCACACTTTTTGAATCAAACCTCTGAAATATGTCATGTATCACAAGGGTTTGTCCTTATGTTTTCACAAAAGTACCTTAGAGGAAATAAGTGTATCGGTAACACCTAGTAATAAATAGTTCTAATGCGAAATAAGATTACACTGAGTGCGCACGAATGCTGTGCGTTGTCCCTTTTGGTGAGATTTTCTGGACTCGGATAAGCGTTGTTTGCACGAGACGGAGGAATATGCTGGCAGTATGACGTCAGCAGGGCTTCAGATAAGTGAGTGTACTATAGTGCTTGTCTTCGCAGGACAGCCAAGGAGGGTGTCTTGCAGAGGTAGTACTACACAAGTCTCTAGCGGACGTGGGGCGGGGGACAGCAAAGTCGTTGGGGGTGTAGAGGGTCGGGCTGCAAGTTTGAAGACGAGTCTGTTATCGATCCCGTCGGTGACCCAGGCTGTGCCCGTCACCGACTTACAAACTACCCTCTCTGCTCCGACTGCCGTAGTGCGACCTCGCTTGCCGTCGACGTGACGCCTCTCTGTCAGCGATGAGATGGCTCAGAGTCACTCCCCCCCCCCTTCCCAATCAAAGAAAAATTAATAAATTGTTTATAGGATTCCCACCCAACATAGAAATATCTGTAATATCTAAAACTCTTAAGGCAGATGTAAGGCTGACAAGCTATGCTGTGTTTTTCTTCAGTTCAACCTTATACCCTCTCCAACGTAGAGCTGCTTTGCTCCCAAAACCAGTCTCTTCCCTCCCATATGTCCGTAACTGAGAGGTCTCAAGGTCAATAAACCCCCATAAACTAGCACGAGGAATATGTCAGAACTTGGTATACGCACCCATCAAATCGCCCGTTCTGTTATTGATCCATAAAAGAAAGCCACGGCAGGCACTGAATATTTAATTTATTTAATTTATTATAAATTATAATTTGTTTAATTTTGCAACATTTTCCTCTTAATTTTTATGGTTGAGGTACATTTGTACGTAGTTATTGTCCTTATAACCATTCACAGGCTGGGACCCTCCTAAACACAAACCTGACTACGCTACTGCCATAATGGCGTGACGTCAGTGTCGCCTGTACTGGATCATGTCGCTCACTGACCGCTTTTCTATAGACAACTTTCCTAAAGCTGTTTTTACACGACACAAAGTTGACTTAGTACTAGGTCTCGCATGAGATTTCTCATGCGAGCATATCAGCATCATATCATGAGAAACGAGTACACAAATCAAACTTGCTGCGAAATACCTCTTTGAACGAGAAAAGTCGATGGCCTTGGAATAGCTATAATTATAATAATTAACTCTCACAAACGTACACTGTTACAAATTAGTGCCTATTAAGTAGATGAGGATATTTCTTGAACTCGTCAAACAATAACGTATTACTATCTGAACTTCAGTCCATTCACAAAACAAAATTTTGAAGAGTTCTTCAAGATGATTATTTTTCTCCTGATTCCTCTTTTAACAGCTATATTCTCTGCCATCTCTCTGGTTGATATAAAGGTGGTCACATGACTAGCAGAGCTCGACTAGAATCACTCGCTTCGTGCAAAACTCTCCTAATAACTGGACGTGCTCTACCTCGTATGAGACACTGTCACGTGATATTTAACATGAGAGTGCCATCTTGCACGGGTATGGAATGTATCTTGCATCGTAAAAAACTTCCTAAGTATGTAGAAGATGAGTTGGATCAAAACAGACCAACTCCGCCTTCATATTCCTCACGATTAAGTTATTCTAGATCATGTAGTCGACTTATGGCCACAGAGTAGGTAATAATACAGAGGCAAAACTGCCGTCTATACCACGATGTCCAGCTGCACGCGCCAACAAAATGGCGTCTCTAGCCAACAACATGCCGGAACGCCGTTCGCCAATCAGCGCCTGGCAACCTACTCGCCAGTCGGCAGCCCAGCCAATAGGGAGCCTTTGGTAGCACAAAGTAACCAATGAGATGCAAGACCCGTTCCATGAGTTTCACGCAGCCGATCAGAGAATAAGTACGCTCACATCAAATAAACACACACTTCATTTCGTCTTTGTGAAATTATCTGCTCAGTGCTACAACCTAATATGCTTCCAACGGTAGGTACACGTCCTTGAAAGGCGGAGCTAAAACACGGGTTTCTTCTGATTACTGCGGGAATTATGTAAGATGTAACAATGTCCTTCAGGGTAGCGTGATTATATGCAACTGCAGTAAATCCCATCGCAGCTATTAAGAGATGTTATGGAAGTAATAGGAGGCGCAAGTATGTATACTAATATATTATAACGAATCCTAATTGGTATGTATCACAATGGCAAGCTGTTTATCACAACATATAAATTATTATAATTGGCAGCCGTGTTTTATTAACCCTCACCCCGCCGTTTTCGAGGGATACGTGCAACTTGGAACTATGAGCTGTTAGGTCAGAATAAAAATCTATGTTTTTAAACATTAACAAGTATTTATTTTCTTCCTGTGCATCACAGAGACAGTACTGCGGAGTTGAAAAATATTTGCCCATGCCTGTCTTCCATGTGTCTCCTTTCACAACTTTCCTCTCTCTCTCTCTCTCTCTCTCATATTCTCTCCCGCACACCTACACGAGACCGAGCTGTCTTCATCGTCTACGGGGAAGGTGAATAAGACATTCATTGTCCACGTGTGGCAATTTGTTTTCTTGTGCGACGAGCCCAGAAATTGGATCACTAGAAGGATAGCGGGGGTGGGGGTGGGTTAAAAGGGAATGTTCCATGTAGAGATGAGTGAGAAAGTGGTGTGAGGGAGAAGGGACAAGAAGGAGATGTAATCTTAAGATTGTCACACAGGCAAGAGTTCAAGGTTTACAAGCAACTTAAAAAAAAAATCAAAAGTCATTTAATTGCGTGTATTTGAACGTGTGAAATTGTACCCTTCTTTATAATTTGATAGGCGTCCCTATGTTGCAGATCTCTGCTCCACACCCGTAATATTCCCATGGCACACGCAGTATCACCTTCTCATAGTTCGCATGTAGGAATCGTGCCGGACGATGCCGTTGATCGGTGGGTTTTCTCGGGGATCTCCCATTTACCCCACCCCTTCATTCCGGCGCCGCTCCATACTCACCTCAATCAGCCTCATCGCCTCTTAAGACCTCGCTCTTAAGAGCTGTCCAAATCTCTTCACTCACTCACTCACCTTCTCATAGGCTCTTCCACCATACATTCTCAATATGAAAAACTAACTGGAACACACTGAGAAATCTTATGTACACAGTTTGCACGAGCTGGGAGCCCAGATAATTAGAAAACACGCAAATACCGAAATCTGTTAGCATATAATATAATGCAAACATGTATACACTATAACCCCGGCAGTGCGAACCCTGTTAGGCAGAAAGTTCGGTTAATACGAACGAGTTGTTTCTATTTTTAATGTATGGAAATGTTTAAATAGTATAATATATATTATATACGAACACGAAAGTTCTTTACAACATAATACTCGTTACAAGTTAGTTGACTCGAGACAAGCAGCGGCATCTAGGTGGAGTGGGAACTGTAGATTTGCTACGTCACACAAAAAGAAAAAGCAGTAGCCGAGCGTGGAATAAACATATCACGTATCCCGCATTATTTGAATGTTCCTAATGTTTTCTAGTTTAATTAGTTCCATTTCTAGTTATACTGGTTCTCTACACTGGACCAGCGCGTCCTATACTGACGTCACGAAGGGAGGACGTGAACATGCGCGCCACTTCATCGCGGTCGCGTGCGGTATAAGGCGCAGCTCCGGCTCTGTATCGTGCAGTGCTCTGTGCTGCGCTAATTAAGGCGGAGGTAGCGGAGTAACGAGGTCTCGGCGGCCTCTCGTACACGTGAATACACGCTGGTGGAGCGGGTCAAGTCTGCGCCCCGAACGCCACTCCTCGGCCGCCTCGAGCGCCCTCGTCTGCGGCCCGGGGCTCAGCTTCCGCCGTCGGGTAAGCAGGTTACGGCGCAAGTCTTGCTTCTCCGTGGATCAGTTACGCTGTTAGTTATTTATAAACATACTAACGGCCATCGCGTCGGATACAAGGGAAAAAAATCACGAAAAACATATTTCAACTTGTAGACTTTGAAGACACGCTAATTCAAATTACTGGAAAATTTATATTCCATGAATTCGGCATGATCATATCTTAGAATCAAAATTTTAGTGTAGTGCAAAAAATATTAATAGTAAAAATAAATCAAATAAAGAAAACATTACTTAAAAAATAAGCTATTTCAACACATTTGCAATACCATATTTGCTGCAACGAGCGACATGAAGAAGGCAGAAGCCACCGGGAATACTGCCCGAAGGCCCGAATGAACTTGATAGACTCATATATTGGATTGACCTTCAAAAACTTGGGGATCTCTCGCACGAAAAATAACCCTTGGAGTTGAAATGAGAACTTTAAACTCGTCTTTGGGCACGACACGTTTCTAAAATTCTTCTCGTGTTTAGACAGCACTGCAACCTCTGTAACGTACTCTAACTAAGGAGGGGCCTTAAATAACGCATACTAATCACTCTGCAGAATATTTGTAAGAAACCGGGAGATAATAAATAAAAACGCGCTCACTTTCAAAGTGCCTCGCACTTCATTAGCAGGTTGTTAAACGCCAGGCTGGAAAATCAACTCACCGGGAAAACGCAAATTGCCACCGGAGTCTGGAATGAAATATGCCGCGACTCATGCAGCCAATCCCTGCATCTTGCCAGGACGCCGACTTCGCCAATTAGAGGTTTTTATCTTCCCAGTTAAACTTCCGCCATTAACGCACGATTTACAAGAGGTGACGCAATTAGCTGTGTCAGTGAATTCCCAACACACTATCGAAAAAAAGTGAAATTTGGATAAAGAAACTTTAAAATTAGCGACGACGTTACGCTATCGTAAGGAGGCGTAGGACATAAATTAATCAATGCTATACGCTATTAACAAAATCTACAATTTACTGGCAGTCTACATAGTAATGTCCAACTTCTGCCGACGACCTGTGCGACATTTGTAATGTGCGTGATGCCATGAAGGCCGCAGGTTAGTCACCAAAACTATTTATTTAGTTACAACTTAAAAAATATGTACCTCCCTTAGAATTTAGAATTTATTTTAGGCCATAGATAGCATATGTTTTCAACTTTTTTTTCAGTGATTAACCTTCAGCCTTATCTTTAGTAGCCACAAAAATGTGGTGTTGGGCTTTGTGCGTGCCCCCCCTCCCCCCACTTTTGCTAGAAGAGAGTAGTTAAATAACCTAACTAATTCTGTCGACATTTAAACATTAAATTTGAATTTTTTTTTTTTAAGTAATAGCTTTTTTCGAAAAAAATCTAATAACGCTGAAATGAATTTTAAAAAGTTAAATACCAATGGTCTCTCTTCAGTGACATTTCAGAATTTTCATATTACGAGTAGCTAGGTTGTGTTTCTTCGGCGAATCTTAATTTTTATTACTATTCGTATGCAGATGTCCACCATGTGTGTTTTCGAATAAGGCCTTGAAAACATGTTTAGCATTCTGGAAAGTGCAGAACAAGCAAACTCAATATTCCTTGAAATTTTGAGAACTGCGGGGAAGTAAGAAAATTATTGCAATTATTATTCAAAAATATGAAAAAATTCCGAAGACTTAATGATAATTTAGTAGACAAACTTTCTAACTTTCTAGATTAACTTTCTAAATATTTTCGCCTTCTGTCGGTTCAGCATTGAAAACATTTCTAACAGAATATGTTTTGGAACAATAGCTTGTGTTAACACGCAGATAACTATTATTCGGAATTAATTCGGGACTTACAGGATTAATTCTGGTTTCTTAAAAAAGCAATAGACTAATTTCCAGTCGGTAAACACGTATGTGTTACTGCAGCAACAAGTTTGCAGTTGAGCTGTGTTGGGGTTAATACCGTCTACTGTGTCGACATAACATGCATTTAGCTTTGTCAGATTCATATCCAAGTGTTCGTTATTTATTTTACACATTCATCATAATGGGTTTTGGGTAGCGAAAATTTCATTATTTGGCATTTCCATCAACCGCTGTTTTACTTGTACACATTGATTGTGATACAACTTCCGTGAAATAAGAACCTTAATTCCATAGTGCGAATTAGCACATGACACGAACAAATTTATATTGTGAGTTTAGTGAACAAAAAATAAACCGAACAATTGACAATAGCTGAATCATAAAAAGCTGAAAAATAATGTCTTCATTAATTTCAAGACGTTCTTGGGAAACAAGGATAGACACAGTTCAAAAATATGTCAATTCGAGTTGTTTACAACAGCAAAATAAAATTGAAAATATAATTCTGTATTATTACGGTTCTGTCGTAAGGTAGTTAACGTCAATTTAAAATGTAAATTATTTTATCTGAGTAAGTGATTTAATATACTTTCCGTTAACTATATATGTTATTTGTATACTCCATTAAAATACGATCAGGAAATGAGTTAACGGAGAAACTACAGGAAACTACTACATTATTTTTTTAATGGTAATATCACTACGCACAATTATGCAAGTAGAATAGTGCTTTTCACGTTAATATAATAATTCAATGTTCTTTTATCCAGCACTTTTGAAATCTGCTATTTATCTACTTCACATCATCTCTATATGTAATCTCAAGTAGGAATGTATTTTTCAAATGCAAGGATAATATCCCCAGGAATAAGATGCACACACGCTTAATTTTCATACTTGAATGAATATAGAAAAATAAGTATATTTATAATATAGGTATAAATAACTTATTTTAAATATTTCTCCAAAGACAGTGCACCTTACTCGGAATTTGTAATTACTCAACTGCAAATACAATAAATGTTTACGTTCAAGACGATTATTTTGAAATGCCTATAAAATAAAATTTTAATTGACATTAAGGGAAAAGTTTCTTCAAACAAAAGAATTACTGTTTTTCGTAACGCGGTAGAGACAATTAGAAATGACTACACGATATTTTTTTGTTATCTGACAGTATTTCATCATATCGCATGATATTTCTCTTATTGAGGTCCTGAAAAGCGACATTTCCCACTTCAAACTAAAATATTCTCTCTCCATACAAAATTCTATTGCAACAATTACTTTTCCCTACCGACGAAGGACCTCACAGGTACAAGTGTTTATTCTATGTGCATGGCCACTAACCATCCAGTCATTATGTCAGTCTACAACTCTATTGTGCCAACCATCGTACTACAAGGCATTCCTTTACTCAACATTGTGTATTGGTTACATAATATTTTGCTGTTAGTAAATAAGAAGTACAAGCTTTGTAAAGAAACATACAGATGTACAAGATATGATAACTTATTTGAGTGCGGAAGTTGATGTTGACTATGCATGAAGGGAGAAAAGAACACATGATCATGACAATCTTCTAAGCAACAGCCGTAAGACAACATAAATACTCACCAGTGCCTGTGCAGTTTGTAGACGGACATTATAGCCTGTTAGCGGTTTCTACTCACTTTTTGAATCAAACCTTTGACCAATTACCCCGTGTATGTCGTGTTTCGTTGTTTTCTACTCATGCCATGTATCAAAAGACTTGCGTTTGGCAAAATCAAACATAAATTTATTATAACTGTTTACAGAAGTATTCGCCGACGCAAAGAAGTCTTTCTCTCTTAATTAGTAACTAGTAGAGCGTGTACACTTATTTATTTTGTCGTTTCAGAAGCTTCGAAATGTCTCATTACCGAAAATACTTCATGGTTTTACAGGATGTAATTCGAATTAATTTAAAGTTTTCTTTCTTTTTCCAGGGACATACTTCATATTGTACGACTTTATCGACTACTTCGAGAAGGACGGGCCCAGTTTTCTCCAGAGGGACAAGTTCCTCGATATTATCAACACCATCTTCAAGAACATGTCGGAGTTGGAGAGGGAGGCCATTATCTTCCAGGTAATCACAACTGGATGTAGTCCTTATTTTCTGTGGCGAAGTCAAGGCATTTCGCCTTCTCATATACTTGACCTTCTTGATTACGCAAGACTATTTGCTATGGGAATGTTTACTATTTCCTTCCATCAGACTACTGACGTAATTTGTAATAGAATATGTACGCACTCCTTAAAGTACTTCAACGGCCAGAAAATACGAATTGCTCTAATTTCGTAAATAATGAATCAATTTTAATTAAATATATGAGTAAAACTTACTTATGTTTTATTTTCTAATTACAATTTTTCATTTATAATTAATATGAATACAAATCGAGAGAAATAAGTGTGTTGCTAAAGCCTAGTAAGAAATAGAACATATGCAGAATACAATTAAACTCAGTGCACACAAATACAGTGTGAAGTCTATATGGTGTAATTTTCTAGACCTAGTTCATCTTTGTTTGCACGAGGCGAAAGAATGGCCTGCAAGTAGAACTATGGCAGGGCAAGTTCCAAGTAACAGTAAAAGCACTATATACGGATGTCGTAATGTTACGGCAAACTCCCTACGACTCGGTTAAATTACATCGGTAGCGCTCAACGTTAGGGACTACGGCCAGGGACAGGGATATATCGCGAGTTGGCCCGCGCAATCGCCGTGTCCAAGTCCGTGGACATGTTTCACAGGAAGGATGTTAATGTCCTGTGCTGTACGCAGCGAGGAGTCAGTGGCTAATGTCCTCCTGACGAGTGACAGGAATTGGTAAACGTTACCACACGTCTCGTTGACGAATGGCTGACGGCGACGTCTTTGAACGCGCAGCACGGCGTTCGCTGGCTACTCTACGCACCAGTACAGTTCACATAGAAATATTACACGATTGCAACACTTCGGCTTACAAATTAATGCGTGACTGCACGGGTTGCATTATCTGTAGGCTTTACTGCGCTGCCTTCTGTAAACTATGGCCTCAGCTGTTTGTTCATGGGCGGCCACATAACTGAGTAGCTATTTTTATCCTTAGAATGTTACACTGTAAAAAAATTTCCTCTACTTTTACAAGAAACATTATTGGTTACCAAGTCAATAAGAAAATCCTCTATACAACTACAAGCAGTTTTCCTTTTAAAAATGCAAAGTTTTCCTTTTAAAAATGTATATTTGTAATATTACACGACAGGCTTGTATAACAACTTACATTATTGAGAAGTGGGCATAAATATTTTTTTCACACATTTTTAAATTATATAAATGAGAAAAACAAAATAAAAAAACACGTTGGCAGCACGGGGACTAGAGCCCCTACCCCGCTCGTCAGTATTTTCAACCACAAGACCAAGTACTGGTTTTATTGGCATAGGGTTCTGTCAGCCATTTTTACCACATGCCAGGCCTGCTTCAGTGCGGTATACGGCGAAGAGAGGGGGTACATACATGTCTACATGACTGGTGCTGCNTTTATTGGCATAGGGTTCTGTCAGCCATTTTTACCACATGCCAGGCCTGCTTCAGTGCGGTATACGGCGAAGAGAGGGGGTACATACATGTCTACATGACTGGTGCTGCTCTAACACACCGCAGTTGTGTTTCTAGTAAATACAAATGAGGAACTAAATAAATTTCGATAGTTAAACGTCAATACCATATGACATAATCAAAGATTGCGGAAGCGCTGTAACCCAAGATGGTGGTTCGAGGGGACCGAGTAATCAGCAAGCTACTGAAATTGAGGTGTAATGGCAGAGCATAAATATAATGTAAAATGGTGGGTGGAGTACAGGTGACTTAATCGCGGTGACAAAATTAATAAGGAATGACAGAGGATTACAGGAAGGCAACTAAGAAATATAGGAAATCAAATATGGTGAACATGGCTTGACAGAGCATGAGAGAATGTTTGTTTCGTCAGCTCGCCTGGTGGCTAAATCGAGAAATTAGCACCACTTAGGTAATGGAAATAGAATCCAATATGTTAACATATATGGCCGCCACTGCTCTGCCCTCGAGAAGCGAGCCTCGCACATCCTTCCGGTGGATAGAGAAGTGCCTTTCTGCGGTTCGTTGTTACAGTTGGGGGCTCGGTGCTTTTCCGTAGGGAAGACGGGGAATTACAAGATCGCTGCGGCCGGATCAGGCGCCAATCCCCCATCCCCTTGCGCCAAACGTCTCAATTTTCTACTACTCCTGTTGATGCCGTTGATATGCGGATTTTCTCGGAGATCTCCCGTTTCCTCCGCCCTTGCATTCCGCCACCTCTCCTTGCTCATCTCATTTTACTCGCATTGGCTGTCAATACCGCGATGTTAAGAGCTGACCAAATCTCTCTACTCCAGTTTCCTTACGTAACAGGATATACAACTTGTAGTGACAATTTAAGTGATTGCACAGATGCAGATATTTATTCATGACATGCAGTAGATGTGTTCTTGGATTATCTTGTAATATCGCGGCGAAGAGTAGTGACGAACTATCCTAGCGAGTTTGTTTTCAAGAACAGCTGATTTTTGCAAGTCCCTTGGGCATAGTTCTTAAAGCTTTAATGAGTCAGCAATTTCCAAAATCAATAATATTTTCCTTAGAAAGAAATAATCGTGCAGAGCAATATTGTACAGATGCAGATTCATTTTTCTTAATGAACATTTCCAGAATCTGCGTCTAATTACGGCGTGTCACGAAGGCATGTCACTTGAAACAAGTTCTGGGATTTGCCCGACACTCGTCATAAATTTTACGTAGTTGGGGTCGAGTCCCACGACACCGGAATTAGCATATTCCAACGAACCTCCCGGGGATAAAATTACAGGTTCTCGCTGCACGTCTTAAATTTCCACTCTCCCGACAGAAAGTTTTCGTATTCCCTCGCCATTATTGCGGCACGATACCTCCGAGGAGTTGCCAACCTCGGACACGAATAGCGATGAATTTTAATGCACTGCATTAATTCGTTTCCTCGTTAGCGGACCTCGTATTATCTTGTGCCACTTCGGCGTGTAAGTGAGGTTCATAGATAGAAATCGTTGCCTCTCTCATTTTCAACTGCTCTAAGTTCCCTCCCCGAGATAAGACTCAGATCGTAAGCAGACGTGATTTGAAGTTTTTCTCCAGACGCTCGGCGGTGTATCCGATTAAAATTAAATATCCACTACGTCCCCGCATACGTATGAAACCTGTAACTATAATACGTGGGCACAGACCACTGCGACAATAATCTCCGTCAGACATCCCAGTTACACCACAGAGTATATAATCATATAACTCGCACATTAATTTTTCCTTCTAGGTGTTGCAAAAGACGAGATTTTTGTCTGAAACATACTTACGAATTCCTTGTGATAACTTACACGATGTAATGTATGAAAATAACTCCTATTGGTCTGCCGCACCAGCGGCAACCAATAACAGCATTTTAGCGTACCAGCAGCAGCCAATAGCGTTGCCTCGGGAAAGGCGCTGTCTTTATTGGCACTGGTTTCTGACCTTGTACAGCACTGGTAGTGATTTTACCTATTTTGCAACACGTAATATATGAACGAGTTGAGTTGAGAGATTTGGGCTGCCCTTAACATCGAGGTCTTGAGAGCCGATGAGGGTGAGGCGAGGTGAGTATGGAGCGGCGCCGGAATGAAAGGGCGGGGAAACAGGAGATCACCGAAGAAACCCGCCGACCAGCGGCATCGTCCGGCACGATTTCCACATGTGAAGACCCGGGAGCGACTCCGCTGGGAATCGAACCCGGCTCATCTAGGTGGGAGGCAAGTAGTCTAACCACTACACCGCCGTTGCAGCTGTATTTACATGAAATAACATAAATTATTAATGATTAGAGGAGGACCAATGTTTAGGGCATGTATAAAGTATACATCTTGTTTCTGCTTGCGGTCTTAAGTATGTTGTTGAACGCGGTGTTTGCAGACGTTTTACACAACTTACTGCGGGCTACACTCGAGGCAGAACTTTCAACAACAAACATGTGTCCAACAATGCCTCCTTTATTGCTCTGTAGAAGCGCTGGAAGTTTCTAATGGTTGGTGGATGATGGCAGAGAGGGGGAGGAGGGGAAGGAGAACTTGTACACATGCATAACGATTACGTGAACTATTAGAGAAGAAAATTACTTTACACCGCGAGGTCAGTAGTTCTCCGCGCACTACAGAAGCTCCTTGTCGATTTTCTCAAGACTTCTCTCTGAAACTTTCACCTTCTGCGGCACTTTAGGGCACGTGTTTGTCACGTCCTGGGATAAGACAAGCAACCTTAGGCCTCGCCTTAACTTTCGTTGGCATTCTGCAGGCTAGATTTATCTTTTAGTAGTCCGCTCAAGCAGACACTTAGGAAAAAACGCATGTAGCAATACATATTCAACTTGGACACCAAATGAAAATTAAAAGTTGTGTAAGGAACAAAGTGTAAATGTAATGCTATCGTTGTTTATATAGCGGGCTATAAAAATGTTTGTTTTAATTAGGTTGTCCCAAACTTGTAACATTTGGTTGGTCCAACTAAAGCATCGTGTGGACTCTACGTACATTAGACAGTCTCGGTTATCACAAATAACTGAAAGCCCGCGCGACATCTGGACGCCACGCCTTAGTTACCTCGGCTAAAGTGACTCCTGAAGAAATACAATATTTACAGTTCAAATACAGGACTACGTACGTAAACTAATATTTCGAGTTTTATAGTTTGACTTTTTAGTTTCCTGGTTAACCTATTTTATTAGGATTATATACGATTATTAATCTTCAATAAATGCTATAAGAAACATTGTTACTATCCTAACTGGCACAAATAAACTCTCCAGCTATATTTTCGAACGAAGACAATCCAATGATTGCCTAAGTAAATTCAACTGAATATTTTGGTGAAAGTGTATTTTTCGGCCCAATACAGAGGTCTCGCTTATTCGAGCGTGTGCTGTGTTAGATGAACCAAATCATTTTGTTGCTTTTAAAGTTTCGTTTGATCAAACAAATACTTGGGCTAGTAATTTGTGTGAAACCATATACAGAAGGGCATTTCGTTGGCGGGAACAAACCTTAGTCTCAGTGAGTACCCGGTGTTTCAACCGTCTTCCTTGTGAGTGATCTTACGTGCGAAAGTCAGTGCGCCTCTCGTTTGTGATTGGTTGATACAGTTAACACCGAGCATGCAGCACGTTGTTCACAAGTTGCAAGTAGTGTACTCAACGCAAGTACAGCGCACAACAAAATATTACACGACTGCAACACTCGATCTCGCAAATTTATTCGGGATGGAAAGGATTAAAGATAGTAGTAAAACCAAACAGAAAATTAATTGAGCAACTGACGCGCACCACGACGTAAGTTCCGGCGACTTACTGTAGTATCTTTCTGCGTTGCTCGTGTAACGTGGAGGAGAAATAAGCCTCCCTCTCGACGGCTCTCCTTCTCTTGGACGTGTACTAGGTCCTCCCCGGCGAATGCGCTTGCAGCCTCCCGGTCTTTGCAGAGCTCTTGGCGTGCCGTCCTTTCATTTGGCCCAAGGCCCCTCTGATGACTGCTAAGTCCTCTGTGATTGGAGCGCCGTGGTAGGTCGCTTGTTTGTTAACATCCCTCGTGTAAATCACTGCAGCTGTCTTCTTCGTCTTATTGCGCTACTTCACTGGAATTGAGCACGTTTTAGAAAAGAAATCCAAGTAACGACACGTATTTGAGAAGTTTCGGCAATACGGCAGTTTACAGCACCGGCGAACATTTCTCTGCTCTTGCAGACGAAACTCGCGCAAGTATAGTTGCATTGCTTAACGCACTATCAGTATCTAAGAAGAATATAAAGCGCATTAACAATACGTTTCTTTATTTAAGAACAACATGATTTTATGATGACCAGAGACCAGTTCAATAACCTAGAGGCTGTTCAAGGTAAAGTGGGCACTTCTGAGATCAATCTTTGTAAAATGCGACTGTCCTTACCAGCATACATTTTAACGGGCAGGCTGACTGGCATGTGTCCAGTAAAGTTGGTACCGACGGTGGGGAAGTAGTTCCATGCCTTAGCGTTCAATAACAATTGTTAGGCAAACATTTGCGAATAATAAAACAATTTATTTTGCTTTCCGATTTTTTTTGCACATAAATGCATGAATTAACCAATTTTTAAAATATCTGCTTTTCTAATAATTTTACAGTTTCGTTTGAATAAGGAGATTAGGCGCATTGAAATGTTGATATTACGTAGATTGGAAGAAATGTCCTTACTGGACCCACATTTGTGGCTTTTATACAACTGGAAACTTTAGCATTTAACTTTACGTGCTATTTATTTAACACAATATAAAATTCCAGTTTACGTTCGGAAAATTAAAAATCGTTAGTGCAATATGTAAGTTTTTTATTATATAAGTCATTGACTATAACCGAGGAAGATATTTGTGTACCTTATAGTATTTCAGACTAAACAGCACTAGCCACATATATATTCTTAGTTCTTAAGTATCCTCACAGATGTGTTTATTTATCACGTTACATTAGTTTTAAACTTAAACTGATAACGCTGAACGCTACTGGATCTTGCAGGGGTAGTGCAGCGCCAGTAAAATGAGATATTAGCGGGCGGTTCAAATCCCGTGTTCTCTAAATATGTTTACACAAAAGCAGATAGGAAAACGTCATCAAATTCAAAATAGGCCAAAAAAAAACCCCCTCAAAACAGAAATAATCTTTTTCATAAAAAAATATTTTCTTCAGGACTGTAAGTTTTAATTTGGATTTCCATGAGTAAGTAAATAGCCTTCTGAATCAGCAGCTAAATAAAATTTAAGATTAAAAATCTTACTTACTTCACTTTTCCTTAATTAAAACAATGATCACTGCCAAGAGGTGTGACGCACTCAGGTTATTGACAAACATAAACACGTACTGTTTACTGCATACTGTTCCGTTACTACTGACGAGCGCTGACCAATCCCAAGTGACTTCAGTAGCCGTCAGTGGTGAGGCAAGTCAGCCAGTGCGTTGTGTCACAGCTCATGGTACCTTCATTAAGGCCCCGTCACACTGTCACACTGCTTCATGTAAAGTTAGTCAGATAAAAGTAGATTATTATGACGTCACTGGAAAGTCGTTATCGCAGCCATGTTGGTTTTGATAACTTGAATGGCTAATGTTTCCGTTAAATATTTTTATAATTGGACGGGTTATGACATTTGTTTTATGTTTATGAGCTCAGCTAATCAGAATCATGTATGACACAAATGTCCGTTCCCAACAAAACAAACTTTAAAATGGCGAACAATTTCTAGAAACAAAGTAACATTATGAAAAAAAAAAAANGTCCGTTCCCAACAAAACAAACTTTAAAATGGCGAACAATTTCTAGAAACAAAGTAACATTATGAAAAAAAAAAAATTAATTTACGTAGAAAATCTTTCAGAGCGAATACTACTTGAATGCAACAATGTTAACAACTCAGAGGCATTAAATTTCATTGTGCAGAAAACATATATAATAAATAAAATTTAAATTTATTTAAAGAAGTGAAAATAAATCACCACATTCGTTACATTTCTTCCTGTCGTGCTGCAAGAAAACTCAACAGCATAATCTCACATTGAAANGAATAAATCACCACATTCGTTACATTTCTTCCTGTCGTGCTGCAAGAAAACTCAACAGCATAATCTCACATTGAAATTAATTTTTAAATTAAAATTTAGACTAGAAACCCCCCGTAGATAAATTTGACAGTGTGATACATTACCAAATACATTCGATATTATTTTATCCAATTTGTTGAACGGAAAGTTTTCATGGTCTCATTTCGTCTTGAAATGTTATTGACAAATATATTAACGGGGAATATTTGACAGTGACAGAGGCTGTACACCCCTGCCCCACAGGGCTTGTAGGTTCAAGCCGCGGCCTCAGTGCAGCCACCGGCGTGATTTCAACAGCCTTCAAGTAAAAGTCAAGCTGCATTTTGCTGCGTGGAGAGATTTGGGTGGCTATTAACGTCAAGGTCATCGGGGTCTTGAGGTGAGTATATAGCAGCGCCGGAATGCAAGGGTGGGGGAAACGGAAGATCGCCGAGAAAACTCGCTGACCAACGGCATCGCCCGGCGTGATTCTCACATGCGAAAATCCGGGAGCGACCTCGTCGGGAATCAAACCCGGTTCGCCTAGGTGGGAGGTGAGTAATCTGACCATTACACCACCACGGCCCCTTAGGCGAAAGGAAAATAAGTGTTTGTTTCTATGCAAGGCGATATTAGTTTCGAAATATTGAGCCACTCTTGAGTTAACATTAACTTCTCAAAAATAAAATTAGAATAAATATAAAGCAATGTGAAATAAAATACATTTTGAGTAGAAACTTAGGAACAAAGAAAACAAGTGGATAGTGCTTTTATTTTGTTTTAAATACTATCATAACATACAAGTGACGAGGAGGTGCATAAATACCTTCATGGATGATTTTTAAAGATTAACATATTTACAAAGTCTTTACAAAAATTGCACAGCAAATTTTTTAAATCCTAGAATTTACCATTTACGTTACGTTTGTGTTACGTAGTGGTGAGTTTTAACATTGATATTTCCACCTGGCAGTGTGTGTTTCGCTTGTAGTTTTGCTGTTTTCTTATTCTTATAGTTGTCCTCCCCTCGTTGTTTGTTGTCTAACCAGATAGTTGAGTCTTTTTCCATGTATGTACTTAATTATATTATAACATTTTTATTGCATTCGTGTTTCTTATCAATATATTGTGTTCGTCTTATTGAAGGCAATGGTGATGCTATCAAAACTCGAATTCAGTTTGAGAAGTAGTTTGTGTTGTTTCAGTACACGGATTGGGACAGGAAGAACGACGGATACCTCAACCAGAAGATGATAGCTGAGATGGTAGGAGACTACTACTTCATCTGCCCCACCAACCTGTTCGCGCACATCTACGCCAAGCACGCCAAAGTCTACTACTACTACTTCACACAGGTACTACTGCCAGTCTACTTCACACAGGTACTACTGCCGGTCTACTTCACACAGGTACTACTTACTGCCAGCCTACTTCACTCAGGTACTACTGCCGGTCTACTTCACACAGGTACTACTGCCGGTCTACTTCACACAGGTACTGCTGTAAGTCTACTTCACGCAGGTACCACTGCCAGTCTACNACAGGTACTACTGCCGGTCTACTTCACACAGGTACTGCTGTAAGTCTACTTCACGCAGGTACCACTGCCAGTCTACTTCAAACAGGTACTACTGCCGGTCTACTTTACACAGACACTATCACCAGTCTACTGCACACAGGTACCACTGCCAGTCTACTTCACACAGGTACTACTGCCAGTCTACTTCAAACAGGTACTATTGCCGGTCTACTTTACACAGACACTACCACCAGTCTACTGCACAAGGTACTACTGNTCTACTTCAAACAGGTACTATTGCCGGTCTACTTTACACAGACACTACCACCAGTCTACTGCACAAGGTACTACTGTCAGTCTACTGCACACAGGTACTACTGCCAGTCTACTGCACACAGGTACGACTGCCAGTCTACTTCACACAGGTACTACCACCAGTCTACTTCACGCAGGTACTACTGCCAGTTTACTTCACACAGGTACTACTGCCAGTCTACTTCACACAGGTACTACTGCCGGTCTACTTCACACAGGTACTACTGTAAGTCTACTTCACGCAGGTACCACTGACAGTCTACTTCACACAGGTACTACTGCCAGTCTACTTGAAACAGGCACTACTGCCGGTCTGCTTTACACAGACACTACCACCAGTCTACTGCACACAGGTACTACTGAAAGTCTACTTCACACAGGTACTACTGCCAGTCTACTTCACACAGGTACTACTGCCAGTCTACTGCACACAGGTACTACTGCCAGTCTACTTCACGCAGGTACTACTGTAAGTCTACTTCACACAGGTACTACTGCCAGTCTACTTCCCACAGGTTATACTGCCAGTCTACTTCACACATGTACTACTTACTGCCAGCCTACTTCACACAGGTACTACTGCCGGTCTACTTCACACAGGTACTACTGCCGGTCTACTTCACACAGGTACTACTGTAAGTCTACTTCACGCAGGTACCACTGCCAGTCTACTTCACACAGGTACAACTGCCAGTCTACTTCAAACAGGTACTACTGCCGGTCTACTTTACGCAGACACTACCACCAGTCTACTGCACACAGGTACTACTGAAAGTCTACTTCACACAGGTACTACTGCCAGTCTACTTCCCACAGGTTATACTGCCAGTCTACTTCACACATGTACTACTTACTGCCAGCCTACTTCACACAGGTACTACTGCCGGTCTACTTCACACAGGTACTACTGCCGGTCTACTTCACACAGGTACTACTGTAAGTCTACTTCACGCAGGTACCACTGCCAGTCTACTTCACACAGGTACAACTGCCAGTCTACTTCAAACAGGTACTACTGCCGGTCTACTTTACGCAGACACTACCACCAGTCTACTGCACACAGGTACTACTGAAAGTCTACTTCACACAGGTACTACTGCCAGTCTACTTCACGCAGGTACTACTGGCAGTCTACTTCACACAGGTACTACTGCCAGTCTACTTCACAGGTACTACTGCCGGTCTATACTGCCACTCTGCATTCTCCTTCAGTCTGTCATCCCGTCTACACAGTTGCTGATCTAGGAACGCATTAAACCTTTCAGACACATATTTAATTTATGGTTTCAAGTGTTGCAAAGCAGGCCTTTCTTATGCGTATTGTACCTAAGTGGACAGAGCTCTTTCTTCGCCATCACAGCCAATGAGATGTAGGTTTAGTGATCTCATAACTAGGGCCACCTGTTTTTCACGGAAGTATTTACTCGAAGGCTAGACTCCAATGTCTTATGACACATGTGCAGTTTTACTTTCATTATATATTGGCCACATGTCTTTGTCGGGAGATAGTTCCTTTCCTGACTGGGCCAATCACAATTAGGTATCTCCAACCCTGAGTGCCCGTGATTCGCGGGAAAGACACCCGCAATGCGTGACAGTTAAAATTATCCAATCAGGAAGTGGATCTGAGCTCTAGTGTTTTGAAGTACAAGTAGTAATGAAATTTTTTCCCAATGGATAGGCTTTCTAAATAAATTTTAAAAATTCCTGGAATTGTACCAATTGTACATAATGTGTTAACTCTGCATTATTAACACGTAACATACTTGGTTTTCAAGAACAATCTCACTTTATTCTCTGTAAAGTCACGGGATAAATAAATGCACAGAGACGAAGTGACGTGGGCGTACTCATTCTCTGATTGGCTGTACGAGGGTCTGGTTGTCTGATTGGCTACCGCGTGCTGCGCAATCCTCCCTATTGGCTGGGCTACTGGCTCGCTAGGGCGCTGATTGGCTAACGGCATTCTGACATGTTGCTGGCTAGTGACGCCATTTTGCTGGCGTGTGGGAGTGCAGTTCATGGAATGAGCGGCTATTCAACCTCTGTATTCTTATGTACTCTGTGGTAAAGTCCAGTTCCATGGGTAGGGAAGGGACCGAAGCCCTATTAGCCCCCACCCCCTTCCCCCAACCCTGCGACGTTTTGGATCCACCATTGTCGCGGACATATGTCAGCATAGTTGCATTTAAATATTAAATTGAAGGTCTTAGTTGCTTCGTAGTTAGACTAAAATATAAACAGGTATGATTAATAAATACACCCCGTACCATCTCGCGTTATAAGCTGTTACAAATCCAAACTCCACAGTTCCTCGACACTCGAGCAAGAGACCATTGTTCATTGGCTGCTGCCACTTAGAGAACTCGGTCTGCAATTCCACTCGACCACACGGAATGAAGCCACTAGAGTACTGAGTGTTTACTATTGGTTCCTGCAGTGCGGGTAGGATGAGTGGGGCTCCAATGACACTCGTCAAAATGACATGCATGCCGTCTACACTGGTGCTGAATTATTACGCGCCATGATAATTTCTCTAGTTATAAAATTAATCACATTTCTGGAAAATAAGTTTCTAAGTGAAATACAAATCTAAAGGGCTTTACTCCTGGAAATAAGGAGCATCGAGGAAAATAAACTATATGCCATTTACGTTTGATGAAAAGTGATGACGTAGTTTATCTGTTTTGGTGGCATCCTTGTTATTTGAATATATTTGTCCGTTTCGTGTCTTCGGACACTACTCTTCCTTAAAACTACATTTAAATATGTTAGAAAGCGTCCTTTAACAGCTTCTTATTTTGTTTTCTGTACAAATTGTATGTTTTATTACGTATGTGACTTGTATTTACACATGTATGCACCTAAGTATAAACGTATTAGATGATGAGTGTTTTGTTTTCGAAATTCTAACCCCTTACAAAATGTGAAAATCTTTACCTTCACAACATAATATTATCACAAATAGGAGGTATATTTAATACTTAACTTCTTTCCTTTTACGAAAATTGCTGAATATTATATAAATTTGGAAGATATTTAATGTTTGTAAAATTTTTATTAGCATGTCATAATCACGTATTATCAGTGGCGCCCTGCAAAGACAAAGATAATATCCTACTAAAAATTTTTATAAGGAAAATTTTCTTAGAAAAATGAATTGGGTACGCAGTACACTCACGCCAACTCAACATTTTCGTGCACATTATTTTCTTTGATTCCAAATGTTGGAAACGAAAGTTCGGTTGATTATTAAGAAACATATTTAATCCTACGTGGCTAGTGAGATAGAATCGTTAATGCACCCAAATCCAACCGTAAGGGGGTAAGGGGGGTTTGAGCGGTTAGCCTGCTCGCCTCCCACCAAGACGAACCTGGTTCAATCCCCGGCCGGGTCACTCCCGGATTATGACATGTAGGAATCGTGCCGGACGATGCCACTGGTCGGCGGGTTTTCTCGGGGATCTCCCGCTTCCCCCACCCTTTCATTCCGGCACTGCTCCATATTCACCTCAATCACCCTCATCCACTCTCAAAACCTCACTGTTTAGAGCCGCCTTAATCTCTTCACTTACTCCAACCAGGTAATAGGGTCCAAGTGAGTGAAGTGATTTGGGCGGCTCTTAATAGCGAGGTCTTGAGAGCTGATGAGGGTGAAGTGAGATGAGCAAGAAGCAGCGCCGGAATGAAAGGCTGGAGTAAAAGGGAGATCCCCGAGAAAACCCACCGAATAGCAGCATCGCCCGACGAAAATCGGGATGAGAGAATATGACTCTAGGTATATCCTGGAGGGTCCAGCACTTTCTCTTACATGTTACTTGCTACTGGTGAGTTGTATCAGTAGACCATCAGATAACACCGTGAAGGTTCTAGACAAATATGTTTGTTACTGTTGCTCCAATTTCCGCTTCTAGTCTACAATAAATCCTTGGGTCGTAGCTGTCGTGGAGGTTGCAGTGATATTCACAGTTCAGCGTGAAAAGCTGTGAAATTGACGACTCTTTGTGAATGCTACCAAAAATGAACTACATATCATGCAAGAGTTCCACGTCAGTAGGAAAACGATAATTGCCACTCTTTAATGTAAACATATGCCTGTACCTATTTTGTGACTGAAAAAACAACTGGGGTTTCGCGTGTTATTGTTATTGTAGTCCCTAATCTGTTGTTTTGTCAATACTGATCGGTTAGTGATGGCAGTCGTAGTTGCTGCACTTGGATGTCATCGCAGTTGTACGTCTGGCATTCTACGACGACTCTCCGAACCACCGCGCGACTAATGTTACGACCTGCGAATTGTCCTGTGGCTGCCATTGTCGACCAGGCCTAAGATTCAGGTTAACGTTCGTTAATTTGCAGTCCGTATAAGTATGAACGCACCCGTCAATGTCACTGTTAAAAAATAACCATTAGTGGGACAGGAATCTTTTCTTAAAATGACCTCTATTGTTTTGACAGTTCGGTAATGATCTCCTCGCAAGAATTCTCGTCCCAAATGTATTGTGCGCCATATTTTGTACAGTCAAAAGTTTATTTGGTAAATAGATATAAAATTAAAAAACCAAGACAACTTTTTAAAACACGATGAAAAAAAAGTAAAAAGGAAATTTCAAAATAAAACAATGAACTCTGGTGCATATGTATGGCCCAGGAAATTGTCTAAATTTTAATGACATTTATTTTCAAAATGTTTGTTTGTAATGTGTGTGTCTATATGCAAGCTGTTTTTGAATAACATGTCAAAATTCAAACCACAGCATCTATCCAAGTAGTAAAATATTCGGAAAATTCATCTAGAATTTTTAAATTTAATTAAAAGTTAGGCATAACAACGCTGAGTGCCCGCAGCATCGCATACCTGCGAGCAATACCGGTTGCATATCACGAAGGCGAACGGAGTTGGCGTGATAAGTTCCCATCGTAGCTAGCATGATTCCCTTCGCCTTGGCGATATGCAACTTGTTGTGCACGCAGGTGCGTGTAAGTGCGGGCTCCCGGAGTTGTTATACCCAACTTCAAATTTAATCTCAAAATACCAGGTGAATTTTCCAAACATCTTGCTTCTTGGATGTGTTTTTTATAATAGTGCATATGTGCTGTGGTTTGAATTTCGACGTGTTATTTAAAACATCTTGTATATATACTTAGTTATTTCCATAAATGTCTCTAACTTGTTGGCAGAACACGCAGTCATATTCAAGTCACAGAGCGGCATGAGCCNTGACGGCAGGGGGGTTGACCCGCTACCATCGATCTGGCGCCGCAGTCGATATGTTGGCGCGGAGCGAGTGTGGGAACCAAGCCCGCTGGGGCGACCCTCCTCATCCCCTGAGAGCCCAAGCACCTCTCTGGGGACCAGGGAGAGGCGATGTGGCCCTGGGGACCCCAGCCAACCTTGTCCACCCCTGGCACGCGGCTGTCACACTCCCAGCGATCCGCCAATCACGTGGCGTGGTGCGTCTCGTACAACACAGCGCATCACTGGCGCATTAACACTTCTGAAGCCCTGCAGGATATTCCTCCGCCTACATGAAAGTAAGGCTTAACCCAGTCTAGAAAACTACACCAAGCGCACAACGCACCGCATTCTTGCGCACTCGCTGTAATCATATTTTTCATTAGAACTACTTCTTACTAGGCATTACCAACACACATGTTTTCTCCCCGTTTTTACTCATGTTACTTAAAACTGAAATATTATAATGAATATATAAAATACAAGTAAAAGTTCAATTTCATAGACAAAAGGTATTTTTATTTTACACACAAGTGTGAAACGCTTTTGTTTATTTAGGAAACACCCAAGCACGTCATACATAAACCGATTTTTCAAAGGTTTCATTAAAAAAGTGCGAATATACCGCAGATAGAGTATACCTAGCAGGCAACGATTTATTGACAACCCCCGAGTTTCTAAACGTCGTGCGCCTGCCTCTTCAGTTTAGTTCTTTACTTTCGTAAACAGGGAGCATAAAATAAGATAGCTGTACTTCCAAAAATACCATTCGGCAGAATAAAACCACTCAAGTAGAAAATACGTCCCTGAATACAATGAAACTATTTACACTAGTCATAAGTACGACTAGTGTTGCAGATACATGCGAAACTGGCTACACGTTCCAACACAGCAGACCAATAACAGACACTCGCCAGTGCAGCCGGTGGGTTCTGAGTGGCCAGTAACAATGAAGATGTGACATAAGTAAAGTACAACAGTCCATGAAGTGCCCATATCTTCACAGGCACGTATAGACGATTCACACCAATCGCGTTGGAAATAATTATTTCAGTATATAATTTGGCTGTATGTGGAAATTGGTAGTCATACTCTTTCCCTTCAGGACAGGAACAACTAAAGACAAGGTTACAGTGAGCTGTCTATATTATACACTATATTAATATAAGTTGTGTTGTTCTCTCTATTTCCACTTACCGTCGTCCTATTTGTCCTGGTTACGCCGGACACGCCTACTGTACTCTGCACGGTCTATTATTGGCTGGCCGTCGGCCAATGAAGTCGCGCGTTGACTGTGTACCAATCAACGTGTCGCGACAAATGTGGCGGGTTTTACAATCCAACGTCGTCATTTGAGAACTTATTGAAATTGACTGTTTCATTCTTACAAATTGAATGAAATGTTGACTAGCTGTAATTTTTTTACTTGGATTCCGATAAAGTTCAGCGAAACAGTAAAATTATAAATTGTGAGAGTTGTCGTCAAAAACACATTAATTGCCATATGCACGTAGTCTTGAGTATGCGTATACGTGCATCCTCCTGTAAGGATTAGGAATACAAGAAGTGAAGCGGTGAGCCACAACGCGAACGCCAGTCTCACACTCCAGCAGAACAGCTGGACCGCCACTGGCGACCACAGTGCATGCTGCGTATGTGTACGAGGTGCGATTAAGAGTACTTGGAGTTGACACACGCCGAGTGAAGCCACTTGTCGCAGATCGACGTCAGACCCTGCATCCTCGCGTGTGCTGTGAGTTACAACGCCCTAGCCGCATTGGCTTCTTTGCAGTAGTGCTTCAGACGAACATGTGTAGTGTGTGGTCGTCGCAATCATGTTGGAGTGAACGAGGCTTTTAATATCGAGGTCTTGAGAACCGATGAGTGTGAAGCGAGATGGGTATGGAATAACGCTGGAAGGGTCGGGGAAACGGGAGACCCCGAGAAAACTCCGCCGACCAGCGGCATCGTCCGACACGATTCCCACATGCGAAAATCCAGCCCCCCCCCTCCTTCCCTCCCCAGGAATCGAACCGGTTCGCCTCTGCTGGAGGTGAAGAGGCTAACCACTACACCACCGTGGCCCCATCATGACAGAGATAGTTGAGCAGAGAATTCTGCCAAAAACCTTGGTGATACGCAGGGATGCCATTCTCCGGAAAGGCCAGAATCGCATGCATCAAGTGAGTTGCAACTCACCCATGACAATGAGCCAGCCAGTTCAGCGCAACGTTTGCAGCATATTTTGACCAGGCACAAAGTTTCCCAGGTCCAGCAACCACCGTTTCCCCCGGATCTCTCACCCTGCGAACTTTCCTTATTCCGAAAAATCAAGTCCGACTAGAAAGTACATACAGGAAATCCAACAGAATACGACGAGGCAGCTACTCGCTGTCCTGTTCCATTGCCCTAGTCCCTGCATTTTTTTTATCATGCCTCGCAAATTGTGCTGAGAACCACCATAGCCTATTATGTTCAAAATTGCAAGCAGTGACTCTATCCTCGAATGTGGCAACTGTAAGTACCCACACATGACAGACGACAGCAACTGTCCAATATGAATAAAGGAAAATAATATTACCAACATCAACATAGTAACAAAGAAAAAGATCACTATGACAGACAAATAATTCCAAAGGAACAAGCACAAGAGATTCTGGAGAACTTTCCCACATTTAAATGAACCTGGGCAGGGAATACTAGATCCCAGAGGACAAGAAGGACGATCAACCAACATAAACATTTATATAAGAAACTGGAAAGAACCTCGAGGACACGCCTTTGCGCAAACCCCAGATTTCGAGAAAACAATAACAAACATAACAAAAACTTAAAAAGCAAGCAGAAGACTACGAAAATGCGACTCAAAAGAAAGCGGACACGCTCATGATGTTACTCGAATAGATGAATACTAAATGCACGAGTACAACAAACAGAAATGTAAAAGCATAATAAACACTTAAAAGAGAATAATGAGGAAATTTTAGGTGATGTTACCACCAGAAGAAATGAAAATGGAGACAAGTATTGGAAAAGGCACAAGGATATTCCTCTAAAATGACTGAGAACAATTCAAACTAACCATGCAGACCCTCATACTACCCAGCAACTCCATACAAGACATCAACACTAAAGTTAAGCTTTTCACATATACAGTAAATACATATAATATTAAGAAGGCCTCCGTGTGGAAATGAGAAAATCTACAACAGCAGGACAGCAATGAAAGATAAAGAAAGAAGCTATATCAGAGGACAGTATCAATATTGAAAACCTCAACAAATACGACCAGTTATAACATCCTCCAGAGAAAATTACAAACATAAAAAGTGTGAAGAAATTGTAGACACGCTAACCAGGGATAGAAACAGAGTGGGGAGACTGAACAAAGTCCTATAGGGAAAAATCATTAAGGTGTGTACATCGGTAATCCATGGAGAAAGGGGCATTGTCTACAAAGCAGAAGCCATCGCAGATTCGGTAGAATTGCAGTTTCAGCCCGATCACCAACTAGTCAGTGAAGAGTAACTGAGAGACTCAAAGAAAGCAATAACAAAATACTTCAACAACTCCCACCAAGTCATATGCAACTCACTAGCAATCAAGAAGTTTACTTAGCAACACACATACAATGTACAAACAAGGCCCTGGGACTTGATGGAATAGCCAATGAAGCTCTCAAGAGGCTTGCCCTGCAGGGAATCAAAGACCTAATGTACATAGTCAACGAAATTCTCAGGTCTTTTCTGTCTTTCAAAAGACTGGAGACTAGCTATGTCACTGCCTAAAACTGGAAAAATGACACTTTTCTGCAGAACTACAGTCCTGTATGCCTTTTAAATACGACATATAAACTGTCCGAGAAAATGCTAACTACAAAGGAGACTCCAAGAAGTCGTGACAAAATTAAAACTACTACCCAAGCAACAGATATCGTTCCGGGCAAAACACGCAACGTCCACTGTAGAAAAATATCTCCTGAAAGCATTCAACAACAAAAACACCACAGTAATACTTTTCAGACATTCAAAATGCTTTTGCCAAGGTGCACGAGCTTACTGGTGCAGGAATACCTAAAACATGAAAGCTAGTAATAAGAAAATTCCTAAACCACCGCCAATTCCAATTAGCCTTTGGTGGTAAACTCTCTACCAAGAGATACATCAAAGCAGGAGTGCCACAGTGGTCAGTATTGTCTCCATTACTCTACGCACGATATACACGAGATATTCCATGACGCGATGGCTAGAGACCCGGACGTTTCACGTATTCATTTGAGGACAAGTTAACTTCAACCACATGTACATGGGAGTATCTGCTCCTATTGGAACACAGTTTGTTAGACACACCCCGAACCACGTTCAACCAATAACGAACCTNAACTTCAACCACATGCACATGGGAGTATCTGCTCTTATTGGAACACAGTTTGTTAGACACACCCCGAACCACGTTCAACCAATAACGAACCTGCTATGAAAACAAGGACAGAACCCCGTGCTACCTGATCTGGAGTTAAACGGGAGCAGCAGCCAATGAACGACTTCAAGAAGCTCGAATACTACAAGCATTGTGGAGTCTAGCTTGTTGCTTAATGAATCCGCGACATTGCCGGGTCTCTAATGATGGCAAATAATTCACCCTATACACAGATGACAATGCAGTGTATTCAAAAGACGAAAAGGCCATGATAAAATAGTATTACAAGGCTAAGTCACATAAATAGATCACTACTGGTAGAAAAGGGCAACAATAATTAATTCCGCAAAAGGTGCACTACTGATCTGCGCAAACACAAGAGAAAAAGTCGAGAAAGGAGTACCGCTCTTCGAAGAGACCCTTACAACTGTCTACAGTACCAAATATCAGCGCATTCATTTTGATAACAAACTGGCCTGGGCTCACAACCTGAGAAGCATAAAATGCAGCAATGGAGAAATTTGTTTTTAACGCCAAGTTTAACAAGGAAACATGGTTTCATCCAAATCCCCTTGTGAGGAGACTGAGGAAATACACACAGACAGGTAGAAGAAAACTACACTCTATGACCAGCACACACTAGTAAGGACGACCTGGGGGCGGGAAACGAAGTAGGGGACGGCCTGGAAAAGTCCAGTACCAGTGTAGAGTATTAGCCTCGAGTGGCACGCTAGCCAGGTGGGCCCACTAGGAATCCTGAAAACGACATAGTGTACTGCTGCAGGAACACTTAAGGACAGCAGTGTATCTATTGTCTTTATCTCGTGTTTAAAGGACAAGTAAATTAGTTAGTTAGTGGATGGACAATCTACAAAAAACAAGGTAAAACAGCATTGTGTCCTTGTTTTCTTGCATATATTTTACAATCAGAACCCTTATAATTTGTTTTAATTATAAGCTGTGGTCCAAATGAAAACGTGAGTAAAATCTACTTGTGCTGGAAGTCCATCTTCAACTCAGATCAGCTCGGGTAATTGTTCGGTTGCTAACATATATAGAGATAGTACGGCAACGTTAATTTTACTCGCGTCAGAAGATACATTAAACATCGCCTTCCAAAGTGTCCAGTAACAGTTACGAAGAGCCTACTCGTTCCCAAGTTCTCTCGCAGATACGGAACGAGGTCAAACTAGTTCGAGAGACAGGGAATTGCTGAACACACCTTCGCGGGTCGAGCCCTGCCGCAGATGGGAATGAAGGCGATGCAACTTTAATGAGCCGAGAGAAGACCCATATAACACCTGGGGAAGTCGACTGGGGAGGGGCGGGGGGTTGAGGCGGTCAAAGGAACATTTAGCCGCCGATGTTGGCCGCCGGATGGAAGGGAAAGAAGGCGTTCTTGACCTTTTACCTTATCAGCTTATCGTTTGAAGCGCTTCCTCATGCGATGGGCGTCTCACGCGACTCAGGTCGATAGTACGAAGGAGGAACACTCCGCCACCTTGCAGTGAGCTGGCGAAATGAGAGAGCAGACTCGCACGTTGTCCTGCCGAGGGTGACATTGGGCGAGAGCGATCACTCACAACGCACGCGGAAGGTAAATCCCTAGTAAGCAATATAAAATGCCTCAAGGTCACGTCCGGGTATGAGGAAGAACTGCGGCGGCGATGGAAAATAGCACAAACAAGCTTCGTGCGTGCTCTGTTCCCTCAGACTCTCAAGTGGTGATTATAATGTCTTAGTAGACCATTCCGTTCAGAAAAGACACAGCACTGTCACTATAGTTAAAAACACTGTTTTACAGAAGAATAAATATGCTATACAGAGAGCTACCTACAGTGTTTGCTGACTCCGGCACTTTCCAACAACAATATTGATGTTTCAATAACCACATTTATGAATTGGCAGCATAATATCGACTTTCATTCCCGTCCTCAAAAAAGATTTACATTAAAATATTCCATAGATTTTTAAAAATTATGATAGACAAGCACAACTGCTTAAAGTAAGACCCATGGAACCTAGGAAGGCCGCTTGAGAGGACTTGTGTACCTGGAACGTTAACCGCGTGGCAGTGTGTTTGAAATATACGTATCTTTAATAAACTGCTTCAGGTGCGTCGTGCGTGCTGATCTGCGGAAACAAAACTCACTTGAGGAGAGGTGCGAACGAGACAGAACTTTCAAGACTACTTTCAAGGCACTGCGCAAATCATAAACGCTATTTCTGAGCTCGCTAGCATGACTATAAACTGTTTTTGCCCACTGCCTTATCGCAGGATATACTGGTCGGGAACACACAAAACTAGTGTAAGGACGTGTATTGAACTATGCTACGGACGTTGCATTAACAAAACGATAAATTCGCCGCCGGAAGTGCCGTAGTTGCAGCGGTACGATAACATTGCACGCTAGTGTATAACGTTGCGTGTTAGATGCGCCGGGCCGGGGAGATAAGTATGCAGGTTGGTGTCGGCATTATCGCTCCCTCACTTCTGTGCCTTGAATGGCCAGAACATCTGCAGGTGCATAGCATTCCTGACACTTTCGACATGATTGTCTATTCACGGCTTCTTCACGCTTCTTCAATCGAACATTACAAAAGCATCCTACATATGACGTGCTAGGTTGTTTCCTGAATGAGATATTTATACTTCTGTAATAATAAAAGTATCTTATTTTCGTGTGTTGGTTATATCTAGTAAGATATAGTTCTTATGCGAAGTATTATTAAAGTGAGTGCGCACTAACGCGGCGCGCTGTCCCTTCGGCGTAATTTTGTAGACTTGAATAAGATTTGTTTATATGAGGCGGATGAATATCCTGAAAGTAGAACTTTAGCAGGGCTTTAGAAAAGATGGAAGTAATCATGCATGGACTAAACAGTTAACTTCGTTAGGACCCCGGGGAGCGGGAACGAATGAGGTTCCTAACTTTTATAGTGCAGGGGTTTGCTCCTGGTACTTCCGTATCTTACCCTGTCATCATTCGGCCTCCGCTCCACGACTGTCTCAGCTCGCCTCGTCCATCCTCCTTCTTTGGCACGGGTACGGGGGCCGCGGTAGAGCTGTGGGTAGAGAACTCACCCCCACCTAGGCGAACTGGGTTCGACTCGCGGCGGGGTCGCTCCCGAATTTTCGCAAGTCGGAATCGTGCCCGACACGCCACTCCTCGGCGTGTTTTCTCGGGGTGCTCGCGTTTCCCCAACCCCTGCATTCTAGCGTCCCTCCATACTCACCTCACGTCACTCTCATCGGCTATACGGTCTTCTCTCAACCACGAACACTGGGGCTACGTGGACTCACAACTTGTGAAATGATTAGTTATAAGATATGAGATGGAAGACATAAAACGACCTATAAACTAATGAGATCATTGAAGAAAATACAAACCTTTTATTATTGTGAATAAAAAAAATTGTTACTTAATATTTGTCAGTCACTACGTGAGACGAAACAACCTATTCGTGAGTCGTGAACCTGATTGTATGTGTGACAACTGTGAACATTTGGACGAGAGTGTGAAGTGAGGGGCTACCGTGTTATTAACCCACAAACATGTGTTACTCGTGGCTGTTTACTCAATGTTACGACGTAATAACCTGCCAGATGTATACTCGTTCACGTATGACGTGTCGCAAAATACACGACCAGTGCTGTACAAGTTAGAAACTAGCGTCTTCAAAGACAGCGCATTTCCCGGGGCAATGCTGTTGGCCGCTGTTGATACACGAGTATGTTGTTATCGGTTGCTGGCGTTGCAATAGACCAATACAAATTCCTTTATACGTTCAGTCGTGTTAAGTTATTAAAAGGAATTTGTAAAGCGTTTCAGACCAAAAATCTCGTTTTTTGCAACACCTAGAAGGAAACATTTGTGTGTAATTCAAGGGGTTAAAAATCACACTAGGTCATACGTCGTATTATGTTTTCTACCCCATTTTCCATTGCGAATTATATAACAATGTTTACACCTGCAGTTCACGATCGCGATGTTTACATATTTTTTGATAACTCTTAAAAAATACCGATTATATGTTTGTAAGAGAACTGTTTTTTATTCATACAATACGTTTTTCACTGATAATTAAGCACTTTTTAAAACAACCATTTGAAAAATTTAACTGTATATATATATATATATATATATATATATATATATATGCATGTAGTTTTAATTGCAACACTGATTGGCAAGCGTCCAGTAAAGTTGGTAACGTCGGAGGGAAAGTAGTTCCATGTCTCAACGTTGAATTGAAGCTGTTATGTAAACATTCACGTGTACATAAACTACTTATTTTCCTTTATGTTATTTCCATACACACATATAAGTGTAAGTATCAGAAAGTCTGTAAAATATTTACTTTTATAATAATGTCACAGTTTCACTAGACGAAGCATAGATAAAGTGATGAGGTCCACGGTAATGCTGATTGTAGGCTACATATGGCGGAAGAACTCACAACGTGCATGCAACTAGATCTGAAGCAGTGTTTTCAGAAGTGCTTAGTTGAGCTCGAACAGCCTCGAGTAGCGTGTCAAGGCCGTTTCAGACCATCATTGTTTATTGAATTATATTACTTGAATTCAATTTATTGAACTAAAAATCACTTCGTTAGCCATTCAATGAATTGCATTAATTAAGCTTTCAAGTCTCTACATAATAATTTATCACAACCTTTTTAATTAAAACAGTTGATAAAATACCAAAAATCAATTTTTAGAAGTATCCACGACTCATGCACAACTCGACAATAATTGGTTAAACCCCAACTAATTTTCTTCATTTTATTGTACATTTTGTTTTTAAAAAATATGCGTCCTTATTTAGTAAAAACTTTAAATGTGCGCACACAACTATTTTATTATAAGATTACTTCCATTAATACTGTCAGCAAATATAGAACATGTTCTAAACGAAAATCTTGAATAAAAGAGACATTGAAGGATTTGAAAGAGAAAATGGCAGCGGTTATAACGTTTTGATGACACCATACAGCAGTCAATGAATATAATTCAATAAGAATAGAAGGTAAGGTAATTTTAAGATAAGTTAGATGATGTGAAAGGGATAGTGTGTGTGTTGAGAGGTTTAGCAGCAATGCCTGGTTGTGCATGTCCACAGCGGACGAGCACCAACCTGTGGGGGGAGTGGATGGGGGTGATGCACGCTGACGAGATCCAGTACGTGTTCGGACATCCCCTCAACATGACCATCCCCTACAGCGACAAGGAGAGAGAGCTAAGCCTGCGTATGATGCGTGCCTTCGCGCAATTCGCACTCACAGGGTGAGTTGTCTGCACCAGCCACTCCACGTCCTCTAGCACGGACAACACACATGCACACAGTGTTCACGGCTAAGTGACCACTTCTCGCGCTTCCGCCGTGCATGTCATACACACGGCGTGCATTACATGCACTCGCAAGTTAACGTCTAAGGCTGAAACTAAATATATTTTCTGACTATTATTCAACATGAGAGGGCTTTCAGAATTGCCCACTTTACCGTGAATAGCCTATCAAGAGTTGTGTTTCAACTCAATGGTATAACGAGAGACCCTTGTCGTATTTACTTGTTTGTCTAAGGAAGCCAAAGTAGGTTCTACGGCACCGCCAACGTTAGAACACAGAGTACACTACACATTTTCTCACTTCGTTGGTGTTGTGTTGGTGGCAATGTGGAGAATCATCAGGTGTTATATGTGTGTGTATATATATATATATATATATATATATATATATATATATATATATACATATATACACACACCTCTATATAGTAATTTTTTCCTACGTTTTCTCTATTATTAATATATCTCTTATGCACAATATTTCCTATCACAAATACATTTGAACGAATATTAACTGTAATCATTACTGTGAAACACTACTTTACAACCACTTTTATTATGCGCATATTCATGAACATACTCATGACACGAATAAACAAATCTGAGTGAAGCGCGCTTATATACAAAGATGAATGTGCTACCACTATCAAAACTAAAATGTCCAAATCAAACATGTTTTTGTACAATATATAAATAGATAAACTACATTACTGCCTATCGTATATTTATGCTATGCGAACTTAGTGTGTACTTTACTTAAATATGCAATAACATTTTTAAATGCCGAACTTGTAAGACCGCAGGACCTTTACTTCGGGTAACTTCGCGAAGTATTCCTTTATTCTTGACAAAACTGTGGCCACCAAATATAAAGCAATGTTGCCAACGGCACAGTTGTTTCACCTCAGCCACACTGACAGCTGTCGTCTAACGTTACTGAATCCTGCGACATCGCCATTAAGTGTTCTCATTTTCCTCTCTACGATATTAAAATAAGTTATTTTGAGTTTTCTATTATAACCCAAGTCGCCACGAACAGATAAGTAAGTAAAGGCGGTTTCTAGGGAAGTGGAAAATAAAGGACGTAGCAGAAGATGGAGGGGACTTACCCAAACTTGAACCACGACCTCTCGCCGACCAGGCAGAGAGACAACGTCCAGGGGACAGTAGTATGCCGACTGCGATGTTTCACTGGTTCGGAGTCCTGTCTATATTTCTCACACCACTCCTGCCGTGTCACTACTAGACGGCGATTGGCTCGGGTGTCTTTTGTAGGTGGAGCGGATTTGAACAGCCGGCCAGAGCCGCATGTTGGCCGTACTCCGGCGTACAGCGCAGGTAGACTACAGGTCGCAGGCCTGCATTCAACAGCCCGCCTACCTGGTGCTTCAACTGCATTGTCAGTTAACTGAAATGCTCTCTTTTTTTGCTCAACTATTGTTCGTGCCTTCAATGTGCGGATCAGAACACAAGTCTCAGACCTGGTCTCTTCAGTGCTTTCAAGACATAAAACACTTAACTAAGACTATTTCATAAGCACTCCACCTCAGCTAAAAACGTCTAAACGTCTTTTACAAAGCTGTTTATCTAAAATAAAATTAAAAATTTCAGATTCATACAAAATGCTCGAGGGTCCTGCATTGAACATTGCTATTCAGTTCTCACAAATAAAAGATAGGGTCGCCGCTTGAAGTCCCATAGGCAGACACAGCACGACGAGAACACGCACGCCAGCCTTGCACTTAAAGGCGACGGGGCACTTGAAACGCGCGACATTGTTGCTCTTATCTTTCACGTGACGGGGAGCTAAGTGTACACTGAAAAAAAATATATATGGGCTGTGGGAACCAAATTTCTGTACCCACAACCAATCAAGATCTAATATATGGGCAGAAAACTGATTGGTTGTTGGTATCATTTAAATGTTTTTTACGTAGATAGTAACTGTGGTCTTGTATCTATGCAACTGTGAATATAGTTTCTAAAACAGAGCATTCTGTTCCTTCGACTGTAATGGTATTGTTTGTGCAACGTAACGTCCGGTTGCTGGTATACAAGTTGGATTGTGGCTACCCTAAAGCGTGCTTGCACAACTGTTGTGTTCGGCGTGACGGGAGGCGAGTGTTGAGGATGTGTGTTGGCAGGAACCCAGCGGACAAGGATGTAGAGTGGCCGCTCTACACGGTGGAACATCCTCAGTACTACATCTTCCATGCAGAGAACAACGGCCTAGGGCGTGGCCCCAGGTCTCAGGCCTGTGCCTTCTGGAACCACTTCCTCCCTCGGCTGTCCGGCGTGCAAGGTCAGTTACCTACAACACAACTTCTCACTTCACAAATGTAAGGGGCCGCAGTTGCCGCAGTGGCTAGAGCACTCGTCTCCCACCAAGACGAGCCGAGTTCGATTCCCGGCCGGGTCGCCCCCCGGATTTTCGTACGTGGAAATCGTGCCGGCGGGTTTTCTCGGGGGTCTCCCGTTTCCCCCAGTCTTACTTTCCGGCGCTGCTCCATACTCACATCGCTTCACCCTCATCGGCTCTCAAGCCCTTTATGTTAAGAGCTGCCGACACCTCTCCACTTCACTCAGTTTACCACTAACATGTTGCAGACTTACGTGAGGAGCGGTTTGAGTGCAGTGTATATATTTGGGCGGCTCTTAAAATAAAGAGCTTGAGAACCGATGAGGGTGAAGCGAGATGAGTATGGAGCAGCGTCGGAACGCAAGGGTGGGGCAAACGGGAGATCCCCGAGAAAACCCGCCGGCCAGCGGCATCGTCCGGCACGATTGCCACATGCGAGAACACGGGAATGGAACCCGAGGTGAGAGGCGAGTGGTCCGAGGATCACAGCACAAACGGAGGTGAGCAGGTGGCGTGTGTGTGTGTATGTGCAGGGACGACTCACGGCTGTAGCAGCGGCGTGGTCGGCATGAAGGAGCTGAGTGGCTGTAGCGCCATCACGTCCCAAGTCCTACCACTCCTCCTCACCGCCTACCTGCTGTTGCTCTCTGCGATGCCAAGTGTCTAGGTGGCAGCACTGCACGCCCTACCCCAGGGATCAAGTACCAGTATGTGATAAACACTCACAGTCGGTAGACAAATGCACGTAGGTTTCTAGGGACGTTTCTCGTTTGGCGAGTTGGTTTTGTCGCGTTGCGTTGCGTGCGTTCTGAAGCGTAGCAAGGTAGTTTTGTCGACCGTCGCGCGGAATTGTGCAGTCGGCTGTATGCGGAACTCGCCCTCATGCGCGTCAACAGTCGGACACTTCTCTTTACTTCGTCGTGTCTGTGTGTGACTTGTCAACAAGAAACCCTCCAGGTGTCTTTAAGGACGTGTTGTGTTCGAGGGCGAGGTTATCTTACATGCGTTCACAACTCTAGCCATACTAATGGATAGTGTTCTTCTGTCCTTCATTTCGGTCGTGTAATTTATTGTCATTCTAGTTCTTTTTTTCCCCCTTCCATCGATCGATAATTTTATAAGGACTTGCTTTTCAACGTATACTCATTACAGACTAGCGACCAAATCAAACAAATGGATGTACGTTATTTTTAACGCCCGTAAGGCATTGTGTTTATACATGTTAGCATTGTTCAGTAGCGTCATGTTGGCATGTAATTGGTGGGAGATTTGAATTTAGAAACGAGACGGTAGAGTGAGGTTAGTTTCCGGGAAGTGAACAGTTGCACTCGGCACACAACTCAGAGGTACTGATAACAAATTGTAGGATGCCTAAGGAATATAGTGCATTCCCGCCGCGGTAAAGGGGCTTTAAGAAACAATAGGTGTTGAGCGAATTCCACAGCGGACAAGCCACATTAGGGATTAGCGTCCTCTGTTAGCTGCATACCCTTGTATCTGCTCGGGGGCATACTTGTACTCAACCTGCATGTTGTATTTCCAGGTATGCAAGACGTTCACGCATGCGCGTCGCGCCTCACACTGTCGATGTTGCGCGTGTTTCGCATTGTATATACAACTCTACGTTACTGACAACGCCTACTGCATCTCGGTGTTCCGTACGCCCACGTAGCTTCTAACTGTCGTGTGCATTAACGCGAAGCGCAAGCGCGTAGACTGTATTTCCCTCCCACCACTACCAACTGTATAAATCCCGTTGTCAATATCACTAGCGAGTCAACGGAACTTGATATTTTGTTACGTGTAACTGCAATGTGTATTTTTGTGATAGAGATTTCTGAAAGGTGGCTGAAGGTGTATATTCACAACAGATTATCCTCCTGTAGTACTTAAGAATTTTTAGCGTTTTCAAGGTAGCGCGAAATTTTGTTAGAGAGTAGAGATTATAGTACAAAGCTTACTGTACAAGTGCAGTAAAACCGTTATATCACTGCATACTGGTATTTGAAACAAGGTTGTTCTGTATGAAAGTTTACATATCACTTCGAAGTCCTCCACTCGCAGGTTTCGAGACACTCGGACCAGAACACTTTTTTCAAATGCAACATATCAGCGAAGCTAACAAACCGATACATATCACTGAGTGCAATTCCAAACTGACTTTATTATTGTACTTATAGCTTTACATATAGACTTGTACGAAACATTTTCTTGCACTTTGTACTATACACGTATATTTCGTACACAGTTTATGATGATAAAGTTCCAAAAGTCCTTGCTACTAGTGAAATAGTGCCTATCATTAGATCACACTATCAATGCAGTCCTTGCTCTGCCATGCTGTGAAAGGACCTTGAGTATGAGGACGTCAAGTCCACTTTCCCAAATAAATCAAATATTGGCTTCACGGCGAACCACAATTTACTTCTTTAACTCACGGTAAATCTCGCTGTCTCGACCTACTGTCTGTGATAATAAAAAATTTTCTAAGCATAGAGGATGAAACATTTGTCATTAAGTAGTAATTTCCCTGTGAATTCGTACCTAGTGTTAAATGATGACAGGAATACTGTTTAAGAACTTTTTAAACTATACGTGGAACAAAATTCTTGACAAACAATGATTAAAAAGCATAAACAGTTGATCGCATGTAATATTGGTTACAAATCAACAATGAAGTCAATATTTAAATCTGCACATCTATTGCTGAGAAATGTCGAGTCAGAACTTTCCTGCTGTCTAGCGTCATCCTCATTTTGGAACCGCTTATTAATGGCTAAATGTAACTGTGCCTATTTTTACTCCATTTCTAGACGTTTTTCTACGCTGCATCTTCTATGGGACATTTTTTAGCAAGTACGTCTTTATAAATCACTCTATATTTTTAAGGCAATACCTTTGTCCAACTTAATATATAGTTGCATGGTGAGATAATGGTCGAATGGACATTTTGGCTAAAAATATTGTGTCATGCCTGTTCCAGACAGACGTAATGATATATTAAATGTATAATATATAATAAGACTCGCGCTGAGTACAGTAAATTGTTCGTCCACACCCATGACACATAAGTAGTGTTGTTCTTTTCTTATGATGTAAAAAGGTTTATTTAAAATTTATTACTTTCCAAGTAAAATCATGGCATTTACCTACCCTTAAGTTTAAGTGAAATAAAGAAGTCGTAAGCATTATACTAAGGGTACAGAATTTTATGACATTTAGTTACCTGGGTAAAATACTTGAATTAAAAATATATTTATTAGTATTTATTAGGTGAAGTTTGTATTTTTTTTTTCACACATGAGATCAGGTTGAAATGGTATGGGAGCGTATTTCTGTTTTCAGTGTTCGATGTCTGCACGCACGTAGAATACAAGTGTGTGTGTGTGGTGTATGACAATACAGATCTATGTAAAATATTGTAGCCATCGCCGTGACTGTATTACATGTATGCGGCACTGTCAATGCTTTCTAAACTGGAAATTTAGGATATATATATATACTCTTGTACACGAATGTAAATGTGAAATAATACATCCTGTAGCAAGCCAAATTTCAGATAATCCTGCTTTTTACACTTAAACTTAAGATTAACCAAGTTCGTATTACTCAATATAGTTTATTTGTGTTTAAGAAAAAGCTGAATTCGCGTACTTATAATACTTAAATGCTTGTAATTATAAATTAATTTAAAGTCTCAATGCAAAAAGCTTCTTCAAAAATGGTTCACAACAGTTTCTGAGATAAAGTGTATTCCCTGTCTAAAGCGTGTCATTACAAATGAGCTCGACCTGATCTGTTTGTAAGAAAATTGGTCAACCTTTTATGGATCTTATGTTTGTGATTTTACTAACATTCAATTCCCATAGCAGTATTTGTGTGCTCAAAATGTACAATAACAGAGTAAAAATATTTGCCTTTCGGATGGGTTGATCATTTAGAGATAACGTGAGGTGACTGCACACGTTGTTGGTGCTTATTTATATTACGTGAATATGCTGTAGCGGCTGACCTGTGCGTCTAGAGTGTTCATTGTAATTGGTTGTTTCGGCGACTTTAAAGTGATAGCAGTGCCACCGAGCACCCTTCAGAGGTCTATAGATTCTCTATGCGAGAACACAAAGAAACGCAATCCGGATAACACACTCCTGCAAATGCTCTAGGTTAGATAGCAAAGCGTGAAGCGTGTCTGAACGCAATAAGATCCATGAAACACTCAGCAATTAGCGACAGAAGTTAACGTTAATTCTGAACAGAATTTCAGTGTTTAAGGGGTCCGCCTGCCTGCACTGTTATTCTCCTTGTTTGGCCGAGAAGCGCGGGAGCTATAAGGGTTACACTGGCATGCGCTACGAGGCCGCAGTGCAGTGTTCTCGTAGTGCTGCGTCTACCTATGGCACTTTCAATGGCGAGCCTATCATTATATTGATGGAAAGTCTGTAGCGAAGTTCAACACAGGTTCCTGTCGTAGTTTGACTCGTGACCGGCAATCTTTATATTGGAGGGCAAGTACCATTCCTTCCTCGTCTGGAGTATGATGTCTGTTCGTTGGTAAACATACTGAGGCACGTTTACTAGCTTCGTCTTGAAGCCAGGATTTGCAACACTCCGCAGCGCAGTTCAAGCACCAGGCGGGCGGGAGACTTGAGTAAACTATTATTTTCTTGCTGCAATGGCACTGGCGTTATTCGTAACACGTTCGTGTTTATTTTAAAAGGAGGCGTGTGTACGACTTACGATAACCTGCGGTTACTTTTCACAATAACTTAAATTGTCATTAACAATTTAACACAGAAACGTTTTTACTATCTTTTTTATTAAAATACGAAAAGGTTATTTTACTAAGATAAAAATAGAAATTATAATAACGTTATGTTTCAAAATTGCTTTACATTTTTGAGGAGATGTTCTTGTGCTTGGGTGTACTGTGGACGTTTACAACATTTTTAGAATAGTAAAACCCAATTTCATGCTAATTCATTCGCAGAGATTTAATATCATCCGTAGTTTTAAGACTAATTTCAAAATACTAGGATTCCAAAATAACATGTTAACTGAAGCCGAGTCCAAATTTACCTTTTGGTGATTTAGGGTTTGGTATTTCACTGCAGATGAGTTCGAACGACACTGGCCAGCGCTTCTAGTGTCCACTTTAAGAACTGCACTTCTGAGTGTTTCCATGTTTCGTGTTTATTTCGGATAGTAATAGAGAATTAATGAATTGTAAATCATTTCATTAAAAAAATTATAAAATCGTTTTATTTCATAGCTCTTTTAAGAAAAACGCCCATAAAAATATGTTACAAAGTTATGACTTTGACAAAAATTGCTATTACAAAGAAAAAGCGACGAACAGAATTGCAAATTGGTTCTTCGTTAGTAACTTGCATGAAAAGGGCGTGAATTAACACGTAAACAATTACGGAGGTGTCTGGGCATTTAGCGTGCCACTCCAGCGCCGTCAATTCTGAGCCTAAATCCACAAATACTTAGCGCTCTCATTTGGTCACTTGGTTCATTTAGAAACCAAAATAGCGAAATCGCCTAAAGTGTTCTAAGTTTGCCTACACAATGTTTGGCGTTTTCATTCGCAGGGAAGTATTTTAATTAAATATAACTTCATGAATTTAAATTCGTGACGAATAAAAGTGCAGATCATGTGTTATTCTTGAGAGTAAAACTCTTTAATAAATTATTCACAAGTTATAAATTCATTTCCTAATGCTGTACTAAAATGGGGTTTTGAAACACTGAAATTTCATACTTCCATAAGGCCACGAAAATTGAAACGAAATCAGGTTACAAATAGCAATAAATTTTGCAAAAAAAATGTAATATCCTTCACATTGCAAAGTTTCTCTGTAGTCTACGACCACAGGCCGACAACACGACCGCACGCTGGAACTAAACATGGCAACTACGTCACACATGCGCTAGCCAATAGGAAGCCATTTGTATCGTTTATAAAGAAGTTAACAATTAAAGAGCATGATAGTTTGGAAAATAAAGAGCGTGCATGAATGATACTTTGCCTGACAGTATTAAATCTCGTAGTTATTCCTATGCCATCAATGAAAGCGTAGTTGGTTTGCTAGGAAACATCGCTATTCATCTGGTGTCCCTAACCACTCGCTGCCTTGTCATGGCGCCTCTGCGGTTTTCCAGACGTCTAACGAGGTAGCAACATGTCCATTTTCACAGTCAACCCTTGCTGCGTGTTTTTCAAAACGCAAATATTAATTTACGTGACGAGATGAATTTTTCGGACGTGGTGGTGATAAATTAAGACATCCGGCTCATAGCATTTTATTGGGATCAATTATCAGTGGAAACTAAATCACTGGCGTACATTTTTAGAAATACCTAAAAATATTTTTGGTGCATGTATAACTTCAAAATACCTAATACCATTTGACAATGTAAAATTTTGCGTAATAAATAAGAACGTAATTTTCTACCATCAAAATATTTACTAAAAAAAATACTGATGGGAGCGTTTAGTATTTTCAAATGCTGTCTTTCTTTTCTTTGAACCAACTTCCTCGCACTCATATAATGGCATTCAATATCTCTAGTGTGTCACAAACGCTTTACTAAATCTCAACAATTCCTGTTGGAAGCCAACCGAGTGAAACAAAAAAATGTGTATACTGTATGTAAAATAAAACCTGACGTTGGGGAGGGGGCATTGGGGAGGATATGTTTTGTGAGTATTAGCTCTGACAAACTACACAAAGACAAAGTCGTCAAAATCAGAAACTGTTGTGACACAAATATAATTTTCCGATGTATGTATATCTCTCGGAGATACGTAATGAAAATTCACACCAGTTTTACTTTTTCAGCATTGTACAGGCTGATCCTAAACTAGTTGTACAAACGCTGTGATTCCCTGTACAAAATTAAATATAAAATATTATACGACTTATGGTCTAGAGTAATTTGTAAGGGCGGTAGGTGCCTTTGAAAAATCGATATTTAAAATGGTATCAATTGAAAACAATAAAACCTACTTGAGATGAAAGAAAAAATTAATTCCGTAAATGCTGTTGTCTAGAATCGAGATCTGAAACGGTTGCTGGATGCTATGATCCCCATTAATTGAGAAAATAGGGGATCCCACGTTTTAATCCAACAAATGTGTGTAACCTTTGGGCGTTCATCACTTTTATTGACGTCATTGTTACGTGTATATTAATGTAAAAACCCGTAGTCTTGGTGCAACTCTCTTAGGCTAACGGTTGTCAAGGAAGCAAACACGGTTTATAACGGTGACTAGAAAGCAACCAACCTCCTCTTGCAAAACGTAGTATGTTCCTCGACAACATGTCTCCTGCCTCAGAGAGTTACACCAAGGCAACGTACGCATGTTTATGACGTCACTGAAAACTGTAAACACCCTAGGGTTTTATACATTTGTTGGATAATAACATTGGAGATGATATTACCCAACAACCGTTCGCATATTTCAGATCTCGATACAAGACCACAGTATTTATGGAATTTTTCTTTCTTGCCAAGTAGGTTGTATTATTTTGAACTGAAGCCATTTTAAATATCGATTTTTCAAGACCAGCTACCCTCCTAAGAATTACTGTTGGAAATAGGCCGTATAATGTTTTCTATCTCATTTTGCATATGGAATCACTTCATAGCGTGCGTACAAGTAGTTCAGGATTATCCTATATATTTGGAGTGCTTTTCAGTCATATAAAATTTTGTAATAATTTTTTATATTACGTTGAACATCCAAAATTTTTTATTTTTAAGAGCAGTTACAACAATATTTCTAATCTCCCACATTTTAATTTTTAACAAGACCCTCTAATTTAGATAGTTGTGTTCATGTCTAAATTTGGTAGCCATTTCTACAGCTTATAGTTGGCTGAACTTTTACTGACAAGGAGTAATGTTTTGAGTTTCACTAACTTATTCCATAACCGGCTACAGCCGTCATACCCCACGCTAATCTTCGCGTGTGCAGATTCAAAAATCCCAGAGGAAATTTCAACTGTTACTTTGCAAAGTCTTTTTGAATTTAGGCCCTTTGCGTAGTGATTTTCTAAATTTGCCATTCGTAGTTATGTTGTTTATGTGTAATGGCCTACTCGATAAGCCTACATAAGCAAGTACCTCTTTAAAAAAAGAACAAGTCACTGAATCAACTTGATTTGTGTGAATTTCCTTGTAAATAGTATTTGTAATGTAAGTCTCGCAAACTCTATTGACATATCTAACGTATATACATACATATCAGACATTTGTCAGGCCTATATTCTCACGCATATCATAACACACTGTGTGGCTACGAATTGATAAATATACATATATATATATATATTTGTACAACACTTGACTTAGGAATGTTGTAATAGTGACCAGAATACACGCTTTATATAAGAACACAGTGCTTCATGCAATCATTGTGTAAATATCTAGTCTATAGTTTTGTAAAAACATGATACATTGTATGTAACTGTACAGAACAGGTAGCTTCCTAACTAGCATAGTGTATACTTGTATACTTGTACAATCATGACTGGACTTCACTTAATGTAAGATAAGTTCGTACACCGAGTAATTGGAAATGTTTATCTCGAGGACACTGCATTGTAACTGGCGCCTTCTGGCGGTATCTGAGGGATGTGGTTGTCTCTTAGTAAATTGCATTTATTTGTTCTACACATGAAAGTTTCTAGCCGTAAAGTTGCAATACTAAAAATGTCACCACAGACTCACTGGAATACCTACAATGACGCTGATTATTGCAAACACGGGTTTTCAACGATTTAAGAGAGCGTATTACAAAATTATTCCTACTTTTGTACTTGTGGCAACCAAGAACGAATTTGTACACATATCATGTAAAATCATTTCAATAAGTAAAAAAAAAAACAGGTTCTACAGTGTTTCATAATATTGTGTCGAATCCACAATTTTACCGTTTGTGGATCACACATATTTTCAAGAAACTCTTTTACAGAAATGAGATAATCTACTTACAAAAGCAAACATATAACTAACTATTTCAAAGCATGTTAAAAAAGTAATATATTACGAGCTATTATAAGGTGTGTGTAATTATAAAGAAAAAAATTCTAAGTTTTTAATTGTTAATTATATATATATATATATAAGGTGCGTGTGTGTAGTTATTCCTGGAAAAAAATGTATGTATTTTGCTCGGTGCATTTGAGATAAAATAAGTAATTACGTTATATTGTCGTTAGTGTTTTGTGTATGGCATCGGCCGCAGCGTCAGCTTGTCGACTGAGTCTGCAGTGATTATCGCTGCTCTGTTCCCACTAAGCGTACAGCAGACACCTCCCGAAGTGTCTGGTCTCNTATATATATATATATATAAGGTGCGTGTGTGTAGTTATTCCTGGAAAAAAATGTATGTATTTTGCTCGGTGCATTTTAGATAAAATAAGTAATTACGTAATATTGTCGTTAGTGTTTTGTGTATGGCATACGCCGTGTTCGGCCGCAGCGTCAGCTTGTTAACTGAGTCTGCAGTGATTATCGCTGCTCTGTTCCCACTAAGCGTACAGCAGACACCTCCCGAAGTGTCTGGTCTCNGACTGAGTCTGCAGTGATTATCGCTGCTCTGTTCCCACTAAGCGTACAGCAGACACCTCCCGAAGTGTCTGGTCTCAGTCCTAAGTCACAGTTAGGGTTTCCAGATATCCGGAAAGCAACAACTGACCACGTTCTGGAGACACTCAGATTTCTGCCCCCTAGAAAATAATCAAGTTCACATATTATCTTATCAAACCAGACAGACCCTAATGCGTCTATTTATTAAAACCAAAATGCTATAAAACATTTATAAATATTTCTTCGAAAGTGCCATACGGAGCATTTTAACTTTGAAATAAGTTTCTTTATAAAACATGTTTTATTATAATTGAAAAATAGAAATAACTAGAATTTTATTAAATGTAATGATGTTTCGTTCATTTCCCCATTTAATGTTCGTAACCAATTTTTGCTCTTGGAATTTAATTTATCTTAAACTATTGCGCACAAAACTTACGTAATCGAATTATTAACACCCAAAGAGCGTGCTTTGGAAATGTCATAGATTTCTTAGATGTATGCCGTGATCATTATTAAATGGTGTAATTAGAAGCCTTTTGGTCCGGTTGTTCAACGAATGACGTAACTGTTGGACACAAGATCAGTACGTAAAATAACATCTGCGAAAAAGGAATTGTTCTGGATAAAACCATACTGCTGGCAACATGCCACATTGTCCAACATAAGAAGTGGACTAGCGATCAGAACTGCAGGCAGCAGTTAAAGAACACACCGACTCAAGCCTAGTTTCTAAGAACAATTGCCAAGTACAGTCGCTGCAATGACGTGTCAGTCTGTGGCCAAGTCTTTAAATAATTATATTTGTTTATTTATTATTATATAAAAATTGTATTTAATTATTATTCTACGTGTTAACTCAGAACATTATTGTTAAGAAACCTAAACCAAAGCCAAAATGTTATTTTCCAATATTTTATAAGGATTGGGCTCTCGTTTCTTATGGACGGAATTAAAATTGATTTGTTGCGACCCGCGTCTGAAATGCGGTAATGTGAGATGCCATTGTTGTGTATCTTGGGTACTGTTGTTTTATGTATATTGTGTACTGTTGTTGTGCATATTGCGTATTGTTGTTGTGTTACTGCAAGTTGATGGGCCATTGTACTTACAGACCGTCTAACATGCTGAAATGTTAATATTGGAATCTGACTCACACTTCAAATCAAAACAGGCTGTCTCCAGACAAAACGCACAATCAGTTTGGCTAATTAATATTAGGCTCAAATTACATAAATAAAACTATAGTAAGTTTTAAACCGTTGCTGTGTAGATACGTTAAGAAGTATTTCAACTTTCATTGGTCCCCATACAGTATTCGCATTTATTTGTTCTACACAAATCTTCTAATATTTCTGCCACAGGAACACAGTATCACCAATAACCTGCTCAACCAAAACTCGATTTCGATAAATGAGTACATCCATTTAGACATAAATTATTTAAATATTCTGAAAAATGAAAAGAAACAAAATGTAAGCGTTTTAAAAAATACAGTCTAGCAGTTATCTGTTAGTTTACATTTCTATCAATAACTCTAAATTGCTTCAGAATGCACTTGAAACATACTTGAAGGAATTCAAAAAAGCGTAATATTTTGACGACATGCTGGACTTGAGAGTTACGTATTCCGTTCCTAGATATTTTATTAAAGCATATTGTCGTTGCGGTTCAAACGAATATAAAAGAACAAAACAATACGAATGTATTAAGCGTGCTAATATTCAGAACAAATTATGTATTTGTGTAAGTGAGCAATGACGTAAGTGCCTCTTAGTCGTGGTTCCCTTATTAAAAATTATTTGGATGCGTAAATCAGTTTATACAGTTCTCGGCTTCACCCCTCCAGCAGAAATTATTTGTTTTTGCGTCATTGCTTAGAATTCGTAGTAATTACTAACCATGTACGATTATAGAAAATTTTACATCGTACTAGATGTTTAAAATTTTTGTGCGTAATTTTAATTGTATGTTATAAAAAGTTGTAAAAAGTCGAGAACGTATTTATATTTTATTAATAAGTTCTCTACTTTTTACAACAATCAGATAGCACACAATTAAAATAGGGCACAAAAATGTTAAAACAACTCGTAAAGTGTAAATTTTCTATATAATCGTACATTGTCATTAATTACAACGAATCGAAAATTATGACGCGGAAACGAATAATTTATGCAATATGGGTGAATCATCAACCCGTTATATGTTCAATATTTTTGAAGTGACTGCTCATGAATATATTTTAAGAAACTTTTTACGTTCTTATAATAGCTTATGTTTTGTATATCCGTCTTCATAGTGTATTTGTATAAATCGAATAAAAATATAATTCGGGTGTTTACATGAACATGTTTACATTTGAAAAGTGAATTNTAGTGTATTTGTATAAATCGAATAAAAATATAATTCGGGTGTTTACATGAACATGTTTACATTTGAAAAGTGAATTGAAAGTAGCGAAGAAGCGTGAAGAACACTTACATCTTTAGTACCACGGAGTCGCTGCTGTACATCACATAGAGGTGAGATTAGAGGCTATAATAAGGCATGTGGTAGGACTCCGACGCCCTAGAGGACCACAGCAATCAGACACGGATATTTTGGGTTTTTAATATTTTCCACTGGTCACAGAAGTAAAAGGGAAATGAGGATTTTNTAGTGTATTTGTATAAATCGAATAAAAATATAATTCGGGTGTTTACATGAACATGTTTACATTTGAAAAGTGAATTAAAAGTAGCAAAGAAGCGTGAAGAACACTTTCATCTTTAGTACCACGGAGTCGCTGCTGTACATCACATAGAGGTGAGATTAGAGGCTATAATAAGGCATGTGGTAGGACTCCGACGCCCTAGAGGACCACAGCTTCTAGCAATCAGACACGGATATTTTGGGTTTTTAATATTTTCCACTGGTCACAGAAGTAAAAGGGAAATGAGGATTTTTNAGCAATCAGACACGGATATTTTGGGTTTTTAATATTTTCCACTGGTCACAGAAGTAAAAGGGAAATGAGGATTTTTCAACGTGCGGCTACGGTTCAAGTATCTAATATATGTTTCAATATATGTTTCAATATATGTTTCAATATAAGTTATGTCTGATATTCCACAGTTTTGTGACATTCCATTAATAATAATTCAATAAAAATGAAAATATATTTTTTAATAATTTTCCGCTACCTTTTCATTCTAATCTTCACTATTGTACTAAAAAAAATGTAAGAAAGTTATTTAACACAATGTTGGTCTTCTTGCACTCGCGGAAAGGCCATAAATTATTATGTTTGAAATCTGGCACTGTTTTTTTACCCGAGGTTACGCCTTTACTTCTGGCGGTTATTCATTTAAAATTCATCCTCAGACTTAAAATAAAATTATGGGCGATATACATAAATCATTCCCAAGAAATTACTCAGCATTCAATTACAATCGTAGTAAAACATGCTAATTATGCCAAATTTTTAAATTAGTTTGGTAAAACATGTAAATCAACAATTCCCATACCTCCGTGATTAATTATTTTTAATTTACTTTACATACATTTTATGCGCTTACAATATAATAATTTCAGGTAAAATTGTTTTTTTTTTTCCCCACTTGAACGTCTTTACCTTGCAAGGACGCGAGACACCCTGCGTTCGGCGTCCATATGCCACTTTAGCACGCCATCTGAAGCGACTGTGAAGCAGAACTGGAACCTCGTCAAGATTCATGGGCTACTTCTATAACTTTTCTAAAGCCTGCTAAAGTTCTACTTTCAGGATGTTCCTTCGTCTCATGCAAACAAACATTAACTAAGTCTTATAGACAAGGGGGCACCGCGCCGCATTTGTGCGCACTCCATATGATAATGTTTTGTACGAGAACTATTTCTTACTGAATGCATTACCAACACAAATATTTTCGCTCTGTTTTATTCATAGTGATTTAAAATGCAATATTGAAATTTATAGATAAAATGTAAGTAACCGTTCAACTTAACCAAACATAAGATACTTAACAGAAGCATAAAACGCTTGAGATACATGAAACATTTTGGAAACAACCAAGGGGTGATTTTTCAAAGGTTTGTTTTAAAAAAACGTGAAGATACTGCCGATAGACTATAGATACGTACACAGACCCAACAGCGTGGTGGTTCTTTTCGTGCTGGCGTAGCCATTCTCTGATTGGCCTGCGCGAGGCTCTAGGAAAGGGCCACTGCACGTTGCGAAAGTTCTACTCATTGGCTGGAATTCCGTAAGGTTGCCAGGCGCTGATTGGCGAACGGTGTGCAACATTTCGCCGGTCAGTGACGCCATTTTGCTGGCGTGTGCGACTGCAGCTCGCTGTATAAGAGGCTGTTTCGCCTCTGCATTGCTTAGTACTCTGTGCCTGAGTCGAGCCATGCACTGTTTTTCATGCGCGATCATTTGGTTACCGCCAGATACTAACGACCCTGCTGGAAATTGTCTTTCCATTGTTACATTATTTTAACGGTGGGTTTTAATTAACAGGGTGAGGCAAGGTCATCATCATAAGTGATTGGCCATGAGGTTGATTTTGTTAGTCCTTTTGCTTTGGTATTCTACTAGCAATCTAAAGTTCCTAAAGTCGTAACACAAAGTGATTACAATAATTTTGCAAGATGTGCTACTATTGTAATGCTGACTGGCACCCCAAGTGTAGGCGGCCCCGTATCATTCCACCCACGACGTTATTGGCTCTACAATGCATAACTCATTTTAAGGGAAAGATCTAAAGGCCATCTTACACGGTCTGCCGTAGCGGTCGTTATACCAGCTAGTATGGCGCCCGTAACACCACTTGCCTACTTGTACGGCCACATTTCAAGCCAGGTTTGGTATTAGTACCTGTCCTATTTTACATGATACGCTCTATGCCTACTTTCGTACACTGCGCTTTCAGAATGTAGGGCACTTTCCGTGGTTACCCCTTCAAACGAGTTGATCAACATACCAAGGAAGGCCTCCACCTTCATTCAAATGGGTTTTTAATACGACAAAGGCAAATAACATTGACCATGACAGATTTTTATTATTGTTGGGAAGCCTATATAAGATTTAAAACATTACCTATAGGCACTCAAAAATTAAAATAAGTGATTTTTCAAAAAAAAAAATATATATATCAATACTTATTATACTATATCAATGTGCGCGTGTACTAGTAGTTTAATGAAGGAGTTCTTGCGTGGGTACCAACTTCTAGCGCGAATTCAAAACTCCGTCGCGCGTACATTCTCTACTCGTGTATACGGGTTATAACTTTGCCTCAATAAATAACAATATAATGCGAATGTTTACATTTGCGTGTAGGGACTTGAAAAAAACTCTCGCGACTGTAAATACGTAAACAATCAATGAAAGCATCAAACTGTTGTAAACTGGCAACAGTAATAAAGCAATATTAGTACGTGCTAGTTTTAGATAGGACGACGCACGTATCTGGTTAGCAGTAGCGCTACGAGTGGGGGTTATGTGCACTACAAGCCATACGCTTGCCTGCTCGCCCGCCACGCCGAGAGTATCGCATGCCGACCGCTGTCGAGTAATAGCAACCCTACATGGCGACTCGCATAGCAGCTGGCACACAAGCTTCTACAAGAACAAGTACGGAACCAGCTAAGTATACACTTCAAGTGCCTACTTTCCTTCTATGTACTGATGACATTTCAGTTTTGTCACATTCCATTAATCAAAATTCGATAAAAATGCAAAATATGGTTTTAAATAATTTTCCGCTATCTTTTCTTAGCACCTGTATGAACATTCTAACCTTCAATATTGTACTAAACAAATGTAAGGCAGTTATCGAAAACAATTTTTGTCTTCTTGCAATCGTGGAAAGTCTTAAATAATTATGTTTTAAATCTGGAATTTTTTTTTTTGCCTGAGATAACGTTTTAACTTCTGGCGGTTATTAATTTAAAATCCATCCTCAGGCTTAAAACAAAATTATGGACGAACACATAAATAATTGCCAAAAAGTAGTGGGGTTCGCTGTCACACCCTGGAGGGTGCACACTCGCCCCCAGGTGGCATCCTTGCTCGTACTTCCGGTCACCCTCGTCTCCCATTGGCCCTAGGATTGTCAGCAGATTCTCACGTTCGTTGTTCTTGCGTAGCCGCGCCGGGAGTTTGCAGAGTGCTTACTGGTGGCAACCACTGGCTGCATATTCACTAGCGCTGTCACTGATCACCGCGCCGTGTGGAGATCGTAACACATGTCCCGTCTGTCGGCGGTATCTTTGCACTCTTTGAATCAAGCCATTCACAAATCACCCTTGAATCACGGTTTCCTGTTTCCTGATTCTCATGCATCTCAAGTGTTTTATACAGGTGTTTGCATTCAAGTATCATATAGTTGAACATTGGCTTATATTTTATTTATAAATTATGGTATTTCATTAACAAAAATATGAAAAAAACAGAGAGTAACAAATAGTTCTCGTGGAAAATACTATTAAACCTATTGCCCACAAATGCTGTGCGTTTTGTTATGTAATTGTATAGACTGTGCTTCGTTTGCACAAGGCGGAGATAAAGCGTGAGTGAGGGCAGGGTTTCAGACAAGTTGGAGGTAGCCGTGAATGGATGCCATCCACTACTTTTGTTCACAATTTAAGCAAATGTTCAAGTGGATTTGGTAGATATCTTTGTATTTTTCAAATAGATACTATTGTACAGTTTCATTAATTTTGAACGCTGTTACAATGTATTTAAATTACTTCGCACTTTATGCCCAGTATCTTTCCCAACATTGTTGAGAAAAGCTGCCGTTACGAAAGCGTTACACGCCATGCGAAGGTCGGTGATAGACAGAGAGAAACAGAGACGGAATCCTCCACACGGAGATCAAAGTCAAGCTATGAGCGGTCCACCGTCCAATGCAGCCACGCATCAACCGAGCGCGATAAATGCTCTTTAAAGTTTGTTGCTGGAGGAAATGTGCATTGCTTTAACGCGCATGACTATCTCAAGGGACGCGGGTTAACTACAAGACAACAAAGGTGCTAATGTACAAAGTAGGCAGATGGTAACTTTGGAATCACCGTGCAATTGGCGCATTCGCTAACTATCCAAAAATAATTACTTCTGAAATATAACTAATTAATGTTTGTTATCAAATCAATTATATTCCTTTTTTAAACTTCTGGCTGATCGAGGCTTTTTCTTCTATTTTATAATTTTGTTGGTAGAGCAAGGGTATTATTTTCATACATTCCTTCTTCTACATAATTTTTTCATTTTGTTAATTTCCAAATATACTACATGCAATTAAATTTCTGGTGTCAAATTATAATTTTGACATGAAAGAGAAAACATTTTTAATGGCAATGGGCCAAATTATGAAAGAACCGAGTTCAGCAGAGTAATTTTATCTCTGTGAATTAATTTTTTAAGGTGACTATTAATTCTACAAAACGTAAATTTGGAAACTACTTGGAGACAGCCTGTTTGCAGTACGTAGTAATTAGTTCTCATCACTTGGATGTGTCACTTGTAAGTTGTCAAATTCGTGTAATGTAACAAGAAAACAATCATTAGCAAAACTGCTTATCTGTTGCGACGTGTAAAAGTTAAGTGTTGTTCTTAGAAGAACTGAGTTCAGAACTGTAGACCTTGGTAACCTCCATGTTCCTAAGTGTGTGTAACAAGGCTAAATGTTAAAAAAGGTACATCTTTATTTGGTGAAATACTTGTACGCAATTGCTGCGAAAATTATGGATAAACGTGCAGTATTCATTTTGCTTATCTGAAAAATTATGACTATGCCCTCATTGGAGCTGCAGAATATCAGGGTTCAAAAATGAGAATGGACATTGTAATACTGATGTTGACTGTGTGATGTCATTTTGTGTGTATACATTGTTGACTCTTGTCATATTAGTGTTTATCATGTTTTACCAAAGAAAAATATATTAAATAAGTTATTTTAAAAGTTTTGTTTTAAGAATTATTGCAACTGTCAGTACTCCATGGGCATACAAATGTTTGTTCCCAACATGCAAAACATATTTTCCTTCATCGAGGTACATGCTAATTCTTAGATGTTACTTATTGACATGAGATTAATTTGCAATAACAGTTTGGCAATTTTTCCTTGTAATTATATACCAGCAAACGGTGGCTACATTTTTAAGTATTAAAGTAATTGCCATTTTCTAAGGACAATACATAAAATGTGGCATCCTTTGTGCTACGAATACAAACTACGACCTCGGGGTGTTTAATTTCTTACTATGTACTTGGGCAGCATTAAGTACCAAAAATGTTTTGTAATTTTATCCCCGATATTTTTCGTAAGACATACTTCTGATGAATTTCTGTTGCTACAGTGCCCAAAATTGTAAAAACGTTGTGAAGATGCACTTTTATTATGCGAATATTAATTATCTTTAATTTGTTTTGCTTCAAATAAATAAAAAACAACTCACAAAATATATGTTGTTAAGTTAAAATATCCTATTTATATTAAATTTTTTATGAGTGTTATTTTCTAAGTGCTTTGGAATTTTACTTGCGTTATAACATGCATCGTGTATAAAAAATTTTTTTCTAAATTTACGTACTTAATTTTTTTTAAATTAATAAATAACACTTTTTTAAAATTTTAATTTAATCGTATTTTCTTTTTGGGTGCTTCAGAATGCTTATTTTACAAGAAACCTTCAACGAGTAAAACAATTACAATAACTAGTACAGTTGCATGTACACTGGAGAGCCAAAAAAAACTGGTAGGCCCTATATGCGTGCGTATGCAAATAACAGAGATATGGAACCAATCAGAGTAACGCCATGCGGTCGGCAGCTAGATCGGTTACTGCTGCTACAATGGCAGGTTATCAAGATTTAAGTGAGTTTGAACGTGGTGTTATAGTCGGCGAACGAGAAATGGGACATAGCATCTCCGAGGTAGCGATACAATTTGAATTTTCGCGTAAGATCATTTCACGAGAGTACCGTGAATATCGGGAATCCGGTAAAACATAACATCTTCGACATCACTGCGGCCGGAAAAAGATCGTGAAATAACGGGGCAAACGACGACTGACGAGAATCATTAAACGTGACAGACGTGCAACCCTTTCTCAAATTGGCGCAGATTTCAATGCCTCCTGCATAACTTCAGACATTAGTCGAGTCCATGCCACGTCGTCTTGCGGCACTTCAGCTTGCTCGCGGGGGCCCTACACGATGTTAGGCAGCTGTACCAGTTTTTTTGGCTCTTCACTGTATAAAATAAATGATTTTATGCACATGCATTTCCGCCTTGAAAGTGAACTGAAACAAATAGAAATGAATCCTATCTGCTAGGTCTCTACTGTGAGCAGCTGACGACTGTACTGAAGCTTGGTGAAGTGTGGACACAGCTACTCGCAAAGTACCGACATCTGCTGCTCACCTGGTATTTTCACCTATCTAGGATGTTCACGGTAAACTGAGCACTTCTCACTCCCTCCGTCGCTACATGCTATGCATCGAGGAGTGGAGAGTATTCGGCGGCTCTTACCAGCGGGGTGACGATGGAGCAGCGCCGGAATGCAAGGGCGGGAGAAACGGGGGATCCCTGAGAAAACCCAGCGTCATCGTTCGGCACGATTCCAACATGCGGAAATCCGAGTGACCCCGCCGGGAATCGAACCCGGTTCGCCTAGGTGGGAGGCGAGCAGTCTAACCACTCATGCGGGACATTGTGCCCGTTAAAATAAGCATGTGCAGGCGTGGTCTTTTTAAAACGTTTATTTATAAAGTACTCACTAGCCGTGAACAGCCCATAAATACGAAGAAATACAACTTTGGATCACTACTCCTCGCCCCGTATTGAGTGTTCATTACACTCCGTAATTTGTCTGATCATTCACTAAGAAGTACTTGTTGGTCTTAAGTAACCCAGCTGTGTAATAAATCACTAACGTGGGTGAATACATGGACTGCTCTGATTGTACGTAACTGAACATTGCACTGTACATCAGTATGTGTCAGCGTGTCGTCACTTAAGCTGGAATTGTGTCACGGTCTCGCCAACTGATACTGACAATCGTGGACGTGGCTTAACAGGTGCAGGGGCAGTTGAGCTCCAACTTGATGTACCTGGTGAGAGGGAGGTGAGTGCAAGCTTATACTTTTATTTCATTTGACATGTCACCCCCCCCCCCAGCCTTTATACCGTGAGGTCATTATGGGTGGAGTGACAGGGGGAGCCTTCACACGCTGTCCATACGTGACATAGCCTTAACTTGCGTATAGAAAGCACATATGCACACTCGTCTTGCCCGGGGCTCGAACTCACAACCTCGACGTCCTCACACACTTATTAACCATTTATTTACTTAACTTCAATATGAATTTACAGTCTTGGGAGGCCACTATGATTAAATGGTGGCAGTGATGATGCACAGTTTAACATTTTTGCTAAGTAAACATGTAATTGACTTTATATATACATATGTATATATAGGCCCTACATATATATGTATTTATATATGTGCATATATGTGTTACATACAGTATTCACAAATGGCACCCAGCTATATAAGAATATTACTTGGAAATAACAAGTTTTCATGATATGAATAAACATTATAAGAATAAAAATTATTATCTAAAGCTATAAGTAATATATTTAGTGACCAATGACCATGCACAAACATTTCTCAAATGCCTTTGAAGTGTCATTTTTTCATTTTGACTTGCATTCGACTTGAAGTGGCGTTGATGAAGATTACGATGACGGTATGGTGTAGGTACAAAGTACAGCGTGCAGCCGGAAATTTGGATTTGAACAAAATCGCATTAGTACTCACTCCACACACAAAGAAAATCTGCTCTTTGTCATGCTCTTGACAACTATATTACGCAATAGATCAATATTTGTTGCAGCTGATTCTGTAGTTTAATGATCTAAAGTATAGATGGATCTCGGTAAACTGAAAAAATTCTGAAATCAACCTTTGGAAAAAGATACTACCTTTTTACAGCATTAACTTTAATAAGCACACTGGCTCGCATTGTTTTTAGTTAAAAAGGCAGCGAAATACGAAAAGTTGTCCGATATCTCAACATTGTATTCTAAGTGTAACCTTTAGATTTCTGGCCACTGAATTTATTTAACATATTTTTTGTCTGCCTTACGCACATCAGAATAATAATCGCCACTATTGTTAACGTATTTAGATTCTCACCAATTTCACAGATTTAATACTGACACTTGACTGGCACATAAATATAGTGAGAGGGTCAGTGACAATGTAAATGCTATAAAATGGAAGAATACCAAATAACTAGATGAGTATATATTAGGCTCCGTTTGCCACAAACAGCAGTAAGTAATCTTGGATTTCACTTTTATCACTACTTAATTGTTTTATTTAACTAACATTTTCCTGCAAAACTCACGTGCAAGGTTTAAAAAATACGTCAGCCTTGGGAAAGCAAACACTCTGCTCCATTTATTTTAATTTGTGCAAAAGCGATTCTTTGGCTCCATTCTTAATCATGTACTCTCCTAGTCTAAAATTGCTTCAGCGCCACTGGTAAACAAAATTATAATGATATGTATATTTTTAATGCAAAGATGATAACGAGAATCTTATCTATTTCATACCACGCTAATATGAGGTTTCATGTGTTGCATATAAGAACAGTTTTTATTCGTGTTGTACACGACCCTTGCTTCGATAGCTAGGCTTTGTGTTCAGCTAGTCTATTGACGACCAACTGAGAACTTTTGGAATGCATTCTTAAGATCTAACTGTAGGCACATAGCGTGTTCTTCCACAATACGTAACATTAACATTACGACGGGCCTGATCACTTCATTCATACGCGCTAAAATAACAGAAAGTACAAAAAAAAATGTCAGTGTTCCCAAAAGGTTATCTAATGCGTTTAATTTACTAAAGGCATGGAACCATTTTCTCTCCGTTGCCACCAACTTTACTGGGCGCATGGCAGTTAGTGCGCCCGTTAAAAACACGAAGGTAGGGGCAGTAATATTTTTCAAAGGTTTGATTAAAAAAATTCTTACTTAACCGTGAACAGCCATTCGCTGTTACTTCCAACTGTTCTGAATCACTGACAAAGTTATACATCCCAGCTATTCCTCCGCCTTATGCAAACGAAGCTATAAAAGCACAGCATTCGTGTGCACGTAGGTTAATAATGTGTTACAAAATAGCTATTTCTTACTAGCCATTGCCAACACACCTATTTCCACACTGGTTTTGTTCGTATTAATTATGAATGAAATATTACAATCTATTGATCAAATATAAGTGAAAGTTCAATATAACGAAACATAAAGAGACTTTTATGTGAATATAGGTGTAAGACGCCTGTGATACGTGACGTATTTAGGAAACAACAGAACACGTCGTACATGGAGTGCATTTTCAAACGTTTCATTCAGAAAGTGTAAAGGAACCGTGAATAGACTATAACACGAATCACTTGTAACCCATGTAGGTTTGCGAACCGAACAAGTTAACCACAGAGGAGAACATTGGGCGATGATCTTAGCAGCTTGCAGCTTACTGAAGAAAAGTCTTCCTGTGTTACCTTCACAACTGCATTCGCCGGACCTGAAAGGGTCAACCTCAAATCTGAGGAATTGTGAAGGAAGATATATTCGCGGTTTCTTCGCAATTTCTGAATCGAACCTTTGAAAAAATGACCACACTTACGGCGTGTTCGCTTGTTTACTAAACACGCCGTGTTTCACAAGCGTTTTACAATTGAGTTTTCATTGGAGTATCTTATGTTTTGTTAAACTGGAGATTTATTTAAATTTTACATATGAATTATAATATCTAATTTAGAATGTTCGGAGAAATATTTTGGAAGTCAAACCTCAGCAGGGCTTCAGGAAAGTTGTAAGTTACAGCGAATGGACTACATGAAGTGCTGTGTAGCGGTATTCACTTACACTGTGCTTGTAGGAGGTGAGGCTGGTAGGCAGTTCAGTCTCCATGTACAGGACCGAGGACGTGTTGCACATCAAGGATGTTTATGGATGGCACTGTACTCAACAAAGAATCTGTGTCCGGTGTTTTGAGCGCGTTCCTTCGTGGAAATGTGATTTGCTGCATCTCTCAGTTGTGATTGGTCAACGACGACATCGACGAACACGCAGCGCGTTGTTCACTTAGCTGCGAGAAGGCCGCTCGCTACACACAGGTACAGCTCCCATCGAAAAATTTAACGATTGCATTACTAAAGCTCGTAATTAAACTCGGAGCAGGGCAGGCTGATGTCTCCTATAGATCGAGGTCATTAGTAAAGGAGAACGTTTCTCAGAGAAGCTAGAGAGGGGGGAGGAGGGACTCGATAGTGACGACTGGTTTGAGGTCTCGAGCAGTGGCGTGTGGTGAAGTGCCGCAAGGTAAGCTGATGCTTGCTCAGTGCTGTACACACTCGGCGCACGCAGATCGAGCCAGTTACCAGAGTGGAGACCGGATAAAGTGACCGTATTGCAGCCACTCACGAGAGAGCAACGAGGCGCCCATTACAATAGTGCTGTGACGTCAACTACACCACTACGTTTAAGTGGCCGATGTGTAAACTGGCAAACGATTAGGTATATCACTGAGCAAAAACACAGCTTACCTTGCAACAATTCACCACACGCCGCTGGTTTTGAGAGCTGATAGGGGTGGAGCGAGGTGAGTATGGAGCAGCGCCGGAATGCAAAGGCGGGGGAAATGGGAGATTCCCGAGAAAATACGCCAACCAGCGGTATCGTCCAGCACGATTCCTACATGCGGAAATCCGGATTGACCCGGCCGGGGATCGAACCAGGTTCGCTGTGGTGGGAGGCGAGAAAGCTAACCGCTCAGCCACCGCGGCCCTAGTACTGTTAATGTAGAACGAGAGTGACTCCCAATGGAGCATCACACCCGACTGTGCATGCTCATCAAAAAGTAGTACCCACACTACCAGAATTTTCAGAAAGGTACGATTTATGTTGCGTATGAAAGAAAAACGCATACATTTTGTAACACTGCATAATATCTTGCTAAAAGTTACTTAGTTATTTACTTTTTAAATGATTTAATAAGAGTCTTATTAAGGTTAAGCGTATTTCCATTCTGAATGCCTCATAAAGCATATTTTGCAGAAAAACGTGCATCAAGCAACACCATCACAATAACTACTGTGATAGTATGTAAAAAAAAANTAAAGCATATTTTGCAGAAAAACGTGCATCAAGCAACACCATCACAATAACTACTGTGATAGTATGTAAAAAAAAAGTGAAATAATATATCATTATTCTTAATTTTTTATTTTATACATATACATATCAGCCATGAAAGTTATAGTTTTTGTAACTAAAACTAATTGATATAATATGAATTATTAAAATTCATTACTGCTAGTTAGTNATAAAGCATATTTTGCAGAAAAACGTGCATCAAGCAACACCATCACAATAACTACTGTGATAGTATGTAAAAAAAAAAGTGAAATAATATATCATTATTCTTAATTTTTTATTTTATACATATACATATCAGCCATGAAAGTTATAGTTTTTGTAACTAAAACTAATTGATATAATATGAATTATTAAAATGCATTACTGCTAGTTAGTTTTTTTTTTATACAGATATAGAAATTATATCATTGCCCTACTGAACAAAGGTTTTGTTGCATTGTGTGCTTTTTAAAGCATCCAGAATAAAAATACGCTTACATGTCACTTTTATAATTTTTAAAATTAAATTTTTTAAACATTTAATTAAATCTAGATTGTAATGATCTCTGCACGACAGGCGCGTACGATAAGCACCATAGCAAGCTACCCTACAGAAATTCTTGTTTACGTACAACTTTTCTAAAGCTGTGCCAAAGTTCTGCATCCAGGATATTCCTCCGCCTCCTGCAAACAAAGTTTAACCAAGTCTAGGAAAATATACCTAAAGGACAACGCACAACATTCGTGAGCACTCACTTTAAATATATTTTTATAAGAATTATTACATACTAGGCATTACCAAAACACCTATTTCCGGTTTGTTTAAATAAGTATAATTATAAATGAAATATTAAAATGTAGGGATAAAATGAAAGTAAATGTTCAATTTCACCAAAAATAATTTACTTTCATGTTAACAGAAGTATAAAACGTTTGTGATCCCTGACATATTTAAGAAACAATCAAACACGCCATACAAACACCCTGAGTACATGGCGACAACTGTGACGGTTCAGATGTAGCACATCCTGAGCACAGAGCGACAATTATGACGGCTCAGATGTAGGCCGTTCTTTGTGTACGCTTTTACTGAGGAACTAGGAATGGTAGAGTTTTTTTCCTATGAACCGATGGTTTTTTCCTACTTTTGTTAAAGGCTGTTGGATATCATAATAAATAATTATTTTGTAATTTTACTATACATTGTTTTTTTAAGCCTTTTATCGAATGACAATTTCCTTCGATAAAATAATTTCACTTTTCAAAATTATTTAATGTTTTTATGGCTTATCCAAAATTATTCTGTTTTGCTGCAGTCATAATAACAAGTACTATCGAAGTTGCAGGTATTAATAAAAAAATTGTACAACTTAAACTTGTGCCGAGAACTACTGCTTGACACAACTTATATTTTATCACTAAATAACATTTCATGAATAAAAAAATATTAAAAAATATACAAAAATATTATATTTAAAATTGTTTATATATATGGCACGTTATTTGGTGATTACATATGTTGTAAGCGATTTCCCACGGCATTGGTTTATGTTGGGATTTTTTTCCTTTTGATCCACTTAGTATTTGTTTTTATGGCTGCATCAAAACGGAAAAATATTGCATTTTACATTAAATTACAAAAAAAAAATTAAAAAAAGTGTAGACATTTTTATTCTAGGAAAATGTAATTACATGCAATGCATAAAAGTTGAACAACGTTTGCTACAATTTAAAAATTTGTAATTTGTTGGTATCCAACATTCCTAAGGATGTCTATCATGAATGTAGCCACGCATTTTAAACGGGGAATCAATGTCAAAGAAATTCCTTCTTAATGTATACATTTTAAAGTAACCTTTTAAAACAATAAGTATTCGAAGTCACATTTCTTTAGTAATACTGGCACGTTACAAAATTTTGCAAATTTTTATGCAATAAGAAACATTAAGTTTCTTATTAATAAAAAATCTGACTTAATGAGATTTGTTGAAGAATTATAAACGTGACACTATTGTCTGAGAAAGTTGCGTTGAATATTTTTTGTTTGAAACTGTTAACTTTAAAACTGATGCACTGAGAAGGGATGTCTTTAACATTGATGCCTCATTAAAACTTCGTAGTTTTCGGTGTGGTAGACAGTGACCTTAAGGAAACATTCGAATAAGTAGTGAGGTTTCCAACTTGTGTTTGTCCAGCTTGACGTGAGTGCTGATGCCGGGTGTTAGTTAAGAACTTCGACGGCGGTGTGGGAAGTTTCTGCAGTCAGCGTGGATGCCTGGCTCCAGAGCGGCTCGAGGGGCCCGCCGTGCCTATTGACCCGGCCAGGCCGATACAGCGGGTATAAATAGCCGTGCTGAGCGGACATTGTTCAACCCTCTGCCAGGGACACACGTCTCACCTTGACCCGGCCCGCAAACCCTGCACGCGTATTCCGCACCCCTCCCCCTCCCCAGAGGCGTCACGTTGTTCGGAGACCGCCTGTCGCGAGCAGTGTCTCTCGCGACGAAGATGGTGCAGTGGTGTATTTACACGCACACTAGGGCTGTCTTCGAGTTCCCCAGCACCGGGCCCTTGTAGCATCTCCACGGTGAAGTGAGCGCTTAAGGGTCCCGCCAGCCTGCATCGCTTTTATCCTTGCTTGGCCGAGAAGCGCGGGAGCTATAAGGGTCACACTGGCACGCGCTATAAGAGCCCCATCGCCGCTACGCGCAGGGCTCTGAACTGGCGTGCAGTGTTCTCGTAGTGCTGCGTGCACCTATGGCACTACCAGCGGTAACTATCGTATTATTATTGGAATGTCTGTAACAAAGTTCAATACAGGCTCCTATCGTAGTCTGGCTCGTGTCCGGATAGTATTTTTTAAGATACAGCAGTTTAAAAAAGTCGTTTTACACTATATTGGAGTCTCTACAATAATATTTACAGTATGCATGGTAACTTTAAAGTACCGTTCTGTCCTCGTTTGGGCTACGATGTATTTCCGTAGGTACACGTACTCGGAGCACGCTTAACAGTTTCGTCAAAAACCAATATTTCAAACACACTGCAACGCAGCTCAAGCGCAATCAGGCGGGAGTCTTCAAAGTTCCTTTCAGATTATTTGTATCTCATCGCGAGTTGTTAATATAACAATTTCTATGTGACTAATGCACATCGTGTATACATTTTACAGCTCTTGAAGGTGATGTCTGAGATCAAAATAAAACATAATTTTTTTGGTTGTTATGCTTGATGAGAGAGCATTAAAAAGTGAACACTTTATAGAATAGCCTACACCTGGCTTGGTGGCTTAAGGCTGTGACGTCACACTGGTACTGTCGAGTTAAAGGCAAGGACACTCCTCGCAGTATATCCTTGAACTGAAGGTACGGGCGACGTCCCCTTCTTATACCCCTACACGGCAAGTTTAGTTTTCCGATTGTTTATTACAGTTTTGCAAATTATTCTTGTCATTTTCTAGACGCTGTTGTTCGTACACGATCCGAGGCAACATAAGAAAAGGCGTTTAATTAATAGAATTGTTTCCGCATATGCGGTTATAACTACCGCGAAGCGAAGACGGGCGTTCGAAATTACACCCACTACGCAACGAAGTGGTCAAGGGAATGTGAGAAATTGTGGGTAGTGAAGGGCTCAAGGGCAAGTGAACGAGGCTATGTTGCATTGTATTCGAACACAGCTTAGATTTTAATAGGCTACGTAAACACTTGCAACTTTCCTTCGGTTATTGGCCACGTGTCTTTGGGCGAACGTATTTACTTACTTGAATGGATCAATCAGAGATAAGTTACTCCAATACTGAACGTCTGTGATTCACGGTAAGATAGCGAAGATCACAGATGTGAATTTAAGCAAACTTTTTTTTTAACTAGTTGTGGAATTTTTTTCGGAAAACAGCAGGCGCCCATACGAAGTGTTAAGCCACGGAATGGCTTTGCGGGGATCCGTGTTCTAGTGGCGTTCCTGCCATCTTTCCCGTGGTTTCCCGAAGCCGCTCCGGGGAGTAACGCTGGGGCGTGGTTTCTTACTACAGGTCGAGCCAGATTCCTTCCCCGCTCCTGCTTCTCTGAGTAACTTGCTCTATCTCTACTGACCTCGCTGTTTACGAGACTTTAAGCCTTTCATTTACGGTGTCTTCGTTTCACAGGATGTGGACTGAATGATGTTGACTATACGCATAAGTAAACATATACTATATATATATATTTACCCAACTTTCCTGTTTATGCGTAACGCTCTTAGCATTAGCCTTGCCACCACTACAACCGCCCAATCGGTGGGAGAAAGGCAACACGTCTCTTCATCGCGGGTGTCCCAGTTTACACCTGAGATGACCAGATCCATGGCCGCAACCATATTCACAAGTACAGCAAGGGCGCGCCCTTCCACACGTACTGAGGCCCTGGTACCCAGCACTAAGGGCGTGGTCTGGCCAGGGTACTGCCCATACTCCAGGACACTTCTCCATCACGCGGAGTCAACCACTGTCATTACGAGTCTAACCCGTGTGATGGGTGCACTAGAGAGACCCTCTTGGCGGAGCTCCCACTTGTTTCCCATGGCACGTCTGTGTTTGCAGAGACTTGCCGCTCGACCTATGGCGAGCAACTAAAGCGAACATAGGCAGCCCCTTCCTCCCCTAACGTATACAACATACAATAAGGGAAGTCCGTCAACTTAGCGGCAGACATCACTCATTCTTAATCTTATTTTCCACTCTCCTCGAAACCACATTTTCCGAGGTGTCATATTCTGATTAGGACCCAGAAGACACCACAAGTGGACTTATTGAATCTCAATTGAAATCCTATAGTTCACTTTTAAATCATTGTGTTTTCCCCTTTCTTTGTCCTTTATCTGTAATTTAACCGTTATCTCTATCTAAGAACTCCATTCAATTTTAATTTANTGATTAGGACCCAGAAGACACCACAAGTGGACTTATTGAATCTCAATTGAAATCCTATAGTTCACTTTTAAATCATTATGTTTTCCCCTTTCTTTGTCCTTTATCTGTAATTTAACCGTTATCTCTATCTAAGAACTCCATTCAATTTTAATTTTAAAAACCGTTTTATCGTTTTATAAATTTTTCGAGACGGTTAATAAAGAACTGTGATATTTAAGTGCGAATAATATTCTACGCAATTTGCTGGAAGTGAACTTTAGTACACACACACAGACCGTCAAAACCTTTGTCTTTTCTTAGCATACATTTAAATGTATTAAACACCAACATACACTAAATATAAGTCAAAAACATGTGTACCACACACTGTCACATGTATTGTACTTGTCCTCCTCGTCTTCTGCTATCTGCAGCAGTACACAGCAGCTTCATCATACACCCGATGGCATTTTCATTTCATTCAATTTTGAATCAAGCTCGTCATGGCAAGTGCCTGCAAGCTTGCAGGAAGCCTGCTGTGCAAGCCAGCCAGCTTGAATCAAACCTGAGTCAAGCGTGCTAGTATCCACATGTCAAGATTGAAGTAAGCTAGATTAGTGAAACTTGCTGCAAGTTGGTCTTGGTAAGTACACGTTATCAGATCAAGCAGAGGTATAGGTTTTAATTTACAGTAAAAGCATGATTAGTCGCAATAAAATTTAGAAAATCGGATATTTTTAGTGTTGGAAATGTTTGTAAATAATTACGGCACCTATTACAGTTGGTGTTTTGCAGGTTAAGAATCCCGTTTGTTCCTTGGCTGCAGAAAATAATTACATAAAGTCGTTTAGACCGCTCGTGTGGCTGTAGCCATAATTGTGCAATAAATGCTTGTTTTATCCCACTGTTAAATACGCTGGCATGCCAAAAGTCATGGGCTACGCTGGCACTTCACTAACCCGGAGAAGTGCAGCAAGTCCACAATTGGACGAAACTCCAGTTGGCAGACACATTCCTCCTGTACAGTCACCCATAGCTCCCTGCTGCGTGTAGGTGCAGGATCTTGGGTGCGAATGTACCTCTCCACCACGGCACATAATGCTCGATGGGGCTCATATCGGAAGAACAAAGTCGTCGAAACCCCGCAGAATGCTCCTCATCAATCCTGGACCACTGGGGCCGATGACAAAGTGCAGTGGAGTATCCCGTCGTCGTGGAGGCACGTAATCCCAGGAAGGGCTGCAATGCAACATCATGTACAGCACACGCTCTCTCACGCGACGTCACAGCACAGCTGATGCAGGTCTGCGCACTTCCAACACGTAACTGTACTGTGGTGCCAACGACTGTTGCCTTTATACAGCATTACTCAGCTAAGATGTTCAACCCAAATATACTGTATTTCGAGCCGCTGAATGTATCTACATGTTTATTTCTAATTCGTAAATGGCACTACGGCGTTCTTAAGACACCATCTATGTATGTTCCGAAATGTACTTAATTACCGAGATAAAGACATCAACTTCGGTTTTTTAAATGAGAATATATTCATTCATCCCACCAGCATTACATGTTATTAAGCGGCGAGTTCAGTGACGTGATTATTTTGAGATATAAGGGAGTGTTCATAGATGTGTGCATTTGACTGAGCTGTGGCGGAGTAGGGTGCATCGTCCGCTGGGTGATGAAGCATTGGTGTGGACTGTGGGACAGACACGATTGCTCAGTGAATTAATTTATAATCAAGCTGTTTTCAGTAATATAATACGCAAAGCCCTTCCAATCTAACTTAGAATAATCTTTAATATTTTTCGGGGCATTTTCTTCTGTGAATATATTATAAAAATCAATGTGAACTGCGTAGTGATCCGATAACAGATCTTATTCTACGCACGTTTTATTTGTCTGTAACGTCCATGACAACACCGCATGACCTGGACACGTGTGATGCTGTAGCACTAGGGCGTGTGTCACCGGTGTAGGGTGAGTGAGTGAATGTGGCTCTTCACAGCGAGGTCTTGGAAGCCTACGAGGGTGTTTGAGGTGCGTACGGAGCAGCGTCGGAAAGAAAGGACAGAGGGAACGGGAGATCCCCGAGAAAACCCAATGACCAGCGGCATCGTCCGACACATGCGAAAATGCGAGAGTGACCCGACCTGAGGTCGAACCCGGTTCGCCTTGGTGGAAGGTGAACCATAGTCCAGCCATGGCAAATAAAAAAATACGTAATACATAAAAACTGCAAGGAATAAATTAAGTCCTCTTAGTTTCGGGACTGCGCGATTATTATGGCGGTTCATGCATGTTCCTGGCTTCTACCCATGCAATTTTCAACAGGGGGGGGTATTGCCCCCTCGCTGCTAAAGGCAAAGGTAAACCACTCCACAATCATCTTAAATAGTCGTCTTAGCCCGACACGATCCTCACTATGCCGATGCTTTGTGTGGCCTTTTGTTTTATGTTGATGATTTTGGCGTTATCTCAAAGGTTTGGCTTTGTCTATGGTTGTGTATGAGAAAATGATGACCATCTGACCTTTCTACACATCGTCTGGGCTATGATAGGAATTTGTACACTTGTACGATTATTTAATTTGAATATAACATCATTCCGAGCTTTGATCTGAAGTGTGTCCGCCATGTTGTAACACCAAAAACATTCCAAAGTTAACCTGTCAGAAATACAGATTGTAAGAAAACATGTTAACGTTCGGCTTAGATCTTTAGCTGCCACCGGTTATCATAACTCCACAGTATTAGGGTCTCGGCGTTGCACGGGGCACAGCAATATATTGAATTGTTGCACTCGTGAAGTCTTGTGGGGTATGTCTCGACGAGCTGTCGAAGCGGTGGGCAGCGGCAATGCCTCTGAATGTCTACAAAGTCCGTTCCGATGTGGCACGCATTGCGAATCGCTGACTCTTGGCGTCTTCCAAACACATAAACAGGGTAATAGGGAATTATGGCAGAGTCCAGCATTGTCGGAATCTCCTCGTATGGAACATTTCCCTCGTCCCACCTTAGTCCGTGGGTTTCATACGTATGTAGGCGATGTGTCTGTTGCGTGGTGCGGTCGAGGAGTTTCCATGGACATGGTGGTAAAAAAAGTGAAAACGTTGGTTTTCCTGTCTTCGTCACTGCATGATATGAGAATCTGCAGGATGGTGTACGAGTCCAAAGAGCAAAAACCTGGGATGTTGCAAAACATTTCCCACAATTTTTTTATATAAAAAATTGTAAGTTCCCATGCACACGCCGAGTTTCACACTTTTTTTACGAAGTCATTAAAAACTTTATCGAGGTCTATGCACATGAGGCACCTGTGTTCAGGGTTGGTTTCCTCGCCGGGTATTTCTTGCCAGTAAATTTCTGAAGAGGAGCATCTTCCATGGGTAGATCTTGCAAGTAAATAGCTTTCATGGGGATGTTGTCTTCCACGGGGAGGGCGTCTTCAACGCGGACGTCGTCTCCAACGTGGAAGTCGTCTTCCACGGGCGCAGACGTCACGAGGGCTGCTCGGCGGGCCTTGCACCAACCCCTGCGATGCGGCGTGTCGGTAACCGAGGTAGTGCCGCCCTCGGAACACTCCTTTCACGGGACGCAGTCGTAGACCAGGAGAAATCTTTCGGCAAGTACGGTAACTCATCCCGTTTGTCCAAGGCACTAAGCGAGCTCTCCCTTCTAATTGCTAGAATTGCCGAAATGATTTTATGGCCGCTCGGACAACACGGGTACATTTCTAAGAGCAAGAAAGTGACTGATTTCCTGAAGGGGCTCGGGTGCGTCTTGTAAAGAGTTTTTAAGGGGGGGGGGCAAGACCACCCTCACGATTAAAATAGGCCGCCGATTGGTCAAAACGAAGGTTTCCGAAAACACCCCAGTAATTAGCCAATGAGAAATATTGGTGGAGCAATTAAATATATTGGAAGGGAGTGGGCAATTAGGCAATGAGAATCAGGGCTGGGGCAATTTGTCAATTAAATCTATTGGAAGGGGGAGTGGAGGTGGTCAGTCGTCTGCAGGGTGTGGTGTTGGAGAAAGCATCACCAAATGTAAAACAAATGATCAACCAAAAAAATCAAGATGGCGGTCGAACGAATGTGGGACCACAAACTCCAGTTATGTATAAACAAATTATAAAAGAAAAAACAAGATGGCGGAAGGCAGCCGTGACGCCTACTAAGATGGCGAACTGCACCAACCAAGATGGTAGAATGAGTATGGGTGGAGGGAATGTGGGGACCTCCAGAAATTAAATTTTTTTAAATAAATTTTAAAGTAATTTTTAAAATAATTTTTAAATAATTTTTTTTTAATATTTTTTAATTAATTTTTTTTAATTTTTTTGTTTTTTTGAGATTTTCTGGGGTTTTAAGGTCAAAGGTCACCGGGGCCAAGGTCAGGGTCAAGATCACTTGGATCCAAGATGGCCGCCGGCTGACTGGAGTGACAGAGCACTAACAGCTCCGACACTCCCGTCCGAGGTTCCGATGTGCCAAAGTCCTCATTATCCCTCTACTACTCCATATTCTCATGTCCCAAAATATTTATCGTGGCTTCAAAAACATTACAATTCAAAATTGTTAGTTGTCTCTATTAAAGTAAATACACATAAATTATAAAATTCCATCTATGTATTTTTTCTTTTTACGCCCTCTTGTAAAGTATTATTTATAATTATAAATACGTTGTCTTTGTTAAATGACGGATATTTTATGATTTATTGTAAGATTTTTTTTTACAATCAGTAACTATTTTATCTCTGAAATTGTGTGTCTAAGGTAGATAATTTTGTTAATAATATGTAACTGGATTGTAACAAAATTCTTACGTATTTATTACTCTTTACTGTATGTTCTCATTCACATTTTATATTAATTGCAAATATTCCACAATGTTAAGTATTTTCTGTGTATTTTTGTAGTTGTATAAATATTTATTTAATTTTTTTTTAATTTTCTGTTACCCTAACTTTTCTTAAATTGCGAATCTTGAGTTTTATGAGGGCTCAAAAGAATACAATTAATTAATTAATGTTCCATGTCCTCCCCCCCCCCTTATATTCTGGACTATACGGCAGTTCATAGGCTTATACGTCGTGTGTGTGTGGGGAGGGGGTTGTGTTCTCCTTATAGCTCCCTTGTTGCTATGCCTGAGCATCCTGGGGTCGGATGTCTCAGCCCTGTGGCAGTGCGCCTGTGGGTTGAGGGAATACTGCACGCCTAGTAGCTATGTAGTGCAGGGTTGCCTGCAAGCCAGGCGGCGCCCTGTGGACCGGGCTGTGGTTTGTCCATTGTGTCAAATACAAAAGCGCGCGCAAATAGAAGCCTGGCTTGACTTGCGGTGCTCTGCTTGCGGAACAGCTCGTGCGCACGGCCGACTGAATTATACAAGTGCAAACTAGCCGTGAGTGGCGGGGGAAATGTCAGAGGTCAGCACACAGGCAGAACGTCTCTGTTGTCCTGCCTGTCCCCCCCAGTTACTGTCTGCTCTCTCTCACTCTCTCTTTGCCTACTTATTCTTAAATAACGATCGTCTTCTTCTTCGTGCCGCCAATAGAAACCAACAGCTATGAGGAAGGTCTCGCAGTTCATGCTACTTGTAAATTAATTCTGCATGATGAACAGTATGGTGCTGTACGCAATTGGAATCTACCCTCTTTATACTTTAGGAAATCCTACCCCCGCCATATTCGAGTCTTGATTTTCCTAGCCCCTTTATGGTTTTTAATAAAGAAAATTGTGAACATATTTCTTTACCTAGCAAGCTAGCTAATGACCTTACACTGCAGTACAGACAAGAACAGGGAACTACAAACTCATATTGACGTCAAAATTTTATTTCTGCAAAAATTTAGCAAAATTGTTTTAGATTCGTCGAAAGGTGTAGAACTAATATAAATGACCTCATTTTGGGGGTTTGGAGGGTTTTGATCCTAATAGAGCGTCGAAGTTCATTTTGGCCTACACAGTATTTTTAAGATGAGTACTGAACAGCATCCTTGCCAATTTTGGCCCAGATCCGTTAAACGGTGTATAATTGTATAGACGTACTTTGACTTGTATGCATAGGATATATTGTGACAATAGTTAACGCAAAGGTAACATAACGAGCTCAGTGCTCTCTTCAATGTGAATCGGCTTTATGCCTTACGTTGAAGCCCTTCGCAGTAAACTAAGCACGTTTGACAACCCTGCTTAGTATGTACTTGCATGCACTCTGTGTATTCGTACGCCATATGCTCAATTAGCATTGCCATGGGCCGCATCACTTTATTCATGCAGGTACCTCTCAAATGAAACACTGGAATTTTTAGAAAAGTTGTATGATATTTATTACACTTATATTCACAAAATCAGAAAGCAAAAGGATTAATTCCGGGTTTCACAAATGTTGACCTAACACATTTAATTCTACGTTAAAACATAGAACTACTTTCCCGTGACCATTACTAACTTTACTGGGCGCATGACGGCCGGTGTGCGCGTGAATACACGTGCAGGTAAGGGCAGTGACATTTGTTTAAGATTGATTTCAAAAGTGCTCAATTAACCGTGAACTGCATAAAGGTAAGATGACTACACAAATATATGATGGCACTTACTTACATAAACAATACACTAAGCTCAAATTCTATCCAGGATGTTTTTGATAGCGCTAGTAACATCCCCGCGTTCAGTCGCCGTGTCTACGATGTAGGAAATGTCGCACATGAAGGATACTTATTGCCGGCACTGTACACAGCAAGCAGCCCGTGGCCGGTGTATGGAGAGTCTTCCTGGTGACTAGTTGAAGTATCTGCGTCTCTCAGTTCTGAACACGCAGTGCGTAGTTCAATAGTTGCGAGAAGCACGCTCCGCACAGGTTCAGTGGCCGTAAGTTTGACGGTTGCAACAACTGAGATCGTTAATTAATTCGGGACTGAACAGGTTAAAGCAATACAGTTTTTGGGACAGGGGAATAGCTACTGAACAGCTTGAACGCGCACACTACCCAGATATTGGTTCTACGGAAGACGCGCCCGCCTCTCGATGTTCCTCGATATTGACGGGACGCCCGTCCGACGTCACGGACCGACAGAACTATAGACTACAGATGAGGTGGACAATGACCTACCCAGAAGGAACACAACTGTCAAAGTTACTTGGCCAACAGCGACGAACGTGTTTATTCATATCTTAATTATAAAAGACAAGCCCTTTTCATGTGACCATTAGCTGTTTACGGTTATCTGAGCACTTTCAAAACTAGCCTTCGATAAAATGTCGCTGCCATTGCCTGTAGACACTTAAACGGGCTCGCGGGCTGGCAGGCGCCCAATTTAAAGTTGGTAACGACAGGTCGAAAGTAGTTCGACGGCTTCATATTGAATTAAAAATGTTAGCTAAACATTTGTGAATACTGATATTGTTTCTTTTGCTTTCTGTTTGTTTAAAGCATGTAAGTGTAAGAATTAACGTATTTGTAACATGTATAGTCCTCTAACAATGTCACAATTTGACTCGACCGACGCATGAGTAAAGTGATTGGGCACACGGCAGCGCAATTTTAATGGTGGATATGGTGCAAGAATACACAATGTGCGTGCAACTATATCTTCATCAGGGCTTTCAAAAGTGCTCAGTTTTCCGTGAATAGACTATTTAATTATTTTAACAATTTTAGTGTAATCTGATCGAATTAAAAATTGGCCAGAAGAAGTACAGAAACAATTCAAAGCACTTGTTTACATGGACAGTGCTGCAACGTAAAATCCTACCAACATTGTTTATGATAGTCATATTGGCATAAAAACTGTTCTATTTAGGAACAACACTGAGTGGCTACTGCGCACCTAGGGCGTGCACTCTACCGCGGTTCTCCTTCACGGCTGGACCAATACGCCGCCCGGAGACTTGCGGACTCCGCCGGTGTACTGGCACTGCGCTCCGTAAAGCCACTACACTCTAAACTAGAACCAGTGAGAATTGAGCCAAATCAGGGAAAATTGATAGTGAAAATTGAGCAACTGAAAAACAGTGCCTGATAACTAATTACTATGGTGGCTGAATTTCACTGATTTATTTGCGATTCCCACCGAATGTCAAGCATTCCACTGCCATAAGTCACTTGTTCCCAATTAACTTGCTTGATTCGCCAGTCGGCAGCAGCTTATCAACTGACTGTCAGTGACTGTTATTTCACTGATTTATGTCACTGACTCGGGTCCAGAGTGAGAGACCCAGTGGACACTATAGTCTATTCGTAGTTACTTCGCACTTTCTGAATCCAAAGTATATGCCATACTTTTGATTAAATTGAACTTTTATTTATATAATATCGATAAATTATAACATTTCATTTATAATCAATAATAATCAAAACAGGGAGAAAATAGGTGTGTTGATGATGCCTTGTAAGAAGTAGATTTCGTGCACAATATTATTGAACTGGGTACGCACTAATGTGTTTGGCGTAATTTTCTAGACTTGGGTAAGCTTTGACTGCGTGAGGTGGAAGAACGGCCTGGAAGTAGAACCAGAGCAGAGCTTCAGAGAAGTTGGAAGTAATCGTGAGTGGATTATACAATGAAGAGCCAAAAAAACTGGTATAGGCGTGCGTATGCAAATAACAGAGGGATGGAACCAATCAGAGTAACGCGATGCGGTCGGCTGCTATATCGGTTACTGCTGCTACAATGGCAGGTTATCAAGATTTAAGTGAGTTTGAACGTGGTGTTATAGTCGGCGCACGAGAGATGGGACATAGCATCTCCGAGGTAGCGATAACATTTGGATGGTCACGTACGACCATTTCACGAGTTTACCGTGAATATCGGGAATCCGGTAAAACATCACATCTTTGACATCGCTGCGACCGGAAAAATATCGTGAAAGAACGGGACAAACGACGACTGACGAGAATCATTAAACGTGACAGACGTGCAACCCTTTCTCAAATTGGCACAGATTGGATTTGTGGACTGCCCTGCAGGATTCATGGTGTAAATTGCCTCCTGCATACCTTCAGACATTATTCGAATCCATGCCACGTCGTCTTGCGGCACTTCTGCGTGCTCGGGGGGCCCTACACGATATTAGGAAGGTGTACCAGTTTTTTTGGCTCTTCAGTGTACATGTTGCACAGGGAGGCTACTTGGGTGGTACTGCACACTGCCAAGTTCAGTGCCTAATGATCTTCCCTGTCGATTACTGATACGTTAATAGTGGTTCTTGTTCTAAGATATAAGTTCTTATTTCTATAACCGAACACAAATCGTCCAGTTTATTGGTTGTGATAACGAAAGAAGTTCTGTGTCGTGTTAAACTACGACACGTATCAAAAAAATTACTTCTCTGCCTTAAATCCCGATTTAAGTGGGCTCTGAAAGGGTAAAGCAGTTATGAGGTCATACTGTAAAAACTTCTTAAACTCTATTGCTTAAAATTTTGAGGAAACATAACACACGTGATGTTTGTTTATGCTTTCTTCCCGTCGCCATTGCAATTCTTCCTTTTGGTCAGATGTGACGATGAGGCGTTTAATGTTATTTATTATGGATAATAATAATAACTATAAAACGTATTTATTTTTTGTGTCGAAGTTAAGGCATTATCACCTTCTCTTACACTAAACCACTTTACATGGTAAAACATAACACTTATTTTTGGAAAAGAAAAAAAATATAACAAAATTAAACAAAACTTAGTGTCTACTATAAAATTATAAAGTAGCTTATATGAAACATTTTAAAGCAACATACAAAAAACCACATACACATATGACACATATTCACATACATATAATTTTACTATATATAAAAATAAACTCCACAATGACATTGGTTAGCAAAAGTTCTAAAACTCACTGCAATTTAGTTGAAGGATATCTGAAGGAAAGGAAATCACAGCAAATATATATTAAAACACGGGAAAAAAAGACAGAAAAAAAAATTAATATAGAAAATTTTAGGTTTGCTAGATCTAAAATTATATCAGTTACCTAAAAATATACATAAGATAAAAAATCAATGCACCGTTTACTCGCACACGCTTATTCACAGACATAAATACATACATGCATTAATAAGTTGTACGAACATCGTGATTAATCTTTGTGCAAGTGAGAAAATAAAGACAAAAGAGATTATTTTAACAGCCACATTTTCTCCAAACATATGAGAAACCAAAAGGGATGTGCAGAGGGCGGCTTGCTAGTCAGTAATCGAGAAACTGGACCCAAGGCCAACTTGTGCCCGCGACTGGCAAGACCAGTGTCGGCGCGGCTAAGTGCTGGGTCATATATCAGACTGCACAAGGCACAGGTCAGTGTGTAACTCTGTCCTGGCGGAGAGTTGAATCNGGACACGCGAGCGTCGTCTCACGTGCTACCTTCTCCTAACTTCTCTGTAGTTCATACTGGGTGGAGACTCTGTTCAACTCCGCTGATCTTCGCAGCCCATTCAGCAAGTCAGAGGCCAGACGCCTTCTTTATCACTCCCACTTGTCTTGGGAAGGGAACTGTGCTCTGGGAAAACAGGCTTCTGCCCCAACCATGTAGCAGGCTGACATTTACCTCGCTTCAGAGGATTTATCACTTGCGGTTAACTTCTACTGGGGCTGAACCACCACGCTTGACTTCTGCCATTTTCAAACGCACCAACACCTTGGTAGGTATAGCACATTCACGATTACTTCCAACTTTTCACACGCCCTGCTAAAGTTCTACTTCCAGGCTAATCCTCGGACTAATGCAAACTAAGCTTAATCAAATATATCACGCGGAACTGACAACGCACCACATTCGTGCGTGCTCAGTTCAATAATACTTTGCATGAGAGCTTGTTCTTACCAGGCATTACCAACACGCGTATTTTCTCTCAGTTTTTATTCATATTATATTGTATCGATAAAATACAGGCAAAACTTAAATTCAACAAAAAATAAAATACGTTTGTTAACAGAAGTATAAAATGCTTGTGGCATATTAAGGAAACAACTAAAAACGCCGTACACGGGCTGATTTTTCAAACGTTTAGAGTCAAAAAGTGAGAAGAAACCGCGAATAGACTATATCTGTATTTTTCCACATTTCCTGGGGTTCGCGCCATGGTTCCCTTGCATCGGAGACGCGTCACGTCACTCATCAAGAAGGGCACAGTTTCTCATTAGTAGTCCGATTGTCACTCATTCCAGCTACAGCATTGTAGGATAAAGCGAGCAACCTTCCTGATCAAATTACGTCTGTATCTCTAATGAACCACATCTAAGGAGTATTGAAGTAGAAATCGAAAAACATTACATTATATATTCAAAAAACACATATTCCCATTACAAATAACAATAATTGTTATATAATAATTGCACGATTATTTTCGCAACTTAATAGTTTCTGTAGATTGGCAGTTACAAAACTTCCACGTGTGTATAACTATTCAGGCCATTGCGCGAGTTCTGGCAGTCAACAAGGCACAGTCGCAGAATACGTGAGCATACAGAGCTGCAATGACCGCTTATCTCGCGAGCTCCAGCAGCACGCGCCAACAAAGCTGCGGCACTGGCCAGCAACATGTCGGACCGCCGTTCGCCAATCATCGCGCGTTAACGTACTTGCCAGCCAGTAGCCCAACCAACAGGGGAAGTTGCCCGTCACACAGGGGCCACTTCCCAGAGTCTCGCGGAGCCAATCAGAGAATGGGTACTACGACACTAAGCTGGACATTCTGCAGTCTTCAGTGAGTACTCAAAGTGTACGTGCTTTTCTCTCATTGCTACTAGTCACTTCGCTCCTACCTAACCGAGAAGTTTTGAAAGTCCTGCTGCAATTATTCTTTTGGGTCCATTTTGTATCCTTCCAAAAGATGTGTAACAACTGGCGTTCTTTTTGACCAAGTAACTAGTTGGCATGCGCCTATTAAACGGAAGGGTGAATTTATTACAATCACAAGTGTGTAAGTGTTAGAAAAATAATGTCAGTGATGTTAACAAGATATATTTTTAGTTTCTACCCACTTCAATTTTAGACTTTAAATAACGAGTTGTAGAAAGTTTTCATGATTCCCTGACAATCTTCTGATAAACCCGGCGTAAGCGTAAAAGAAAATGTTAAGCTCTTGGTCTATTTTCCTCCCCTACTTACGGAATAAAAAAATCTCTTGCTCCCATAATGAGTGTGCTGTCGACGACACATTAAGCTCTACCGACCTACTTCATGAAGGCACTGAATACTTCGTTAAAACAATGTGTAGGAGCGAACACTTCTTCAGAAAAAAAACAGCATTGAAGTTTTTAAGTATTCTTAAAGACTGCATGTCGCTAATTGTCGTGAAAGAGGTTCTGTTCGAGAGAGAGTCAACAAGGATGTGCTGGCCGCGGTAAAATGTGATTCACGACTCCTTAAATGGCCTGTCTACCTCGAACTGCCTTTCAAGTCTGAGGTTGAGAAGAGCGAGGGTGATAAGGGTGACTCTGTCACGCGTATCAAGTGCGCCATCGCCTCTACTACTTTGAACTGGCGTGCAGTGTTCTCGTCGTGCTGCGTCTATATGTAGGTAGAGACCCGGCAATGTCGCGGATTCATTCCGCAACAAGCTAGACTCCACGATCCTTGTAGTATTCGAGCTTCTTGAAGTCGTTCATTGGCTGTTGCTGTTTAACTCCAGATCAGGTAGCACGGGGTTCTTTCCTTGTTTCCTTAGCAGGTTCGTTATTGGTTGAACGTGGTTCGGGGTGTGTCTAACAAACTGTGTTCCAATAGGAGCAGATACTCCCATGTGCATGTGGTTGAAGTTAACTTGTCCTCAAATGAATCCGCGAAATGTCCGAGTCTCTACTTTGAGACTTCGCCCGGTGACCAAAGTAAAAATACGTGTCAATGTGAAATGCAGAACCCTGTACTAGTCTCGTAGGAATTGACACACAACATTTTAAGCTATAATAGTCAGAAAATGTCATTATTGGCCATGTTCAAAAACTTCAAATTACTGTTCGCTGTAAGAGTGGTATGTTGAAAGTTGCATTCCACCCTCGCGTAGAGTGTTACTTCTTTTCATGTGCAAACATATTGTGGACACGTGAAATAGTTTTATAAACATGTGGGTATTACAAACAGACACTCAGTTCGCTCACCAGTTGGACGGGCGCCTTAACATATAAATTCAGTCTCACAGAGAAAATATTGTTGTACCTAATTTTAATTCTTAAATATAAAAAAAAAATATATTTTTTTTTACTTGAAGCTGGGGGGGGNATTTAGTTTAGTTTATTTCACAACGAATTGTGAAAATACATTTCAGTTTTATCACCCTTACCACCCAAATTTTTGTAAATTGTTTGGTTTACTTTATTTTGTATTTTTATTCGTATTACAACTGAAACTGCAAAAATTGTATTTTTACAACACATTGGGTTATGAATAATACAAAAATTTTATCTCCTTGTTTCTAATGAACTTGAAGTCTGCAGTATTTGATTGTAAAAATTCAGCATCAACTTTACACATTTCACTATAACGTGCCATAAAATTTGCTGTAATATACTTGTAGTGATACAAACATATTTTTGCCAATTAGTTTCCAAAAAATTTATTGTAAAATTACAAAAATACTTGCAGTTCCTAAGGGGTACTTTAATAATGTGACATTATATTTGTGCACTTCCAAAAACTCCAACTGAGGTTTTAGCAAGTAATTGTGCAAAATTCTATGGAATCTAAATTTGGTATTTTTGGTAGAAGCTACGGCTTATATATTTTATTTAAGTTAAACAGTGTTTGGCGAAAACATGAAATAATGGATTCCCCTATCCGACACCTTTAAGCTCAGTGATAGGCAAACTTTGGCGATAGAAACGTTGTATTTTAGTACGGTAAATGTCGAAGTTCAAAACTACCTCAGTTTCTCTCTGACCAGAGACCGGTTCTTGTGATGGCAGGGGAAATGTAAACTTGAAAACTACGTGAGATTTATAGAAGCAAGGTTACCAAATGCCACGCTCTCAAAACTCGTTTTGTATTTGGACGAAGAGAAAAAACATTTAAAACGTTGGTAGTAACAAGTGTGGCTTGTGCCTACCAGGTAGACGAGGATAATATTCAAATTTGAAACTTGGCAAAATGTATTCCTGAATAAACAGCTGAAGATACTCAGGAGAGTCACATCTACAATACTAACAACTCGACTCATTTGTAACCAAAGCTGTTAATGCCCAGTTAGCTACAGAGTTCCCTATTTACTAATTGTCTGCATGCATTACTGATGCTTAGGGACACCTGTGTTTCGCGAAAAGATTTCAGCACAAGTTGAGTTCGAAAACACTTTAGTTCAGAACCACTTTCATGATTCGATCATTTAAATTGTTACGCATATGTTCTGTCTGCCCACGAATCACGGATGGTTAGTATCGAATAAGCTTAATTGTGATTGGCTGACTCATATAACAGATTGTCTTCACACATAAACAGGCGATCAGTAGCAACAGGAAAGCCGCAAGTGAGCCGGTGGTGTATCGAAGTCTAGCCAGAGCGGAAGTCTCTTCGCGAAATAACAGGTGGCGCCAGTGATGCTAGATATCGCAATAACTCTGTACATTAAACCAGTGGTTGGTTATCACTGTGAACATAAAATATGTAATTTTCTGTTGCTTTGTCACCAAATATTCATGTGAAAGTAAGCACGGCAGCTTCTATTTATTTCCTCAACTTCACGTAACTCTTCACATATTCAACTGTCTGCATGTTCACACTTTTCGAATCAAACATTTGGAAAATCACCGCATGTATGACGTTTTCTAAATGCATCGCGTATCTCAAGCATGTTATACATATGTTCACACAGAACTATATTGTTTTTGTAAAGTTTAACTTTTACTTCCAGTAACCTGTAAATTATATTTAATTTATAATTGATACTGTTAACAATATGGATAAAGGGTGGGTGTTGGTAATACCTAGTAAGAAATAGTTCTCATGCGAAGTATTATTAAACTGAGTGCGCATAAATGCGGCGCGATATCCCTTTGGTGAAATATTCTAGACTTATTGAAGCTTTGTTTGCATGAGACGGAGGAATATCCTGAACGTAGAACTTCAAGAGGACTTCAGGAAAGTGGGAATTAACCGTGAACGAACTATATAAGAGTCTTATTAGGCGAGTGCTTAAACTATATAAAAAAACGTTAAATAATCATAACGAATAATATTAAACATGCATTATAATCATCAACGTTGTTCTGTTTGACTCAAAATTATAATCTATTCTAAAACATTAATACTAAAATGTATTTATATTTTATTTTATTTTCAAATATGCGCTTAACTTTGGATTCTAATTTAATTCAAATGTATTAAACAAGAAATTTATTTTAGAGCTATTTAGATGACAGTCGTGTGGCAGCCCGCATATCGCTGCTCTGTTACAATAATGATATAACTTAAAGGCAATATTGAGTTATCTGCGATAATCTATAGCGTAGAACATACTCTGTTGAGTTTTGTAGTAAAATATCTTGAATTTGAGTTAATTCACACACTGCGAAATAAATTTTCAAGAGAAACATGTGGATTTTCGCCTCAACCACCACGCTGAAAATTTTAGAACAGGAATATAACGAGACCTACGGAACAGTCGCAAAAGGTTATATTTATCAGTCTGTGTTACACCTAATACGATGTTTTTTAAATCAGAGAAGTGCATCCATAACAGTAGCGTAACTAACGTAAGGTACACCGTATCTGTATGCTTATCACACATACGGTACCTTTATTTTGCATATGCACAAGCTGATTAAGTTATTATTTATTTTGATAGATGCAGCAAACTCGGTAATCCGGTAACAATATGACCTTGGCAGGAGTTCGATCTCATCGAGCGTTGTAGTGATTACTGAATCACTACGGAGTAAATAGGTAAGACAGGCTGACTTGTAAGGAAATAAATTTACCCTGACACGTAAGAGAAAACCACCGTAAAAATTTAAGGTAAATTCCTAATACAAGTAAGGGATTATTTCTTAACCGTAAAAGAAAAATACCTGTAAAAAATGTGGGAAAATTCGTGACGAGTAAGAGATTATTCCATATATGTACGATGGCCATAATAATAAAAGAATGACTAAATACCGACTACATATCGCACCCGTAACCAGAGTTCTAAAATCTACTATCTTCGGAGAGATGAAGTGAGAAGTTTTGCCACTTGCAGCTGTGGCTCTGTGAGATATACACAAAGTCACAGCGGGTTTAACAACAAAGGAAGGTTTTGATTGTTAATTCAATGTCAAAAACGTCATAATGTCAACCTACTATAAACGATAGTAACCCTACTGGAAACAAAGTAATAAAAATAAAACAATATTCTTCCCCGTAACCTGTAAGTGTTAGAAGATTAAAGAATGAATTTTAAAAATAAATGTAAAGTTTTATTATCTACGGTAAAATATCCCTACGTCCATTGAACTAAACCAGAACCTAAATAACAGATAGCAGATTATAAATGGCATTTTGTAAAACCTCATTTTTATTTAGTGCAGTCAAAAATTTCAAATTGGCACAGATAAACAAAACAATGGTTCGTCGTTCAACAGTGCATTATCCAGAAACTCAAAACATTTAGGCTGTTTTCGAACTGGCCATTTAGTATATTGTTATTTTACTATTTAGTATCGTTTAATTCGAACGCCGTCGAAAGTCACATGTTCAGCGATGGTTGCGATTTAGTATTTTAGTACGTTTTGTCACATACTTAAAACTATATAAAAAAATGTATAATAGGTCATAATTTTAGTCGACTAATTTGGAACACGTGACCTCTTAGTAAACTGAAAGTGTCAACTCGAGCACGGCCTTAGCTTTTACTCTGGCTGTGTTACTTTCAATAAACGCCAACTTCAGTTACACGTTCAAAGGTGGCAACAACCTTCCGGAATATGCACAGTTTGTATACACATTTGCCACCTGTATGTTTTAAAATGTGTTATGCTTACTGATGTGTGCATACTGACTTCACATGCGTTTGTGAGCAGCCATTATCGCTGTCCGTGAGCGTTTCCGCCCGTCATTTCTCAACATAGTAACCCAACCTTACAAGACTCCAAAAATAAACTAGCAGAGTGTAACCACACGTACTGTTATAAACCTACCGAACATAGCATAAAACCACGTATAATGTTAGTTGAATGAGTGTTTCGACAGTTCAGGCCGACGCTTGCAGTGTGGTCTAGTGCGATCTGGTATGCGACGATGCCCTTGAGTTGATGGTGCGCATGCGCGGGGTGCGGGGTGGGGGCCCGCGGCGACTTCTCACAACTCCGACGTTCCAGCGCACTCATGTTGCTGTTCAACTAACGATCACGGCTAAGTGTGCAAGATCAAGCCATAAAAAGCAAGTATCCTAACTCGTTACTGTCACTTCAATCCCATCTCCCGTATAAAGTATTACCACTGACGTAAACGTATGCACGTAAAACACACGACCATGTCCATAACACAGCCACAACCCGATATTTTTTTTTCAGTTCCCGGATTTTCGCACGTGGGAATCGTACCGGACGATGCAGCTGGTCGACGGGTTATCTCGGGGCTCTCCCGTTTCCTCCACCCTTGCATTCCGGCGCTGCTCCATTCTCACTACACTTCGTCCTCGTCAGCTTTCAAGACCTAGTTGTTAAGAGCCGCCCAAATATCTCTACTCCGCTAAACTAACGTAGGATAGTTGGCAAATAAGTGCTGACTCACAAGCATACTCAGGAGTATGCGTGTATATGTATGCGTGCATGAGAGTATACCTCTGTCCCCAGACGCTTGTCAGTTACGGTGTTATTAGCTGAGATCAGACCTTAGCTGAACGAACGGCGTGCCTGATCACACCTTCGAACATTAATCCGAGACACTAGAGCTGTGATTGCCGAGATACGTTGCGGGAGGCAACAGCAGGAAAACCCTGCATCGGCCAGTAAACAGGGCCGTAAACCTGGGCCTGCACAATGCGCTCGATATACTTTGAGAGGCGTCTTCTGTCATCGGGGCATCGGACCAAGGGGACATCTGAGGATACGTGTGTCCGGCCGTCGCTAACCGCCACCTGCATCAGCCTGTGGCGACATGGGCAAGCTGGTGTCTCTCCAATTAAGTTCCGTTAGGAAAAAGGCGTGGTAATACCTTTCAATTAAGTTAGCTAACATCCTGTTGATTCGCATAAGCTCCCTCCGATTATAATCATCAATGTTTTTATAGTCCATTCCCGGTTACAGCTTTTCAGAAGTCCTGCTAAAGTTCTTCTTCCAGGATATTCCTCCGCCACAAGCAAACAAAGCTTAACCGAGTCTAGAATATTATACCGAAAGGATAGCGCAGTGCATTCGTGCGCACTCCGTGTGGTAATGTTTTGCTTAAGAACTATTTCTTCCTCGGCAATACCAACACATATTTTATCACTGTTTTTAATGATATTAATTTCAAGTAAATTATTATAATTTATAAATATAGTATAATTAAAAGTTAAATTTAACAAAAATATATATTTTTATGTTAACACAAATATAAAACGCTCGAGGTACTTGACATAATTAGGAAACAACCAAACACGTTATATATAGGCTGATTTTTCAAAGTTTGGATAAAAATAACGAATATACTACAGTTAAATAGTTGTTTTAAAATATTAAATTTTCAATAAACTCCTATCTTATACTGTTGTGCTCTACATAACCCCTGCTAAGCCCGTTTAGCCCCTTTTAAGTAAGAATTAATAAGAGCTTCTTTGATTCATAACAAAGGGTAGGGATTATTTTTCTCAGAGGGCTATTACTAAAGTTCTCAACGAGAGATAGAACCGTGCAGATGCAGTAATGTCGAGCTGGAACGACTCTCAGACAAGCACAAGCCTTCAGGCATAACACTGGGGGATGTTTCAAATCCAATTCAAACACATTTTTTATTGTCAGGCAGATTTTGTTTGCCCAACTAAACGGTTTGGTCAGTTCAATTGCATATTTTGTTAGGTGAACCAAATCTGTTTTGTTGCATTTCAGATTTTTTTCATTCAACAAAATAATGTGTCAGTTAAAACAAACATTTATCTCAGTGTAAGCGCGAGTATTGCCATATACTTCTATAAATCTGCTCCAGGTCACATTTTACGTCACTTGCGAAACCGGAATTTGTATAGCACAGAGTATATAAGTACAGAGACACTAAATGTCGCGGCGTTTATTTTTATGCGGCGCAACATATTCTCTGATTGGACTAGCGAGGCTCTGGGAACGGACCTTGTGTCTGATTGGCTAATGCGTGCGGAGAGAGGTTCCCTATTGGCTGGCGAGTAGGTTGCCAGGCACTGATTTGCGAACGGCGTTCCGACATGTTGCTGGCGAGTGGCGCCATCTGCATCTGGAGTTGGCAGTTTCGAATCTGTACTTATAAGTACTCTGTGGTCTTGCCGAGTGCACCAGGGTCTTGTACTTGTACGTCGTCATCTTGCAAGAACTGCATTTCCTTAGCACCAAGAGGCAGTCCACCATCTCGTGTAGCCAATGCCGTGTTGCTCCCCCGAGTAGTTCCAGATGTAAGATATGACGTACAAGTCATCCAGCGTACAACCTTTGTTCTTCACACTCGTGCATCAACTACAAATCAGCAATATCACCTTCAGCATACTGTTATCTCTTTTTTCTCGCCGTCTTAGTTGCCAGATTGTATCTTCACTGCTACGAGAACTCCATCCCTTTTTCAACTTCATCAGACTGGCACACGATGTTCACGGCAAAGTGAGCTACTTTGAATGCAAACCTTCAAATAATTACTGCCCCGGACTACTTTCATGCTACGTCACACACAGACATGCAGGTTCCCAGTTATCAGTGAATTGATACAAGTAGTTCCAAGTATTGGTGTACTGTGAGTGTGATGTTTAACCCTTTCAGGCCCATGGTAGACAATCGTCAACATGTTGCACAGGAATATTATATTTTCCCGGTGCTGTACTCTGCGAGGCTCGGTGTCTAATGTCTTCGCTGTGAGTAACTGATACGTAAGCCGCGTCACTCCTCTGCACTATGGCTGGCTCATGTCACTAACGTAGAACAGAATGCCTGCAGCTTATTGGATGTGACAACGAAACTATTTATTTACCAGCTTAGTACAGCATGTATCAAAAAATTAAGTTATTTGCAACGCCAGAAACTCTAGATTAATGCGGGAGTGAAAGCTTTAAATTTATCGCTCAACAAATTGTTTCTTTATACCCATTAGAGTACAAATTTTCATGGTAGTAAAATGTTTTGATTCCTACAAATTTCAAATTTTCACTTGAGTGATGTATTAATAAAGTAATTACGCCCATCGCAAAGTGTTACATATTATGGAAGAATACAAACTGAGGAGAAAAGTAGATCTTAGTCAGATCTTTTAAAAATACTACATCAACCATGAACAGCCAATAGCTATTTTTACTTCATTAGCGATAGAATAAGTAAATTACGTCACCTGAGGACGAGACATTCGCTGCGTGAGTTTAATGCAATCGTATACAGGCGTTAGCAGGTGAGCCGGGGGGGGGTCCTGGGGTGTTCTAAATATCCCTTCTAGCCCTTAATTGATAATAAATCTTTAAAGCTGATAAAAATATGTAATTGCTAGCACCACCTGTTTTTGGTGAAAAGATTTCAGGACTAGATCTACTTGTATTCTAAAACACTAGAGATGAGATCCACTTTCGTGATTGGATGATTTTAACAGTCACGCACTTCAGGTGTCTGCCTACGAATCACGGACACAAAGTGTTGGTAATTCTGCTTGATCCGGTCAAGTGAGGAACCGTCTCCCGACAAAGACACGTGTCCAATAACTACTGCACGTTTGCCATAGGACGTTGGAGTCTAGCGTTCGCGAAAAGCAGGTGGCCCCTCATTAATAGCTGTAAACAAGGTTTTATTTTATTATATTGTGGGGTAATTTTTCTCTTAGTATTTAACCTAATTAGCACGTGTATCAGGAATGCTAATGCTGGGGTAACCTCTTCCCCCTCCCTCGTAAGAAATACTGGCCACGCCACTGCCTCCGTACCAGGTTTTACAACGTCCTTGCAGGATGGTAGTCGGGAAGTTGAGAGGTCAACTTACCTCAGAACAAACCTCTTTTCATTTCTCCATCCTCTCATCTCACTCGAACGGCCACATCAATCAACCTGACAGTCGACTATAGTTGCTCGGTCTTTGTACGCCCATCTGTGGTGGTCAAATGACTTGCTAACTCCTATCTTTAACGACCACCTTCAGGGTCAGCTGTGGTGCGTGTAAGCCTGTTTGCTCGGAACTTTTATTAGCACAGTAATTTCCCCATATTTGAGGGATCCAAGTTGCTGAACGACATGTGTCTGGAAATACGCACATTATTGTCACATACTGCTGGTCTGCATCGCTCGCTATGTCCAGTCCCGCTTTAGAGAGCTAAACCGTGAACCAAGGGCAGAGTAATAACGCGAGAAGTTCTCGGCGATTTACAAAGGCAAGCCGCCATGGGTGCCAGATAAGCCTATCGTGATTTATACGCTGCTGACCTTCAGCGTATTGAATATCTGGAGTTATATTTTCAAGAATGTTCTGGTCATCGCCCTTGCCTCTCTCAGCGTGGCTCGGGGTGCGGGGAACCTTCTATATCGGGCCGGTGAGAATACTTAAGCCACGACGGACCTCCGTTTGGAGGATTGTGCTACCTTCGGAGCCAGGTGTGCGTAGACAGTGAGACGACGAGCCAGTAGAGCGTCGAGTGGCGGCGAGAGTGAAGTCTGCGGACTGAGAGCCTCGGTACAGTGGAGAGAGAGAATGGCGGGCTGGACTACTCAACTGAATACGTGAATGTAAGACATTTGGAATTATGGCAATAGACAGATTGAGTATGTGTAAATAATGAGAGTGTATTGACTAACCAGTATAGAGATTTTGATAAGGACTTTAATTAGAATTGAGATATGTATTAAATAGTGCACTCACTGACAATAGTAAGAGTATTAGAGGACATATGAGGTTTAATATTGTAAATAATAGCTGTGTGAATAAATTTAAAATCGAATTTAGTTATTTTATTTTATTAATATTTAGACCACCATCCCTTACGAACTCGGATATGCTTCTCTGGCGTCTTGTAACAATAGTATCTGTAAAACCAGCGCATACACTCGTACGCCTACCTCAGAAAATAAGTGTTCTTCGAATACTGTAGGACTTTTTTTTCCCCCAGTAAAGGAAAAAATAATCTGCATTGACTAACTTTTATTTTATCCAATAAAATATATTATTTTTAAATAGTGAAAATGGTTTTGAAAAAAAAACACGTGTTTAGGGTTTTCCTGCACAGATTGCTTAAAGGAAAAGAGGAAAGTATAAAGTGGCATGTGTGGTTTAATACATTCGCTTATATCGCGTGTGATAATGCCCTACTATTACATATCTAGTGTGTGAGAATGTCATCTTCCCGGGACTATGCTTCCTTGTGTCCACTGAGGACTAAGTCTCCAGCCCGCCTGGGGCTTGGACTGCAGTGCAGAGTGTCGCAAATCCTGCTTTCAAGACGAAGCTATCAAACCTGCCTCAGTATGTTTACCTATGAAAAGACATCATACCCCAGACGAGGAAGGAATGGTACTTGCACTCCGCTTATTGAATACACTCTGGAAAGTGAATTACAATCTCGTCTCAGGCTCCCAACAGCGACGTAACTGAAAGACTTTTTTTTTTTTTGGGAGGCGCGGGGAGAACGGAGAAATGTGTTTGCGCAGGCCGTTATGTTCCCAGAAGCAACCATTTTTTTGCGCGGTAGTTCTTCGCCTTGCACAATCATCACACCTAATGGGATGGCACACACACACACACACACGCTTGATGTAACCGTTGACTGGCCGAGGTCGTGCAGTGTCGTCTCTGTATAGACGAGTTCCTACAAGGACGAGTAGAGACACTCGCGTTTCTGCCAGTGCAACAATCAGACCTCGTACTAAGGCTCCACTCTCTGGGGCTATTTTCCGCGTTTGAGACCGAGAAGACGGGCACTGTAAGGGCGACGCTGCCACGTGCATCAAGTGCGACATCGCCGCTAAGCGCAGGGCTCTGGACTGGCGTGCAGCGTTCTCGTAGCACTGCGTGTACCTATGACACTTTCAGCGTTCACTCTATTATTATATTGGTTGAAAGTCTGTAGGAAGGTTTAATACAGGGCCCTTGAGTAGTTTTGTACCTATCTGACGCTTATTATGAGACACAATGCTATGGGAAAAAAACTATTGTTAGTATGTTGTGGTGTTGTGCAAAACGTGACGTATTTCAACAGCCCACGTCCGAGGTGCGTGTTGTTTGCGTAGATCAGCACACTGGACGCACGTGTAGTAGATGCGTTGAGAAGTGTGTATTCCAAACACACTGCTACGCGGTTCNTGTTGTGGAAAACGTGACGTATTTCAACAGCCCACGTCCGAGGTGCGTGTTGTTTGCGTAGATCAGCACACTGGACGCACGTGTAGTAGATGCGTTGAAAAGTGTGTATTCCAAACACACTGCTACGCGGTTCAAGCAGCAGATAGGCGGGAGCCTTGTGAAGAACCTTACCTCGCCATGTTGGATACTGGCATTCCTAGCTTGTTTGTGTTTTGAAATTACACAATTCCGAAATTACCCTTCACCTAACCAGTTACTCACCTTATACAGCAAGACAGGTACAACGACTGAACTACCAACCCGTATTTGTCACACAATATTGATTATGCCAAATTTTGGCAGAATAACAACTGTGTTGTGATTATGAATGCGTAGTTCCCTTGTCTTGTTAGCACTGCAGTATAAGGTTAATATATGTTATGGTATAGTCCAATCACGATTGCGTCCAAATTTTCTGAATCCCTGCTAAAGTTCTACTTCCAGGATATCCCTCCGCATTGTGCAAACAAAACTTAAACAAGTATAGAAAATTTCAGCAAAGGGGCAACATACCTCATTCGTGCGCATTCGTTGCAATACTATTTTGCGTAAGAACTATTTCTGACTAGGCATTACCAACACGCCTGTTTTCTCACTCTTGTTATTTATGTTAACTATAAATGCATTGTTATAAGTCATTAATGAAACATAATAAAAAGTTCAATCTAACAAAAATAAAGGTACTTTTACGATAAAAGTAGTATAAAACTCTTATGTCACACGGTATATTTAGAAACTAACCAAACACGTTGTACATGGGATGAATTTCCAAAAATTACATTCTAAAAGTGTGAAGAAACCGCGAATAGACAATAAAGGTTACTTTTGGAATTTTCTTATTAAAAGACATAAGCCGAAGCTGTGGAAACGGGATCCACGATAGGAGGTAGGAGTTTGCCGCCATCTTGGATGACGTCACAGGCGCAACGGGCCATCTCGTTCATCTCCCCCCTCGCCGCTCACAACCCCTGCCCGATATTCACGGTACACTCGTATGTTGTGTTTCATTTATTTAAAAAAAAAAACGCTTAATGTAAAAAAAATAATTTTAAATAAAAATAATTCTAATTAAAAATAAATAAACATATATATGACATTTTATATGAGCTCGTCACCATTCGGTACAGGTCGATAGCACTCTTGCCGACAGTAAATTATCTCTGGTGGTTGAAACATGAGTTACGAACATATTAGTGTTTAATGCTGGAGAAAATATGTGTGTTGAAGGTGTAATTTCGTGGTCACTGGCCAGATACTATTGATAGGTATGGGTGCAGGGATAATTTGTTACATGGGCAAATGGCGAGGAGGGGGGTTGTTGGTTAGGGTTGTGGGGTGGGGTAACATACCTTCTTCGATTTTTAAGAATTGTGTTACATTTGTCACGATTTTTATTATTGGGTGGGGGTGGGAGGTTGTTCATGGTGGTGGGGTGAGTGTGAGGTCAATGTTATATGTTCCTTGACTTTTTTATCATCCTTCCCGCGTATGGAAAATTTAATCTTTAAATTCGTAAATAAATATACACACTGGCGGTCGGCTCTCTAGCAAGGGTCGTGCGAGTGGGTGTTTCTCTGCAAACGGAGGTTTTTTTCTAGCAAATGCAAATACTTCTTAGAAATCTATGTTTTTAAGAAACGTTTATTAAATTAGCTTTTTTTATAAAAAAAATGTATTTAAACAATTTTTATGAAAATTATTTGTAGGGTTAAGCTGGCCACATACGATCCGGCTGGCCTGTCAGTTCGGACTGAGTAGTCCGCCCGACGTGAGGCCACCGGATCATGGGAGACCTCACACACGCTCAGGCAAACTGAAGGCAAACTCGTCAGTTGCAATCATGGCAGCCATGGTTAATGGTGGATCCTCCGCCAATGATGACGTGCTCACGATCCTTGGTTTAGTGGTTGCTTTAAAGCGAAGCCATAAAAAAACTAAGGTGTATCGAAGTCACAAAACCTGGTGTAAGGAGTGGCTAAAAAAAAGACGTACATACTCTCACATAAATTTGCTTAATGAATTGAAGTTTGTCCCGAAAGACTGGCACAATTATTTGAGGATGAATGAAGATTCTTATTTACATATTCTTTCATCAGTAGCTTCATTTATTGAGAAGAAAAACACAGTGATGAGAAATTTCGATTTCACCTCACGAAATATTGACTGCAACGCTGAGGTTTTTAGCAACCGGAAGAAGTTATGGTGACCTTAAGTTTTCTACAATAATATCACCTCAAGCTCTTGGTTACATCATACCGGAAACATGTGAGGCAAGGATTACTTGAAGGGAAGAAAATTCTTATTCTTTCTAAACTTTTTATTTACAAACAAATGGTGCCGTTTACAAAAATGAATGGTACTGTTTATAATATGTTATAAATTTACTCGGATGGGAATGAAGAAAAGAATGTCGTCAAGTCATTATTAAGTACATTGCTGTGCGAAGTTGGTTGAACATTTATTTGTGGTGAAGGGTTAACTGGTTGGTTTTCAGGAGAAGGTAGGGACTGAACTGGTTGTGCTAATGGATAAGATGGTGATGGAAAAGGACTTGAACGACTTGAACATGAGCTGTGTGAACTGTGAGGAGAATAATGAGGGTTTTGGTTATCAAATGTATAATGTGGGAACATGTGAAGCGATCGAGGTTGAGGTGGTGCTCCGTTTATCAACCTGTGAGACGATGATAAATGTCCACCCTTGGCTTCAAAGAGGACGTCATTTATGAACTTTTCTGCTAATCGTCTTTGCTCGTAGTTCATTCTATCCAAATCTCGTAGTTTCATACAGACATTTTTCCCGAAAACATAACAACGATCCTCCAGTATTGGAGGTGCCTTGAAGTGGTCTCTCACAGTGGCCAATACTTCGTTCGTGAGCACGTTTTCACTGTCTTTTGGGTGGGAAGTTTTATTCGGTGGCCTTCGTTGAAGCGGAGATTTGGAGCTGTTTGCTGACGGCAGTAGGTTTTGAGAGTGTTGTGAATTATCTGCTGACACAACCGGTTCACTGCCATTGTCATCTTGCCCTGGTTCGTCTGTATCATTTGTCTCCTCCTGTAATAATAAGTAATAAAATTAATAACAACTTAATTCATGTTTATATCCATAGACCTGTTTAGGGTTGAAAATGCATTCCTGTGCAAGTATGTGACTTTATAAGATTATTTACAGTTTGAAGTATTCGGCGATAATGAATCAGTTGGGCTACTAAATACACTATTTCCATTACTAAATAGAAATGCATTCTTATTCATTAACAACAAAAAAATCATTTACTATTTGTACATCAGATCAGTAATCACATATGCCTGCCCAATATGGTCGAACACTTGTAAAACTAACGTAAGGAGACTTCAAATCTGCCAAAACAAATGTATGAGGTTCATTGGTTCTTTTCCCAGACGGACACCCATTCTGCATATGCTTGCAATTCTTAATATTCCATATATCGGCTCCTATATTTATAGCATTTCTCAAAACTCCTTTGACTCTTGTGAAAGTAGTACGTATCCCCACGTCCAACAGATTGTAGCCTATGATGTCCATAGTTTGCCCTACAAGTGTTATAAACATAAAAAAAATGAAGCACATTGTATTATAATTAATTATTGTTCCATCTTTATTGTAGGGTTTTTTTTACTGTATTAAATTTTTTCACTAGCATTAGCATTAAATTATTTATTTATAATATAAGATAAGTTTATACTTAAGTTGAATTAACAAAGTAAAGCTTAATAATTTAATTTCTTAATGTATGTAAATATTGTAAACAAGGAAGAATAAAGAATGTATTGCATTGCAGTGCCGATAAGAACTTAATAATAACATCTAACGACAAATTTTGTTTCCCCAGTTTCCAGGAACAATTGAAGAATGGAAAAGGTTATCACAACGTTTCGAAGAACGATGGAATTTCCCCCATTGACTTGGGGCCGTAGACGGAAAACACGTCAGCAACATCCCTCCAGCTGACAGTGGATCATTTTATTATAATTATAAAGGTCGACATAGTATGGTGTTATTGGCAATAGTTGATGGTAATTATAGATTTGTTATGTGTGATTTCGGTACTAATGGCAGAGTTTCCGACGGAGGTGTGCTACAGAAAACGACATTTTCTGAGAAACTCGATAACGATCTGTTGAAGATACCACCTGAGGAAAATGTTGCGCATACTTCTCATTGTCTACCATACGTTTTTGTAGCGGATGATGCATTTCCTTCGCGGGTAGATATAATAAAACCTTTCAGACAGAGTGACTTAACTTGTAATGAGAAAAAAATATAAAACTATCGCTTATCGCGGGCAAGACGTATTGTAGAAAATGCATTCGGAATGATGGCAGCACGATTTAGAATTTTTCATAGAAACATTAATGTAGAGCCACAAAGAATTGAATCTATGGCAATGGCTTGTTGCGTTCTGCACAACTTTTTAATTACTTCAGTGCCAAATTCTTATGCTCCTCCAGAAAGTTTTGATATCGAAAACAAAGAAGTGGCTATCACTAATCCTGGGTTTGAGACTCGAGGTTCAGAAGTGTTTAGCTTGCAGCGCAGAATGTATGGGAATACTCTCGCTGCAGCAAAAAATGTTAGAACAGGTTTCATGAACTACTTTGTTAATGAATGCCAAGTACCTTGGCAGCTGAATTTCATTCATTAAGTTGTTTGTTCATTTGAATTGTATTATCTCAGGTGTCATAAATTGCGAAATTTCGACCCACACTAATGAAGTTAACTGCATGTTATTACTTTAAATTCCAAATGTACTGATCAAATAAACTGAAATGAAAATAAACCAATTCCGGCAAATACTTCATATTGATCCACTTACCTCATTCCCACTGCCTTCGCCATCACTTTCCAGGTTGGTTCTACAGTTTCCAGGAGTCTCTTGATCTTCCAAGAATTTCATCAAGTTGAAGTACCACAGCTTCGGCGTATATACATACGTTCTCGGCCGCAATTCCCGTCTTCTTTGAATCCTTCAATTTTTTCAGTTCCTTTCTATAAGAACTTCTTATATTGTTTATCTTTTTCAACACCGTTGACTTGGTGCAAGAGGGATCTATCTATCTCCTTCAATTTTTCAACAAGCTTGGAATAACCAGCTTCTTTTTTAACGCGGTCGTGATAATATGGTGATTTCACTTGCCACAAACAGGGTTCACTTTAATAAATTGCGATGAAATCCTCCAAACAGTGATTTTCATTTTCGCGAGACATAATTATTATGAATACGCTCACTAAATCAAAAGAACGAAACTTGCTGTTCGGATGGGGGTGCAGACTCTGTTTCCACGAGCGGCTCGCAGCACGGGCTGATCTGAACTGACAACTGAACCCACACACGTTCCGGCACAGTGGTGCGCCCTTCCGGGCTGCCGGATGGACGAGCGTATTCCTCTCCGGCCACCTGCACAGTTGCAACTGTCAGTCCGACCGGAACCTACACACGCTCCGGCGGCCTGACGTCAGTCCGAACTGACAGGACAGCGGGATCGTGTGTGGCTGGCTTTAGGGGTCGCTGGAATGGCCGGCCAGGGGTTTTGGGTGACGAGGGGGGAGATGAACGAGGCCGCAGGCCGCGCCTGTGACGTCATCCAAGATGGCGGCAAACTCCTACCTCCTATCCCTGATACCGTTGCCACAGCTTCGGCTTTACATATCTGGTTATATTTTTTTTAAACCACTAGTGCAAAAGCATTAACTATGAAAAATTACGGAGGGGTTCCATAAATTCATAGAAAGTTTTCTCAAATTTACGGAAAATCGTATATTGAAAAAAGGAGACTTTTGGATAATGGTTTATCAGTGCTTTTGCGTTAAATTACGAATATTTTATCAGTGCACTACCATTATGTTATTTCGTTGAGTTTTGGCATTCCTTTTCTAAATCGCACACATTTAAAACAAATATTTTAATTTCTTAGTACATTTTTGAAGGACGTCAATATTTTCACCCATGATTCTGTCGTGTGGGTCGTAGCCAGGAATTTCGGATCGCTGTGAATAATTTTTTCTAGCCTTTCAACAGCAATTCAAAACATTCCAAAATAATTATTCCCTGAAAGAAAGTAAGTATAGTCTAGTCATGTTATATTAACACACTTTGAAACAGACGTTCAAAAAATCACCCCATGTATGACATATTTGGTTTTTTACAAAATATTTCAAACATTTTATACTTATCTTAACATGAAAGTAACTTATTCTTTTTAAATTGTAATTTTAATTAAATTTTTCTTTAAATTATACTATTTTATTTATATTTAGTGAGAATTAAAACAGTGAGTAATTAAGTGTATTATTAAACTGAATGCACACGAATGCGCCGTGCTGTCCATTTGAGAGACTTGTTCAAGCAAAGTCTGCATGCGGAAGGAGAACTGTGGCAGGAAGTCACTATAAATGGACTTGACGTTAGTTTACGGAGCAGTGAATTGCTTACTTTCTTTCTGTCGTGGAATAAACACTTGTTCCAAAAGAGCAGTGCCCACGTATGCTCATGTAGCCGTGAGAGTGTGTGCAATAAGCACGCGTGCATCCCCCCCCCCCTTCCTTCTCTGTCTCTTCTTTCCATCAAACCTTTTAACGGCTTTGACTACTCAAACTGAACTGTGTACACATCTGCTTCGTCTCTCCAAGGAGTGTCCATGGAATTCTTATTTGAAATTCTTTGGTATTTGCAACTTGGCAGGAGAATCTTCCTTGGGCGTGCTACTGTCTCTCAAGAATTTATGTAGCCCTTCAAGAAATATCTTTAATAAAATTAGTCAGATTATTATTTTTATATTTAATATATCCTAGTATAAAACGTCAAAAACGCTAGGCTGAGGCTGTGTTCGAATTCCGAAGTTTAGTAAAAACAGGAGGCCGTGACAAGCTAGTGTGTCTGGAAGTAGACTATATGTAAGCTGCATGTGTCTGGAAGTAGGCTATATGTTAGCTGCACGAGTGGCGTTGTACCTCTGCCCATACGCCACATCCTGGAGAACTCTTCACCAACAGGAAACATGTAGAACTCCGCGTGGTCGAGCCGAACAAGGGACTGGGTTCTGACCGTAGCAGTTGCCTATTACGACATGAGAACTGCTCCGGTAGGTACACAACTCTACAGTCCAACATTGCGCCCCTTTATTATGCAAAGTTATAGGGTCTTCAGTGATAAGTGATGAAGTCCCAGAATAAGCTTTTTGATAAACTGTTTGAGAGGTTAACTGTATTATGTTTCCTGCATTACTTTGGGATAAACGGGTCCCGGGACAAGTACCTTGTTACATTGGTTATTTTCTTTTTATTTTTTATTATTAAATTGCAGTGAAACCCAGTTTTAGATGCATATTCTCCTCATTTTGTATTATTCCGCCATATGTAGTTTACTTTATCCATACTTCAGTCAAGTGTAAACGTTAAATTATTGGGAACCAGCACTGAAAAAAAAATACTTTGTGGCTGCTATAAAGTGATTTGTTCGTATACACACAGCCAAATTATTTTGCGGTAAACACAAAATATTTTAGTTATCACCACTAAACATGTGTGGCCTCTAGAAATTTATTTTGTGCTCACTACAAAATTATTTGGCTGTGTGTATAACAACAAAACATTTTGTAGCAACCACAAAGTATTTTTTTAGTGTGAATGTGTTTCTAATATGCCTGTTTGTACTCTGTTGACTATGTGTATGAAGTATCTCCACCGGTGGGTTTCATCATGAGGTAACGTGTCAACCTCCATACAGCCTTTCTTACGTCCTGCACACACACTGCAGAGAATAGCACAATACTGTAATGTGCCGTACCATAACCAGAACAATTGGTTTAAGGTTGTGGTTAGACTCGGAGCACTGTATGTAAAATAATGAAGTTCTTATTTTCCACAAGTGAAATATGTTTGGGTCGCAAATTCAGGAAGCAAATTTCCCCTTCTATCAGTCGCAAACGGCGTGTGGTGGCTCTATTCATTTGCTCCGCCTTATCGTCCAAGCCCCCAGCAGGTAGGTAGGGCTTGCTTAACGCCTCGTCGACGGTGACGTCATTAGAGGTGAAGCAACATAGGCCATGGCCTGTAGTAAGGAACCGTACCTACATTCACCTCGAGTGACTTCGGGATGGCCGGACAGGGACTCGAACCCGATCACTCGCGAATGCGAGTCTGATGGATTGCCACAGCGCTTCCTCACTAGGTAAGTTCCCAGCAGGTGATTGTGGCAAACTGTACGAACTCCTAATTTCTGATTTATGTATTTTTGGTACATCGCTTTACTTCATGGGGACCTAGACGAACCGGGTTCGATTCCCGGCGGGGTCGTAGCCTGATTTTCTCACGTGGGAATCGTTCCGGACGATGTCGCTGGTCGGCTGGTTTTCTCGGGGATCTCCCGTTTCATTCCGGAACTGCTCCACACTCACCTCGCTTCACCCTCATCGGCTCTCGAAACCTCGATGTTAAAGAGTTACCTAAATCTCACTTGTCTCCACTCTTTACTTCGTACTTCATCTTCTAACGACTGAGTTAAGTAACTACTGAAAACCTATTTTTCCAGAGCATGCTTTTATAATATTGTGTGCTCAAGGGATAAGATAATAGGCCTATGTTCTCCAAAGGGAAGATCAGTGGACGTATGTTCAGCTAAGTAGAAGCTGACTACGCGATATGCTGTTCTATGATCTGACTGTGTGTAACAGCACAGGCTGCTTCCTCGACACGCCTACCCAGTACGTAGGCACTATCTCATATTAAGGCCCAGCCAACTCGCCATTAGTAATCGCATCTTATCACCGTCTCATTTCGACAGTTTGCCAATGCTATTTATGATATACTTATATTTCAGATTCATATATAATTATAATATAGATATTAAATCTAAAACCTTACATAAAGTAGTTTGAATAGTTTAAAGTCTTGCTAACTTTTAATTTTACTACCTGCTTACGCTAAGTGAAAAATAACTGCCTGCTTAATATGATAAGTGAAAAATAACTGCTCAATTATTTGTTGTGTCGAGCAGCTGGTATTCCACATACTTCAATATTAATGGAATATTGTAATTGTAATCTTTTATCTTCACAGAAAGGTAAAATTACTACCATTTCTGCAATAAAAATAGGTAATTTATTATAGAAGAATACGAATTAGTAAACTCGGACTTCTGAAATGTAAGTACATTTATTCATTTTTTATGTTGGTTACTAAGCTGGATGAAGCGTAAACGTTCACAGTAAACATTTTTCGCTTTTAGGTGAGCAATTTTGAGACCAACCTACAGAAAATTTCGCTGCCTGTTACTGCATGTAGTTTTATTCGGGCTCACTGGCAGACAAGTTTCCAGTAAAATTGAAACAATGCTGGAAAAATTATAGGGAAGGAGGGGGCGACACAAAATAGGCGAACAGAAAACATGAAAAAATGCTCAAATTTCAGAAAAAGATCTTGTAAAAAAATATATAATAAATGTTAAAAACATAAAATATAACAAAAACAGCCAAAACAATAACATAGAAAATTTTAACTAGAAAATACATTCCATTGTGATGTTATATTCGGCGTAGAACAGTATTTTCATACACACATAAATACGCAAGAAATAAATACAAAAATTTACAAACACGGATTAGTTAAGTGTTGGCATATAGCTTGCCAGTCTAGTTAGAACTTATGTTCCGTTCAGTTGTCAGATGCTATACTTATTGTTGAAAGGAGAGCCGTGAAAATGGACACCTCAAGGTTCCCCGCTTCTCAAGACCGCCGAGGCGAATGGCGTTGGAAGGTGCAGCTTCTCTGAAATGGCGACAGGAAACCACAAGTGTCCTGTTATAAACGCCTGACTCCGCAATGCCACGGCCTGCACCCGCGCTGTGAGCTCTTAGTTATCTGTAATTATGTACCCTTCCCCCTGATACAGCCTCGACCACACAGGTTTCATTCTCGCTAAGACGTGTCTAGATTTGGTATAGTCTGTTCGCAGTATCTTCACACTTTAAGAATTAAAACTTTGGAAAATGTCCCCATGTATGTCGTGTTTGGTTGCTTCCTAATTATGTTATGTATCAGAAACGTTTTACACTTGTGTTAACAACGATTATCTTATATTCGGGTAAATTGAACATTTATTTATATTTTATCTATTAATTATATTATTTCATTCATAATTAATATGAATAAAAACAGGGATAAAATAGGTGTGTTGGTAATGCCTAGTGAGAAATAGTTCTCGTGTAAAATATGTTTCAACTGAGTGAGCACAAGTGGGGTGCGTTGCCCCTTTTATGTAATTATCGATCCTCTCGACTGACAGTCGACCTCGTATTCTCTGAGTCGATCCTCTGTGTGGGTACCCTCACGTATCCACTGCTCCCAACAGTATCTGACAGTATGATACCAATGATCCTCTCTCGAAGTCCGTCAAACGCACGGAGCTACGTCTTTGGCATCTTCCCAGCATCCTTCTTCACTCTGTGGTTGTCACGTGGTTTCTTCCTGGTGCACCGTTTTCATTGTACAGCAGTGTAAGCAGTTACATAACTTGCTATTATTGGGCATATTGAAACCAGTAACAAAAGTTTAATTCATGAACAGAATATAAGATTTTGCTGTATTACATGTAAGATTCCTTTTTGTACAAGACAATGCCAAGCTTTTATAGTAATCCGGTATGTCAAAACATTCCATTATTAATTGTAGAAAAAAGTAATTGCGCCCCTCCCCGCTCAATTAAATACACTTTTTTTTAATGTTGATATATTTATATAAATTCTTTAAATAAAAAAGCAAAGAAATGTTTGTGTATGTCCCTAAAACGTTTGAGCCCGTGAACCGAATTGCACCAAACAGTACACACATTGTACCTAGTAAGGACAACTGACTTACCATTTTCGACCACGTGAAATGCTTATTTTAAAAATGGCGGCCTTTTTTAATTTAGGGCTATTTGTCTTATCTCTGCAACGACTTAATCGATTTAGACCAACTGTGGTATGTTGACAGTTCATCATATTAATATTACATTAAGGAATAAATATTGCTATTGGGTGGTCGTTTTGGAAGATAGCACAACATTAAAAAATAAAGCTCTTACATCATATCTTGAAAACAACTTAACCGTATCCCACCAAACTCTGCACACAAGTGTGCTTATGTATTTCATATAAAATCACATGATTTGAAAGTTTCAAATACTTTATTTTAAAAATGACTTCAATGTAAATATGTCTGGTTAGTATCCCCGTGTCCACCAAAATATTATACTGATTGCAGACGAAGTTGGTGCTCCTGATCCTCCATCCGTAATTCAGTTGGTTGTATGCCAGCTTACGGTACAAAGGGTTCTGAGTTCGAGTCCCGGGTAAGGCACGTGTGTATTTGTGATCGTCTCGCTAGTATTGCTAATGCTTCTGGTTCCATCTCTAATGGTACCTCTATCAACAAGATGTCGAGGTCTACTTGCAATCTAAGCTTTTAAGAACTCCATCGTGTATGAGATGGTGGACGCGCACATCAGGGAAGCCGCTAAGCAAAGCGCCGTAGCCGCAAGGGAATACGACATCTAGCGGCCCACTTGTGCCAACTGCGAAGAATGCCTTAGACACCCGTTGCCTGACCTGGGTAGCGGGTTCAAGGCCGGACTTGCGGGTTCCACCTGCCTGGAGCTTGAACTGCATTGCAGAGTGTTTGAAATCCTGGGTTTTGTAACGAAACTGTTAAATGTGCGCCCAGAATATTTACCTAGGGAAAGACGTGATACCCCAGACAAGGAATAAATGGCAATTTAAAGTTATCACGCATGCTGCAAATATTTTTGGAGACCTCCAATATTATTGAAAACTGCTTTCTTCAGACTGGCGTATCTTGAAACATACACACCGGACACGAGCCAAACTGCGATAGGAGACTGTATTGAACATTGCTACAGACTTTTCATTAATAAAACGATAGGGTGAGCGTCGAAAGTGCCATAGGTAGAATCAGCACTACGAGAACACTGCGCGCCAGTTCAGAGCCGTGCGCGTAGGGGCGATGGCGCTCTTGTAGCGCGCGCCAGTGTGACCCTTATAGCTCCCGCCGCGGGAATGTGAATGCACCTGCTGGCGTTACAACCGCTGCTGCAGTTACTCGGGCTACGAGACGCGCGCAGGTAGACGTCAGTGTACACACAGAGGTGGCTACTCCATGGTGGACCCACGTCGCACTTGTTCCCGGAAGACGTCAGCCACTGTCCGCCATGTGTGGCGTGCTCTCCGGTGCGCCCAAGGCGATGTCTCCTCGCACTTGTTCCCGGTAGCAGTGAGCCTGACGTAAGCTCACACGCGACGTGCGCCAGTAGAGGCACCGTACCACCGTCACTGCTGCAGTAAACATTGCTCCGCCTACCAGGACAAACTCTGGGCGCCGCCAGTGCCTCTCCTTCCTATACATACACAATGGCGTGTCTACGGCGAGCTGAGCTTTTGTAAAGCCCTCGATAATATCTATAGTCTAGTCGCGGTTTCTTCACACTTTCTCAATCAAATCTTTGGAAAATCACCCCACGTACAACGCGTTTGGTTCTTTCCTAAACATTCCATGTAGCACAGGCGTTTTATACTTTTGTTAGAGTAAAATTACCTTATTTTCAATTTATTTGAACTTTTAGTTATGTTTTATATATAAATTATAGTATTTCATTTACAGTTAATATGAATACAACATAGAGAGAAAAGAGATGATGGTAATTCCCAGTTATAAATAGTTCATATGACACTGTGTGCATACGAATGTCGTGCGTGATCCCTTTGGTATAATTTTCTAGACTTGGTTAAGCTTTGTTTGCATGGGGCGTAGTAATATCCTGGAAGTAGAACTTTAGCAAGGCTCCAGAAAAGTTGGAAGTAAATGAACTATACTTGCATGCACATTGTGAGTTCTTACGCCATGTGTACAATTAACGTTACCGTGGGCCTTATCGCTTTACTCATGCGTGCGTTGGTCGAGTGAAACTGTGTAATTATTAAAAAGTAAATATTTTACAAATATATATAATGTATATGTTAGTATGATGTGTGTCATTGGAACTCCGCACGTCCAACATACCCTGCAGGATTCACAACCAATATGATGTCTGCAATCCGTGTGGCTGGGTGTAACAGGAGACTGATTTCTGTCTGTGATGGCTGACAGCTTCTGAGAGGAAGGGGCTGCCTATGTTCGCTTTAGTTGCTCGCCATAGGTCGAGCGGCAAGTCTCTGAAAACACACACGTGCCATGGGAAACAAGTGGAAGCCCCGCCAAGAGGGTCTCTCTAGTGCACCCATCACACGGGTTAGACTCGCAATGACAGTGGTTAACTCCGCGTGCTGGAGAAGTGTCCTGGAGTATGGGCAGTACCCTGGCCAGACCACGCCCTTAGTGCTGGGTACCAGGGCCTCAGTACGTGTGGAAGGGTGCGCCCTTGCTGTACTTGTGAATATGGTAGGGGCCATGGATCTGGTCAACTCAGGGACTAAACTGGGACACCTGTGATGAAGAGACGTGTTGCCTTTCCCCAGCCGATTGGGCGGTTGTAGTGGCGGCAAGGCTAATGCTAACATATTTAAGTAAAAATACAAAAGCATGGCTGAAAAGCCATGTTACAATATATATTTGGCGGCTGAAAATGGACAAGTGATTTCTGCTCTAGTGTGTAGAGAACTGTGGAGGCTATAGTGATACCAACTTATGAAGCTAAATGGCAGCGTCTCTACTTAGTAGGTGTGCCAATGTATAGTTGTTAGCGGCCTTCTGTTTTAAAGGGCGTGGATATACTCCCGTCCACCTATAACAACAACGAACCAAGTAAATAGTGGTTATAAGTTTATCAAGCTATTTCTCGTATTAGAGGGTCGAACGGTGTTTTCAGCTCTGTGGTGTTTTTTGAGGGTCGTATTTACCATCTTGTGCTCCTTGCTGACCAAATTTCAGAATAAAATTGGTTGTATCAGTATATCATAACTCTTAAAACGAAGGAATATAATTTAATTACTGCCCTATGGTATTCGTGCGCCGTATTGAAACTGTTAAACCTCCCAAACCGAAACTGATCCAGCGCCACTGAGTAGAGCTCAGTTGACTATACAAGTCCCCCCCCCCCTCGACTAGTCCACTGACATCAGCGTAGCTGAGTCGATAGGGTTTCAATCGCCGGTTAGGGTGAAGTGACGTGGAGATAGAGAGCGGTAGAATGCAATGGTGGGGGAGCAGCAGTGCCCGGAGAAAACCATCCGACCATCGGCAACGTCCACCACTCCCTCCCCCCCCCACATTCTACACTATTAAATATAAGTAATTAAAACTGATACAACTCAGTGGATTTGGCTGCATGTCTGTTGAAACTGCTTCATCTGCACTGACTATTTTAATTGCTGTTAATCATTGACTAAACTGTGATCCATACTGATTCGTAGTAAATTACGCTGACCTGGCAGTAAAACCTCAGTGCATTCCACTGATTTGCCAGTAGATAACAACTCATTAATTAAGAAAAAACTCTGATGGTTGAAATCAGTGATTTAGATTTACAATGTAAAAGCCGAGTAACTCCACTGGGAATCGAACCCGGTTCGCCATAGTGTGAGGGCGAGTATTCTGACTGCTACGTCACCGCAACCCTTTGACGTCAAAAGTAGGGGCAACCAGAAACAATGATCAGTGGAGAAGTATGAGAAGTCTCCGGCAGGTGACCTTGACCGTGGCAGCACAGGCTGTGCAGAGTCGAGCAGGAGACGAGTGACGGGATGTCGACGTACAACAGTTCCCAGAGGCTTTACGGCGTCGTAAAGCCTCTCCTCTGGAAGACAAACAGGTGCCAACGGCAGAGAAAGACAACCCACCTCTTGTACCTCGACCTCACCACCGACACCTCTCAGTTTGTTTCACTTGTCGCTTTTACCGGCTGGCTTTTGCTGTCTCTTTCGCTGCTCATAGTAGAGGTCTGACACTATTGTCTTACACGTCACTTCTCTTGTGTGCTGTTGTTCCTTACTACCACTCACGATTTGTTACGGTCTATCGGCGTAGCTGAGTGGGAACCTGCAGCGCGCCAAGTGCACGTCGTTTACCTTGCAGCAGTTTTGAATAACTGCGTTCCTAGTAACTTCCGTTCACCTGCCTTCGTCCTGCGGGAATGCGTTTATATTTTAAGTTGTTCGCGGTAAATTGGAAGTGGAATTGGAAATAACTTATTAAAGTCCACCGGTGTTATGCCTGAACGCTTACCAGCGGACAGCTGAGAAACTAACTTATGACCTAACTTAAACTAACACCCGTGCCTTGCCTAGGATTCGAACCCAGAAACTCCCGCACCGCAGATCGGCGGCGCACCAACCGACTGTGCCACTGTAGGTCGGCTGGTCACGGTAAAGTAAGCACCTTTGAAATTAGACTTTAAAAATAAATCATTGCCCATTAACTTTATATGTACTACAGTTAGGGACTAGAAAATCTCGCTAATTCATTTTAGGACAAGCTGGACTTCAAACACGTTATTTCTCTTATGTTAACAATTGTATCACAGTTTATTAGACACGCCCAGGTGAATTCTGCGCCAATAACAGACATGAATGGGAACAACGTCGGAATAACGTGCTACCTGCTCCGAGGTAAGGATGGCTTTAGTTTATTCGCGGTTTTCCCGGACTTTTTTAATCAAACCTTTAAAAAATATCCCCATGTATGAAGTATTAGTTAGTTTCCTAAAGATATAATGTTTCACAGGCATTTTATACAAGATGCTATATCCGAGTTCACGAGGGATAGAGGTATTAATGAAAATAAAATAACTTAATTATATTTATATTTATTTACAGCATTAAAATATGTATCTCCACTATTACTCTTTTTATTTCTCAGTGAGCGCAATATTTAATATCTATTTCAGCTCTAATTAACGTCCTTTTGAATGTCTCTGTTTGGTTATAGTAACATAAATCATACTCATCATTAACACATGTTCAGTCTATCTGTTGCCATCATTTGTAATGCCTTTCACTCACGCATATAGTCCAATAGTCCAGTCTGCCAGTCGCACTCTTCACTACTCTGATGCTCGCAGTCGCATATTTTCTTCACGCTGGTCTCTCTCGGCACTACTTGTTTCTCTCCTCGCTCGTCGTCTCTCGCCTAACGTCGCACGATCGCTCAGACTCCCGGCACTCATAAACTGCCGACTCGGAGGCCTGTCGCACTTTTATACTATCGCTGGCCTTGATCTGGAAGGCTCAACGCACTCCGATTCACACTAAGAGAAACCATGGCAGTAGTAATGACTAGAAAATTCCTTCAATTATATCTCGAAGACAGCCGATACCCATGGTCGGAAGCGGTACGAGTCCTGATAGGCATAACAGGCACGCTTCGTAAACATTCCTTTGTGAAAAGCCGCTGCGACTCTGGTTTCAACTGACTGCGCGCGTACATGCATCATCCGTGCCTCACACGCTCGCGGAACAATACGTGTGATAACATAAAATTATATTGTGTTTTTTAATTGAACTACTACTTTTATTTTATGTAAATATTATAATGTTTCATTTACAATTAATTTGAATGAAAACAGTAAGAAGACAGGTGTGTTCATAACACCTACTAAGATGTAGTCCTTACGCAAAAAAATTCTCAACACAATATCACACCAAATTTATTGTTATATTCAACGTTATGTATGTCAGGTCAGCCAAAACATTACAATATTATCTACCTACATTGTCAACTGTTGTTAGACACGTGGAAAAATTTTATTGGCTCTCAAATGTGGGTAAATTCCACCTGAGGTTTGTGGTCGAGTGCAATGTTCTTATACTCTGTGCCTGTATTTATTTGTTACATGCCGCCCCCACCCTACTGTTGCTCGCACAACACAGCAGTTACCGTCATCACTCGCCCACGTCACAGAGTAGATAACTGCGCAGAGACGGAGTGGCGTGGCAGTTCCTTTTACGAGGGCGTACCCGTTCTCTGATTGGCTACACGAGGCTCTGTTAGTGTGCCTCGTATCTGACTGGTTACCGCGTGATGTGGAAGGTTCTCTATTGGCCGAACTGCTGTCAGATGAACAAGTTACCAGGCTCTGATTGGCTAACTGCGTTCCGACATGTTGCTGGCCTAGTGGCGGTATTTGTCTGGCGTGTGCGCCTGGAGTTGGCGGTGTATGCAGTTGTTTCATCTCCATGTTGTTGTGCATTCTGCGCCTGCCTGGAGCTGCAACTACTCTGCAGAATGTTTGATATACTCGTCTTCCCACGAAACTATTACACGTGCGTCCGGTGTGGTGATCTACGACAACAACACACACTTCACACGAGGGCTGTTTAATACTTTCAAAACGTCAAGAACATTATTAAAAAAACGCAATTTCAGAGCACTCCAAAATGGTTTTCCCAAAGCGCCGTATCTCAGATCCAAACAAAACCAATCAAGGGGTCTGCATAGAACCATCCTACAGACTTGCAATCAATAACGTGATATGGTAACCGCTGGAAGTGCCATAGGTACGCGCAGTGCGACGAGAACACTGCACGCCAGTTCAGAGCCTTGCGCTTAGCGGCGATGGCGCGGCTGGCGCGCGTGGCTGTGTCGCCCTTATCGCCTCCAACGCAAAGAACAACTGCAGGTAGGCGGGAGCCTTAAGGTAAGGGTGGAGGATACTCGAAGTAGGCACGAAGCAAGTACAAAAGGCAGCAAGCACGTCCTCCTCGTGAGAAGAGGCACAGTAGTTACTGGCAAGGGGTCACGGCCAGAGGTAGACGACGCGTAGAGAGCTGTGTGCGGTCGTAAACTCCAGCCTCAGGGGGGGGAGAGGGGTGTAAACAGGAGGTTTATAGAGGCGGCGGGCGGACACCTGTGGAGCCGGATGTGCTGTTGCTTGGCGACCGCAGGACCCGCCTCAGGCCTTCGTCTGCTCTTGCACTCCTCACCTTTACACACACACACACACACACACACATACACCTGCCTAATCACCACTATGTCTATTCACAGCACATTCGCCCTTTCTTAATCAAACCTTCATAAAATCATCTTACAGGTTATTTCCTTAATGTGTCACGTATAACGTAACTTAAAATAGGTGTGTATTATTTCCAGTACAATTAAACTTTTGATGTTGTTTTTGAAGTTACATGGCAATGGTGTAGTACTCCCATTGCCCACAGCGACTACGTTTGTCGGACTGTATCACTGGAATTTTGATCCATTTACAGTACATATTTGTGATTTTTTGCTGTTTTTGTGTTTTTGACTTTTCGCCATACATTTGGCTATTTTCGTCTTGTTATACTTGTGCTCTCCTTGTTTTATGTTGTTAGTTATCAGTTTGTAAATATATTTTTTAATTACATATTGTAATTTTTTGCAGTTTTTTGTTTCGTGTGTAAATTTTGGTGCTGTTGTCTGGTCACATTTGTGTTGTCTTTGTGGTTTTTGTGCCGTTCGTTGGTGAACTGGACCATCAGAATTTTTCGATACTTTTATACGTCTATTTTTAAAGCAATGTTTTGTTCGCGTGTGTTGCGCTGTAACGTACTGCTAGTGTGTTTCGCTCGCAGGTTTGGCTGTTTTCTTTGTGTTATAATTCCACTCTCCTCTTTGTTTCTCTGTCACGCATTGACTAACTGGGCCATTGTCTCTTCATCCATATTTTCTGGTCTTCGTTATTTTTGACCTATTTTCGTAGTCAATCCTAAAGCAATGGAAGTCTAATAAAATTTTTGAATTCTGAACTTTTANAGTCTAATAAAATTTTTGAATTCTGAACTTTTACTTATATTTTATGCATAAATTTGAATATTTAATTTGTAATTAATATGAATAAAAGAAGATGAAATGGATATTATTAAATATTTTAAACTGAGTGTGCACAAATAAGGTGCTTTGTCCGTTTGCTGTAATTTTCTAGACTCGGTTAGCAATTTTCTGAAAATTTGGAAGTTTAGGTTGATTTGCAACAGGCGGTGTTTGAGACGAAGTGTTCCATTTTGTTGAACATTCTTTAGAGCCACCAGCCTTGGACTTCTTGGGAGGATACTTCTGGTCGGGGGCTGACTTTGACTTTGAGAGACGGACTTTGTTGGAGCCGCAGGGAATGGAATCAGAGTTTGAGTTCAGCGACAGCGATGTCTGCACTTGCACTGCTCGGCTCTTGATTGCTGCGAGGTTTCTCTTGGCTGGTTTGGCATTCCTGGCAGGCGTAGCCAGCATTTCCATGAACGAGACATTCGTTTGCTGATTCTGATCATCATTGTCGTCAGACGAGTTATCGCTGTCCCATGCAACCCGCCTTATAAAACGCTAGTGATACGTCGCATATTCAGGAAACCACCAAACACGTCGTACATGCGCTGATTGCAGAAGTGTGGAGATGCAGCGAGTGGGCTACAGTGGTCGTGTACGGCGAAGGACGTGCTGTGATTGCAGAAGTGTGGAGATGCAGCGAGTGGGCTACAGTGGTCGTGTACGGCGAAGGACGTGCTGTGGGAGACGACCAAGTCACGAGTCACGTCGAGGTGAAGGAACGTCCGGCCAGAATGCCGAGTGGGCGCCACGACGTNAGCATCAACAAGCTCCTTGTGTGCTCGGTTTCCTCACAGTTTTGCGGCCATCATAGGACGTTGGTGCAGCTATCTGCTCAGGAAAGAGACAGCCTTGTCGCTGTAGTTTAAAACACTGTCTTACAGAATAATCATTATCGTAAACACAGGGCAACTTGCAGCGACTTTTCAACGGCCACATTGTTGGGCAGGAAACAAAATATTGACTTTAATTTCTGCCCTGAAAAAAATATTTACATCCAAAATTTCCATAGCTTTTTTAAAAATTGGAATGGACACAACTGCTTACAATGAGACAGACATGAAATTAGGGAGGACCGTTGAGAATACAGGAAGTGAAACAGCCGTTCATTCCACGAACTTTCAGCCGCCGACGCCTGCAAAATGGCGTCACTGGCCAGGAATATGTCAGAACCATAGACTAAAGACGAGTTACACCGCTTACTCGTCTTCTGCGCATGCGCCCAGAACTGACCTACCCCACACCAGCGCAACTGCCAAAGTCACGTGGTCAACACTGATGAACGTGCTTGTTGATATCTTAATGTTTAAATAACAAGCACTATTATATTAATAAAATACTTTTACCAAGTTGAATTTAATCAAAGTACATTACAAATTGGTTAGAAGAAGTGTGCATACAACTCAAAGCACTTGTTTACTAATCAGTTTTCTAACCTAAAGTCCAAACTATGCCGTTATTGTTAGGTGTGTTGGCAGGTGAGCGGTTCAATGTTGGGACATGGAGATTGGTTGTGCGCAGTCAGCGAGATCGGTCTACCTCACCTTAGCCTGTGGTCGGAACGCCATTCGTTAGTCGGTGCCTCATAACTCACTCACCAGCTGGCAGCACAGCTAATAGGGAACCTAACGCAGTACACAGTAACCAATCAGAGACAAGACCCGTTCCCAGAGCCACGCGCAGCCAATGAGAGAGTGAGTACAAGCATTACAAATGAACCACCGCGCCATGTTGTCTGCGTGCGTATCTAGAGTGTGTGTAAGTGTCTCCCGCCCAGCAAGGCAGCACGCAGACATAACTGCGTACACGCAGATAGAGATGACGCAGTAGTGAAGATGCGGACTCTCTTCCGGAAGGATCAGGGTTCTAGTCCCGGTCCGACCTTCTTGGTTTCTGTTTCCCGAAGTCCCTCCAGGCGAATACAAGGATGGCTCCTTCCTACACACACACGCACAATAAAAATTATGTAGAAAGTTACACTGCAAACCATTAAAAATAAATTAAAATGAAATATTGGTTTTTTTCCTTTGGTCCTACATGTCAACACAGAAAGAATTTAAAATAGGGTCATAATAATAAAAAATCTAATTTAAAACACGTAGAAAAGAAATTTTAGTCTGTAAGACGTACATCTATTTACACTCTTTAGTTTAATACTCGAAGAAACATGCGAAAAAATCTTACAGCATGCCTAAGAAAAACGGATTAAATTAAGAAAAAAACATTATTAGTTAACAACAAACACACAATCAAAAAATACGCCGGAGGGGGGGGGGAGTAAACATAGCGCCCTATTGCTACTGCTTCCGAAACTTTTCATGTGACAAATGAATTTTTAACTTACGTTTAAAATTTTTGACGTTTTGACAGTCTTCCAAATCACTACGAAGGTCATTCCAAAAATGAGCACGATATAGGCTACGTTGTTGAACGTCGCCCAGACAACGCGGCCCCGTAGCGTAGTTCGTTGAGATGTTCTCCGGCTGACCTTGAAGACACAGCCTCGCCTCGTCCTTCTGCGAATGCAGACGATCTTAAGGCCGTACACCAGCGGCATTGCCCTTCCTTCCGCACTTCCGACAGCCGCCTTTCACCTCCCTGCCCGTGCTTCCACAACTGACACTGGTGCTGGCAGAGCAGTAGCCAACACAACTTCCTCAGCTCCTTTGTTGTCGGCTCGACTCTCAACACCCCGATGCGATGTTAAGAGCCGCCCAAATCTCTTATCTCACTCACTCACTCTTGTTGTTGCCGGTGGCCGCGGTAGTGTAGTGGTTAGACTACTCGCATGTCGGCATCGTGCCAAACGATGCCGATGGTTTGGCGGGGTTTTCTCTGTGATCTCCGGTTTCCCCGCCCTCGTATTCCGCCGCTGCTCCGTTCTCACCTCCCTTCAGCCTCATCGGCTCATCATCTTATGGCCGAGAACAGCGGGAGCTCTAAGGTTTACACTGGCAGGCACAACAAGGGCTCTTAACTGGTCTGCAGTGTTCTCGTGGTGCTGCGTGTACTATGGGACTTTCAGCGGTGACCCTATAATTGTATTAATGAACAAAGTTCAGCACAGGTTCCTATCGTAGGTTGGCACGTGTCCGGTTAGTACGTTTTAAGATACGACGGTTTGAAATCCCCGTTTTAGCTGTATTGGAGGACTCCAAAATAATATTTACAGCATGCATGGAAACTTTAAAGTAGCATTCCGTCCTCGTCTAAGTTGTGATGTCTTTCCGTAGGTTATTATACTGAGGGCACGTTTGATAGTTTCGTGTTGAAACCAGGATATCAAGCGCTTTGCGTCGCAGTTGAAGCTCCAGCCAGGCGGGCGGAACACTAGCTGTGTTTAGATTTACCAGCCAAGGCCGCCTCCAGACTGAGCAGTCGGCAGTTACATATTGTGTGTGAGTTCCACAATAAGCTAACGAGCAGTCAGCTGTACGCAGTTGAAGATCGGTGAACTTGACCTTGGACTGCCAACAACTCGACTGCCAGTTGCTGCTAGACAATCAAAACTCTTCCGACATTTTCTTATAGTGACGAACATGACATTTATAAATAATAGCAAACATACAACATTAAAATAAATACTCTCATATTATTTGTTGCAGTTTACGCATTTGGAAATAGATAAAGATAAAATTACGTGACAATATTTATATCGCCATTCATATTTATTTTTACAATAAACTACTTTTTTTTTACTTTAAACGCGATAAAAATACTCTCCTAGGTAAATAATCTACTTTTTTTTTGCACTGGGAAACCATTGTTAGTAAAAATTAAGTTTAAATTACGTTTAAATACGTTTATCGATTTATATATTAATTTTTTAGAAGACTAGATATTAATTTTTTAGGGAATAACAGTTATATTTATACCGATATTTTGGCGACTTCTCATTGTGAACAATACTTCGCTGACTGCCAGCTGCCGACTGTACGTTCTAGAAGTGTCTTTACCTAGCGTCGTGCTCTAGGCAAGTACATCGGCAGTATGACGTCACATTATCGCTATCTCAACCCTTCAGCTAAGAGCGCATGCCACATACCCTTCTCCAACACCTTCACAGTTTTTCAACTATCGGCGATGTGAAAGTATTTCATTCGTTGATGTTTTATTTCATTTCCACGCGTACAACACGAATACGTTTCTAAACCGCTAGCAGCTACGAAAATTAAAACGTGTATGTAATTGTATGTTAATGTTTTTAAAGCATTCGATTTTAAATTTTTTAATTATTTCTATTACAAATAATATTTGTTTTTGTATTATTAGGCTCAACATGTAATACCGTAAAACTCAATAGACGTAAGAGAAAAACACGAAGGTTTCTTTCTGCGAGGAAATATACTAATGTAGAACTTTGCGGCAGTGTAAAACAACCATTTGTCGTTGCCCTTGTGCACTCCTGAGACCCGCCTTTCACCTCTCTGCCTCTGCTTCATACGTCAATGCATTCTTAGCATAAATAAACACTCTTCTACTAACAATAAGTAAATAAACATAAATAAGTATCCATAAACTAAAATGAAGTTGACCTACTTCCATCGCCTGACAATGTCCTCCGCGCCGCTGACTTACCCAACACAAGTACTGTTAAGGTCACACAGTCAGACTGTAGTTAACATGTCTGTTTACGTTTGAGTTTTAACAGACCCACGTGAATAAAGTAGTTTGACCAAATTGAATGCACCTTCATATATATAATAAAACTGCATCAGAGGAAGTGTAAATGCTGTTCGCGGTAAAGTGAACACTTTCGAAATCAACCTTTTAGAAATGTCGCTTCCTCCATCAGTGTGTATTTTAACGTGCACACTGGCAGGCATGCGACCAGCAAAGTTGACGACGACTGAGGGAAAGTAGTTCCTTGGTTTCACCTTGAATTAAAGGTGCCAAGTAAACATTTGTGTGCACAGAAATTATTTATTTGGTTTCCTGTTGTTAATACACAATATTGCACATACGTGTAAGAATGAGAAAATTTGTAAAACGTAATTACGCAGTTTCATCTGGCCTGAACATGAATAAAGTGAGCGGGGTCATGAAAATAGAAATAAACGTCACTTAGCTGGACCCTTACCAGTGATCATCGCCGTAATTTCGCCATATTCCTGTTTTCCTTTGCATTCGCTAATTTCAACTGAGAAAATAATCTTGGCACAACATTGAAGGAGGAAAGGTAGGAGAGCGGCGTAGGGGAGGGAGGGGAACCACGTGACATTTCTGGCGCCATACAGTCCAAGCTGATAGCATAGTTCTCTACTGCCGTGCTGTTAAATACCGCGCTGCAAGACTTGCGTTTTTTCGACGGGTATTATTTACGCGCGGAGCAGCTCTCGCCCAACCGCTGTCGGCCGCTGTCACTACTGTACTCAACATCCCTTCGTGCAGCGGAAATGGCCTTGGACTTCTTCGCATTATTTTCTCATTTGGATTTCACTTTATTAAGTATATATATGTTACCTAAGGCATTACGTTAATCCGTTCGTTAGGTGACGTTTTGCGGAGGACGTTGTTAAATGCTGGCAGTGATGGGACTTGTTTCGTAATTTGAGACGACTAGAACAGTGACAAGTGATTAGTTAATGTACTCTGAGTGTGTGTGTTCGGCGTTCATGTGCGTAACCGCTCGAGTACGTGCGTATTTGCTCAGTGGCGTTAACACAGCCTGAAACTTGATCCATGGACACAAGGGCGCTGAGGCAAAGTTGTGTTCTAGTGTTTTTACGTACAGGAATTCGCAGACGAGTCAAGCGACAGCGAAATGTGTGTTTTAGCACGTGACGTGTTGATAACAGAGGCAGAAGCGAACACGGAAAAAAATACAATCTCCTGGAGAAGGTCAACGTTTACACGTTTCGTAAACAGAAGACTGCCGAAAGGAAACCTCACTGGTAATTTAGAAGGTAGTCCTGCTTGAGATATTTGCGGTCAGGTGTTTATTTTTACAAGGAATCAGAACCCGCAGGAAACATCAGCTTGAAATTTGTGGCCTGAGCTAGCCTTCTCTATTTTCTAGCCATTATTCATTATCGTAATCTGACGAATTTCCTACTGGCATTCTTGTGTATAACCGGCTACAAGCCAATTATAGACAATTCACGGTAAAGTGAGCACTTTTTAAGGAGAGATTTGGGCTGCTCTTAACATCGAGGTCTTGAGAGCCGACGAGGGTGAAGTAAGGTGAGTATGGAGGAGTGCCGGGATGCAAGGGTGGGGGAAACGGGAGATCCCTGAGAAAACCCACCAACATGCGGCATCGTCCGGCAAGAATCCCACTTGCCAAAATCCGGAGTGAACCAGCTGAGGATTGAACCCGGTTAGCCTTGGTGGGAGGCGAGCAGGCTAACCGCAGAACCACTGTAACCC
>NQII01000190.1:974961-992110 GCA_002778355.1 Clitarchus hookeri | reverse complement strand
CCCCGGTGTAGTGAGCGTCTTCCTTGTGAGAAATATGGTTTGTAGAGGTTTCTGCACCTTGCAATGCCGACAACAACGAACACGCAGTGCTGTTTGCGAGAAGCACGCTCGATACATGTACAGAACACATCTAAAATGTAAACGGGTGCAACACTTGGGCTTGTAAAGGTATTTGGGACTAAATGGGTTAACCTATAATGCGCGTTCCCTTGTGACCTCCAACACGTCTCTCAGCACTCAGTCTGAGCTGTTCTCAGGCTTCTGTAGGGCGACTCACCAGACGACCGCGCCCAGCTTCCTCGTGGGCAAGGATCAAGGTGAACTCAATGAGCGCGAGAATGCATTCAGGTGAGACTGCAGGTGAACGGCACGCCGACCGTCCTCAGACACACCTGTGATCCGGTCGAGGCACTATCCAGCCTCTACTGACTGTCCAGGCCTGTACCGGAGCTGTGTCGAGCCTTCTCTGGGTGCGGAGCCCTCCAGTTCTCTTCCTGTATGCGGACAATGTTTCCCAGCAGAAGCCAGGCCTGGCCGCACCACTTCCTCCTCCCAGAACTAGTTCCCTATGTGGTCTACTGGGATCTCTACTTCGATTCTTATACCGATCATCTGTGGAGCCGGTAGATTTTATAACGCCATCGACTTACCCGGGGGAAATGATCAAAGTCGAGCCCTCCCGTAACTTTACCTCAGAACTTCATTTTTCATCCTTAGTTTTATCTAATCATTCTGTGACGTCAATATTATTTGACTAGGTATTGCTTGATATGCCCCGCTTGTTGTGTTCTGCTCGGCCTTGGTTACTTTTTTATGCAGTTGGCGACATTGATTCCCAAAATTATTACGTTACCTAGAGTAATGTCAAAACTTTAAAGTCTTTTATGGCGTTATTTTTGTTTGTATGTATGATTATGTCTTATTGTTGTTAATACTGTATGTAATATTGGTACATATTATAATCGCTCCAACCTATGGACGGACTTGGCTCCGCCTGTCCAAGTGAAATAGAGAGACAGAACGACTTGCAAAGCACCAGCCACAGGTAGCAGACTAATATGCAGGCACTCCCTCCCACCTGCCGTACCACCGTCGTCCAACTGCTTCCTTTTCCGGAGAGAAGTGGCCCGACATTGGCAGAGCTCCTAAGTCCTAAGTTAATACGGCGCTAATATAGTTCCTTCTGTAATTATTGTATGTCGTTATGCTTGTTGACCGCTTGACGGCACTGAGTTCGCTCAGTACGCCGTGCTGTGTCGTTTCTGTGGAGAGTTGCGGGCTGACTTCGGACAGAGAAGGCTGTGTCTGTTGAACCACACTCCGATGTCCACTTGTCCGGCGGATCGCCTATCGTGTGGGTGCTTAGTCCTTGGCATTGATGGCCCGACATGAAGTCGGTCTCTTGCCTACGTGGTTGGGGCCAAAGTGGCTGAGCTGTTAGCATGCTCGCCTTCCACCAAGACAAACCTGGTTCAATCCCAGGCCGGGTCACTCCCGGATTTTCGCGAGCGGGAATCGTGCCGGACGATGCCACTGGTCGGCGGATTTTATCGGGGATCCTACGTTTCCCCGCCCCTTCATTCCGACGCTGCTCCATACTCACCTCGCTTCACCCTCATCGGTTCTCAAGACCTCGTTGTTAAGAGCCACTCATATCTCTCGACTTGCGTGTTTCCACTAAACTGGTTTGCCATCCGGAGCCTGCTTTTCTAAGACGTGGTGCGACTTAACCGAAGAGCGCGACTTGTGCTGGGGTCACGACTTGATCAGCTTGAAGGCAGCATACGAGGGCAGTTCCTGAAGTGGCGTACTTGGGAGCGAGTGTGTGCTCTTCCAAATACTTCAGTTTCCGAAGACAACGAGCGAATTTGCTGTTGATCGCATCTCCACCGTTAGGACGTTCACCGCTACCTAAGGATACAGTTACTGGGTTGCGTGAAAATACCGATATGAATTACTGTCCGTTTGCTACATTATGTCACGTCTTGTTGGAGGTTTTCATTACTTGTTGGTGTTGCAGTTTTTTTAACTCGGCGGCCGATTACGTTTCTGTAAAACGTTGTGTATGTGAGGAATAGCAGATTGATCATATGTTGTAGCCGTCGTAAGGTTACTGTTTCTTTGTACCAGTAATGCGTCTAACGAATTATACTTTTCTACGTCAAACGGCCACAAACGAAAATAATTTATGGATGTACCAATTATAATTATTGTGATTTGGAATATAAATTTTCGTTAAAAAAATTATGGTTCATCTACTTTTTATTATATTGCAAATTAAACAGCATTCGAAAGAATTAAAAAAAATTACTTCCAGGTTACCACTTACAAATAGTTCAGGATGCGTCATGAGTTTGTTGTCAGTTTGTTCTGGGCTAAACCCAGCTTCGCCCTCCCGAGGTGACTTGGAAGTTACAAACAAATCCAAGCCATCTCGGGAAGTTTCTATCAAATCTGAGGATCTCATATCAACCCCCAATAATGGCATAACATGGCTACTGCCATCTCAACCATCGAAATCACACTTCCGTTTCTGTCCTCTTTCGCCATATTCGAGTGATATTTGTATATTGAGTTAGCGAGAGCCTGGGACGAGGCAGAGACGGTGCCGGGTTGTCGCCCGGCGACAAGGCAACAAGGCGACAAGGCGAAAATGCGATAAAACGACAATGCGGCAAGGCGGCAAGGTGGCAATGCGACAAGGCGACAATGCGACAAGGCGACAATGCGACAAGGCGACAAGGCGGCAAGGTGGCAATGCGACAAGGCGACAAGGCGACAATGCGACAATGCGGCAAGGCAACAAGGCGACAAGGCGGCAAGACGACAATGCGACAAGGCGACAAGGCGGCAAGACGACAATGCGACAAGGCAACAAGGCGACAAGGCAACAAGGCGACAAGGCGACAAGGCGACAAGGCGGCAAGACGACAATGCGACAAGGCGACAAGGCGACAATGCGACAATGCGGCAAGGCAACAAAGCGACAAGGCGACAAGGCGGCAAGGCGGCAAGACGACAATGCGACAAGGCGAGAAGGCGACAGCCGCCGCAGGTCTCTCTCCTCGGCAATCGCATCTCGCGTGTACAGCAGAGCGATAATGGACGCACGGTGATAATGCCGCTGTGCCACTGCCTTCGCTGGCGTGGCTCACTATCGCCGCAGGAGAACCCGAGTTTTAAACCAGCCATTCATATTCGTAACTCTGACGTACTGCCAATTACTATTTGTTGGCGCAATGTTGATTAGGTACCGCCGCTAAGTACGATATTTTTAATTTAAACCATCTTTCAGGCCTACATTAATTTACGGCATCAAATGTTGCAAAAAAAAAAGAACATTTTTTGATGCGAACTGTATTTAGGTGGATACAATACTTGTTTAGTTAGGACAACCAATAAGCTGTCGACTTAGTGTTTGGCTATAGTATTATGAACCATTCATAGCCTAGAGCAGTATCACAGTTTAAGAATCAATTACCTTCAGCAAAGCACTTAGGCATTGAGCCTTGCTGTGTTCAGTACCTGCCATCTTACCGTGGGCTACGTACACAGTTGTGTACACCAACAACTCGCAAGTTGACCACATCCTTGTATACGTGTAGTGACAAAGAGCGATTGTTGGTGTTTATCCATGGTAGCGCTCCTACACTTGCTCAGGAAGGAGTGTGCATCGTAGGTAAGTTCCCATATTTGTATCGTAGAGACGCTCAGCATTCTTATATTTGCAACCTGATACGTGGTGTAGGTTTGAAACTTCCATTGCCGTTTTTACAGTGTGAGTCTGGCCAAAGTCAAGGTATTACAGCCCGTGGCGAATAACGAATATCATCTTCACGTATTAACGCCTCGATGAAAATGTACTCATGTAATTTATGATAGCTGACACTGGTTACTGTTTGTTCGATATCCAACTTCTGATGGGAAACAAATTGAAGCGAAACTGCGTACTTATTTGTACAAGCCACAGCAAAAATTGTACTTAAATGAAAATATGCAATGCTACAAAATTCTTCAAATGTGTTAAACAGTAAAGGTTTGCTGCTCTCAACAGGCTGCTAGTCAAGGAACCAGAACGTGGCCCATCGTAGACCAAGCTCTGTGGGACCGTTACACTTTAGTTTGGAGTAACTATCCCCAGGGTCTCGCTTCCTGCCTAATTGGACCTGTAATGTCCGGGTTTTGACTGTAGTCATGGCTAATGTTTGTATTATTGTTATTGTTTAGTTCGTTATGAATGGTGTCTGGACTTCTAAGCTACAGATAGCATCGATAAATGTCATGCCATCTCATGCAAATACTGATGCATGCTTACATAATGCAAATGCATGCTCTGTTTTTTATTACTATTGGTTCCTAATGTGTATTCCCTGTTCCTATTAGAAATGTACCCCAGGGAAGCAAGTCTGTGTGCAGTTATGTCACTGTACTGGGACCCGAACATTTCGCAGATCAATGATGCAATAAGCTAGAATCCACAATCCTTTGAGTATTCGAGTTTCTTGAAGTTGTTTATTGGCTGTTGCTGTTTAACTCCAGATAAGTTAGCACGGTATTCTGTCCTTGTTTTCATAGCAGGTTCGTTATTGGTTGAACGTGGTTCGGGGCGTGTCTGACAAATTGTGTTCCGATAGGATCAGATACTTCCAGGTACATGTGGTTGAAGTTTAACTTGCCCTCAAATGAATCCGCGAAATTCCAGGGTCTCTTTTTATGATGTACATATTTTACTCTACTTTTCTAAGTCTTATATATGGAGGCGAAGCTAGGGTGTAGATGGAGCTACGACAAAATGCAGTAGTGAAGAAGATTGGAACAACCCGAAATAAAAAAGAACGCTCTCGCCAGCAGCAACGTCCGCCACATTTCCGCAAAGGAAAATTCTTACTCGACCCGCAGGTAATCTATCCCTTTCTGCGTGTAGAAATGTGACTTGCGTTATCGCTGCACCACCGCCCTGTTCCTGCTCGTTAGAAACATACGCAGGTAGTGGCATTTCTCAAAGGTTAGTTCCAGAATAATCGTGAAGAGCGTATACAAGTGTAGGCCATTGTGTCAGTCGTGCACTGCGGTCTGCCGACCTCGCAGGGTGGCGNGAAGCTAGGGTGTAGATGGAGCTACGACAAAATGCAGTAGTGAAGAAGATTGGAACAACCCGAAATAAAAAAGAACGCTCTCGCCAGCAGCAACGTCCGCCACATTTCCGCAAAGGAAAATTCTTACTCGACCCGCAGGTAATCTATCCCTTTCTGCGTGTAGAAATGTGACTTGCGTTATCGCTGCACCACCGCCCTGTTCCTGCTCGTTAGAAACATACGCAGGTAGTGGCATTTCTCAAAGGTTGGTTCCAGAATAATCGTGAAGAGCGTATACAAGTGTAGGCCATTGTGTCAGTCGTGCACTGCGGTCTGCCGACCTCGCAGGGTGGCGGAGCAAGGACCTCGCAGTCGGCACTTCCGCACTAATTGAATCACATTTCAGCGACTGTTAATAGACGTGACTGGCGTCTGGCTTTGTAGCTCTCTCAAGGCCGCCAAGAGCCCGGCCATTGTCGTTCCTCGCCTGCTTTACATTGCAGATACACGGCTATTGTGTGCGCGACAGTCTTGTGTTGCCTCGCCGACACCTTCCATCTGCAGTACACTTGCGGGCTGCGCCTGCTTCTTGTCCTTAAACTGCAGGAAGGTCCCTCCCCTCCCCCTTTACCTATCACCTTCAAGCTACCTGTCAACATGTTTTATTTGTTATTAACTATTCGCTATTATAGTGGAGTAATTTGGGCTACTCTTCACATCGAGGACTTGAGAGCCAATGTGAAGCGAGGTGAGAATTGCGCAGCACTGTAATGCAAGGGTAGGGGAAACTGGAGAACCCCGAGAAAACCCGCCGACCAGCAGCGTCGTCCGGCACGATTCCCACGTGCGAGAATCTGGGCAGGTGAAGCTGCAGATGCCTGCCATCACTGAAGGCTGGCGTGGAATAAGACTCTAAGGTGGAGCGATACTGGAATACAAGAGAGGGGAAAATAGGAAGCACACGGATGAACCCACCGGTAAGGTTTATTCTTTTCGTGTTGGGAAGAAACTAGATTCTTTATGGGAGATTTAGGCTTTGGAAAAATGTCCGCAAGGTGCGCTGGTGTTCCAAAGAGGTCACTTAAGCTGGCGGTAAGTGGAGAAATTATGTTTATATTTGTGAAAAGTTTGTGTTTGATCCGATTTGTGATATAAATTGGTCCTCGGCCAAAATATTAAATATTATATTTATTTTGTAAATATTAGGAACACCTTCTAACAATGTTTGCAATCGCAAACAGTAAAAAAAAATGTGTTTGGCTTTGAACTTCTGTAAACACGCTTAAGAATTTAACAGATAAATATAGATAGCTATCATCAGAAGGAATTTTTTAAATATGTTGTTACCTTTACATAAGTTAATTGCGTAATCCAACGTTTTGCTAAATCCAGTTTTAAGACAGGATATTAAACCATATGTGATCATATTTCGTGACATTTCCATTATTAGCGCGGAGAACAAAGTATATTTTTACGTAGGTTCTGACATACACACATACAAAATTAAATTTTTTTTATGAAAATTACAGTTATGCCGTTTGTTCACGTATAAAAGTGGAAAATCCGGTACAGATGCAACACCAGGGCTACTTGCGGCGAAAATGTTTATTTGCCAAATTTGTATAAGCATCGTGTTTCCCAACCAAAGAAGAATAAATCATTGACTAAATTGAGGTATAGACTATTCACNNNNAGATTAAGGCTGTTGCCTGGTTTGAAAGTAGTGGGAGTTTGGTATAGGGAAATACATGTAAATGCAAATCGGTTTTTCTTTAAGACAGTTTTGAAGATATATACTCTCAAGCTCTGTATGGCCGCAAATACAACCATTTGTTTTTCAGTAATTTTTTATTTAATTATTAAGTTTCCTTATCCCTCCAGGAAACAGGCTATACAATTATGTTATGAAAGGCTTCGATAGGAAAGAAGCACGTATTTTTATGCTCAAAAATGTCCCAGGTCATATTATCTTTAACAGAAACGCAAAAAAATCCGAATTTCATTAGCATTTGTTTTCCTATACCAAATTCTCACTGCTTTCAAAACAGGCAACGGCCCTAATAACAAAAAAAAATATATTTAATTGTAGCTTCGGACGTTAACTTTTCAGAGTATGAATTGTACACGCTGGCGATTCTAGTATTAACAATTTGCGGAAAGATGTAAATAAGCTGAAAGAAGCCTTTAAGCACGGCCTTGAAAAGTGTTATCTTTACCGTGAGCAGCATATAGGCCGTTTATCATCATCTGCGCATGCCCCAACATTGAGTCGCCCGTCTACAATACAACTGTCGAAGCCACGTGGTCAACACTGATCAATGTGTTCGTTCACATTTGAATTTTCAACCGACCCATCGTTTTTAGTCTGCATTCCGAAGGAAAGTTAGGCTTATGCAATCACCCGAATGTCTGTCTGGAATTTATCCCCCACCCCTCCCTCTTCCACCCTAATAAATTCTAAACTCGACAACGTAATTCCACCAAACTACATTCGCATATAGTATTTAGTAATTCCATCGGACTTTCATAGTTTTCGATCACGCCGGGTACTTGTTTTCAAAAAGGTGACAATNTATAGTATTTAGTAATTCCATCGGACTTTCATAGTTTTCGATCACGCCGGGTACTTGTTTTCAAAAAGGTGACAATTTTAAAATTTAGGGAATTATATTATATCTTAGGAACTATTCAACCAACTTCAATTAAATTTGGTACGATGATAGTGGATTGTATAAGTATTGAAACTGAAAATCGATAATATTATTGGTTTGCCATTTTGGAAGATAGTGCAAATTGAAAAAAATAAATCTTTTCCATTAAATCCCGGAAACTATTTAACCGATTTAAACCAAATTTGGCACATTGACAGTGCACAACGTAAGCAATTGATTTGAAAACCAATAATTTTATTGGTGCACCATTTGTGGAAATAGTGCAATTTGAAAATAAAGTTTTTACATTTTATCTCGGGAACCTTTTAACCAATTTAATTATTCACGTCCTTGTAGAGGAAAGTAGTCTCATGGGTTATATCGATAACTTCTTGTTTATGAATTAAATACTTGGATTATTGATTAGAATGTATTCTAGTTGCATTTAAACTAAGTTATAAAAAGTGAACAAANTATGAATTAAATACTTGGATTATTGATTAGAATGTATTCTAGTTGCATTTAAACTAAGTTATAAAAAGTGAACAAATCACTTCCACGAACAGTTTTCAAACCTCAAATCCTGCACACGTGGTTTTTGAAAGTGTCATTGACAGGAAAGCAGTCCATTACTAGAGCACGGAGAGTGACTAATCATGGTATCCACGTGTACAACTGNTAGTGTCATTGACAGGAAAGCAGTCCATTACTAGAGCACGGAGAGTGACTAATCATGGTATCCACGTGTACAACTGACCTGCATCTTGACTCTATGTTACTTGCCCAGTAGTGACCTACCATAGGTCTTCTCACACACACACACATACCTAGCCCATGTAAACACTAGTTGAAGAGGCAACATCGGCTGTGAAGAATGTGCTCACCTAAGAAATTATTAATAAATGTAAATAAATTTCAATATTTGGTCAGAATTCATTTTGTAAAAATGTTTAAGCACATAATGTTCATCAAGCCCTGATAGTGTGTTAAGACACTATTTTATAACATCACATATACTGGTCGGAATACATAGAGTGAGATAGTTTCTCATCAACACCATACAGCACTCGACTAAATACGGCCATGAACTGAGACAACTCGACCAATCACAGAGGTGGACGTGCTACTTACCTTCCAGTTCCACGAAGGAGTCAAGTACTTAGGGGACGCGGTGAATCAGCGGCTAGAACACTCGCGTTCCTCCAAGGCAGGCCGGGTTCGATTCCCGGCGGGGTCGCTCCCGGATTTTCGCATGTGGGAATTGTGTCGGACGATGCCGCTGGTCGGCGGGTTTTCTCTGGGATCTCCCATTTCCCCCCGCCCTTGCATTCCGGCGTTTCTCCATACTCCTTTCGCTTCACCCTCATCGGCTGTCAAGACCCCAGACCTCTCCATGTTCTTCACATGCGAGGATGATAGGATGAGACGAGGATCGGCCCTGACGAGAGGCCACGCACCAGCCAGCCAATCACAGAGTGCTCGTGCACGAGTCCCCTGCAGACGGAAGCGACGTCTGGCCGGTGGCTGCGGAGTAGGGATGTGAAGGACCACGTGTGTTCGAAGCAGTCAGCCAATCACAGAGTGCTCGTGCACGAGTCCTCTGCAGACGGAAGCGACGTCTGGCCGGTGGCTGCGGAGTAGGGATGTGAAGGACCACGTGTGTTCGAAGCAGTCAGCCAATCACAGAGTGCTCGTGCACGAGTCCCGACGTCTGCCTTCGCTGCAGACCGGCCAGGCTGCGGAGTAGGGATGTGAAGGACCACGTGTGTTCGAAGCAGCGGAGAGCATAGTTACGTACTCTCCACACAAACGCGGATGGCGCGCTCAGGCAAATAAATTAACCCGTCCACTGGGTCAATGTTGCGTGGCCTGCCATTGGTGGCCTCCCCTCCCCCTCCCCCTCTCCGCAGGTAAATATTGGCCTGCCTCTTACCGCGCGCAAAATCCGGCCGTGCGCGTCTGCCTACACTCAGTGCGGAACAGACGTGGCCACTTGTNCCATTGGTGGCCTCCCCTCCCCCTCCCCCTCTCCGCAGGTAAATATTGGCCTGCCTCTTACCGCGCGCAAAATCCGGCCGTGCGCGTCTGCCTACACTCAGTGCGGAACAGACGTGGCCACTTGTCGCATCAGGACTCGGCTCTTCTTCGTCGTCGAGGTACGTGCCGCCGTGTGTAGCTCGTCTCATCTTTCATACTCCGCTGTCTAACCAATACTTGGAGGGCTGCCGACATGATACTAACACATTGACATGTTGCCCTCAGTATACTCCTTCACGTCTCGCATGTTGCAGAACAGATGGGATCATTGTCGGTACTGTGCATGTCCTCGAGCTAGCGCCAATACTCTCTGGCCAATGCTATTGGTGGCTGCTGACGCAAAAACTGTTTTGTAACGTGTTACTTCTTGTGTCATGGATGTACCAAAGCCCTTTCTACGAGTTACAAAGTGTCAGTTGGTATAAGATATTCGTGAATACTTTTTACGCCGTAAATGTCCTCTTTTGCAACGCCGAGGATGAAAAATTAATGTGTAAATTAAGGGCTCAAGTCGCGTGTAATTAACAGAGTTGTACGCAGTTTTCCAGCATTACGACATTCGCGTTCTTCGACGACATGTGGATAGAAGTGTTACTTCACCAGCAGTGTTCGTAAGCAGCATGCAAAGTGCGCATTACTCACGTCAATAGAATGTATTGTACAGACGTATACTGTACGTAGGAAAGAACATGTGATCGGGACACTTTCAACTGTGTCGGCGAGTAATGAACGCTGTACATGTCAGGTGGTATGTGAACCTCTATGAGAGTTGTGAATGGGGAATACAGCGAACAACTCTCAATACACAGGTGTTCAAAGTTACACAAATCTCTCCAGTTACTAAAGAGACCAGGAGAACGGTGTCGTGTGCATATGCCACTCACTTCTAGCTTGTCACATCACTCATAGTGTTAACCCTTTCATCCCCACATTCATTTATAGCTTCTAGTGTTGCAAGTAAGAAATGTTTTGATGCGTGCTGTATTGAAGCTGGTAGAGAACTTATTTATTTATCACAACCAATAATCTGTAGGCATTGTGTTCGGTGATAGTGATGTGTACCTGTTATAACGTAGAACAGTATCACGGTTTACAAATCAATAATTCACGGGAAAGGTCATTGGTCACTGAGCCTCGCAATGCACCGGCTATATGCGACCTTCCTTTGCAACATGCAAACAATTGTTTTTTAAATTAGGTTTCTAAGAGATAACGTTTGAGGTTATGCAAATAACTAATTTTACGTGTGCATCTCTGCCAAAGTTAGTATAATATTCGTTTATCCCTCGCAACCAAAGAATAACTAACTTTATTTACTGTAGCTATTTACCTCCTTCATACAAATAAGTATATCGTTTTGTGCGTTGCAGCGAAAATATTTTTCCGGTAGTGTACCAGCGTCTGTATAAGGCAATGTCTTATATCTAGGTCAATAAAAATAGCTGTTTATGAGACTGCGGACTGTTGTCTCGACCACGATGGAGGTCGTTCACCTCCCTGGACGTGGTTTTCTGCTGTGTACAGTACAGGCCATTAAACTTACTTCTTATGCAACGCCGCAGACACAGGACATCGTGACGAAGGGTTAAGGACCTAGGTATCTTCACACTTTTTCAATCAAACATTTCAAAAATCCCCCTATTTATGCCCTACGCGGTTGTCTCCTAAATACGTCACGTATTACATGTGTTTCACAATTCAGTTAACATAAAAGTATCTTATTTTTGGTTAAATTGAACTTTTAATTCAATTTTTTATCTATAAATAATAATATTTAATTTATAATTAATAAGAATTTAAACAAATAGAAAATAGGCGTGCCTAGTAAATATTGTTCTCATGCAAAATATAATGTAACTGAGTGAGCACAGGCGCGGTGCGTTGCCCCTTTGGTGTAATTTTCTAGATTTGGTTAAGCTTTGTTTGTATTAGGCGGAGGAGTATCTTCAAATACGAACTTTATCAGAAAAGTTGGAAGTAACCGTGAATGGTTCTATATCTGTCTCAACGCAGACATAATGGCGTACCTGCACTGTACAACTCAAACCACAAATGCACTTACTGAATCACGTGTCTTCCGTATTATGGTCACTGTGAATGGAACTGTTGACGGTGGCTGGAACATTTCATGGACTCTGCATTTGACAAACAAACGTGTAATGCCGGAATCACGTAGCTCCGATAAGTACGGCACGACACCGGCGACACGACAATTAACATCGAACTGCCAATCAAAACATAACACATATCTCACGCCAGTACGACGAAAACTGTCACACGGGCAGTAATTTTGGATTAGAAACGATTTATATTTTGGTCGTGTCGTGCAGCACTGCAAACAGGGGTGTACAAAGTTGTATAAACTAAATAGTTCCAGTAACTTCCCCTACAGTGGAAAATTGACAACTTACAAAGAAAAATTCTCTGCCACTTAACGGATTAAAAACGACAGAATAAAAATTAGTACTTTGTAATGGATTAGCGTAATATTAGCACGCAGCGCCACGAGCTCTAATTGCTTCTGTTCACCGCTTTTGCAACTAGTTTATTACATGAGAGCCTTGTAAATGGCGCCGAAATGTTCCTGACCTTCGTGTGAACCATTGCGCTGTAAATTCAAGCAGTTCTGTGTCGTTGCTGGCGTTTTCGTCTTGTCTTATATGATTCCAGCGTATATTAACACATTTTTAACTACGTCTCGACATATTGTTAAAAGTACCTGCAGCTGCTCGGAGGTTGGAGAGAATAGTCACAAAGTAGTTAATCATACAGATGTTCGGAAATTAAACGTCCAAACTACGGGAGGTGATACCTTATGAAAAATAAAGCAGGAAATACACAGAACACCGTATGACTAAACGAAATATTGAAGGAGATATGAGCCTATGAAAATTGTGTTTTGAACACGTATTTTTGCGTAATGCGTTGTACAGCGCCTACAAAGTTTTCTGCGGCAAGAATTGCAATGTCTGGATATGTGCAACGATGCGGCACACATCGCGTGGAGTACAAGGCTGGGCGGTCGTGCATGTAGGACAAGCTACCCAGCGCTGCACACTGAATAATGGGTCCAACGTAGTGTACTACAATTACGGTATATGACAGCATTGTCGTAATTTACAACTGGACATCCGACAGAACACGTCGTTGCAATTGGATTCTGCACCGCCTCACTACTCCCGTATTACACGCCACTACATTCTATTCACGTTAAAGTTAGCACTTTTTAAGGCCCTGCTAAATTTCTGCTTTTAGTCAATTTCAATATTTTTAGCATTTTTTAACATAAACATTGCCGTGTGTCTAATAAACCCAAGCTATACATATCACCAATCCCAAAATTCAACATCTGAAGCAGCCACAAAATATATTAATTGTTAAAGCCTTTTTGAAGGGCCTAACAAAGTGCTCACTTTACCGTGAAAAGACTATACGTACCTAAATGCAACGTATGGGGACAGATGGATCGGCCGCACTGGGCCTCTCATCTAAACTCGCTGGGCTTCTACTAGTGGGCGTAGATGGAGAGCGCAGTTGTTAGCGAGGAGGGTGTGGTAGCAAGACTCGCTATTGCATCTATATAGAGCACTTCTTGTGATGTATGCACTCGCAAGTTGTCACATGGCAGGCAGGCCGCGCACTATAGCGGCTCGGTCGGTCCGCCGAACTGAGCCGATCCCAGCGGAACAAGGGCACGCCCTGCTTCACACTGCAACAGGTTTATGGATCCTTCTGATCTAACAGTTGCTTGTCCTTGCTTGCAGTGATTTCTACTGCTCCGAGGTAGCGGTTCCCAGGACGTTCCTGTCAACAGCAGCATATCAGCGCAGTTCACAGTGAGTAGCATTCCACAGCTTGAAATCACTGATACTTACGGACACCTGATTTAAGCGGAAAAGTTTCCAGGCAGTCAATATTCCACGTGCACATCTCCAGTTTACACTTGGTTATTGGCCGCGGGACTCGGTGGGTGCACGTTTTGCTATTTGACTGGCCAATCGGAGTTAAGTTACGTCTGCTACTTGCTAGCAGGCACTAAAAACGCATAGCATCGAATCGTGAAAGTCAATGTTAACTAACAATTTTTAAATAAAACTATACAGGAACTCTAAAAGCTAAATTCAGGTGTCCCTACTGATACCGTTTTGTAGTGTTCCCCCTTTGTTGCAACCATTGTACCTTGTGACAGAAACTGTTTCCGCATTTCCCATTGTTTGAGCAGACAGTCTGGCCTCAAATCGTCAACAGCAGGAGAATTTGTTGGATGATACTCTCTGCTCTGTCCTAAGGAGCCAATGACGACGTGCAAATAGTGACCGGATATTCCACGAAATCTTTCCAGGACAAGTTATTCTTCATAATACGTTTACGTTTAAGATACTTTTGCAACTGAAACACAGTTGATTTGACACCCCATGCAGAACTCTAAAGACCCTTTAACACAATCAAAGTTCACTTCACAATTCCTTCAGATTTATTTGATGCAATATCTTGAATACTGTGTGACAACTCTCAGACGTCATAATCGCGGCCATTTTTGTCTTTTGATTGGCCGGTTTCACCAATAAGGAATAAACTAGCCCCCGGCAAGGCAACACTCAGGTTTAAGTGACCCTTAAGGATGTAGAGGTGTTTCACAATTATAAAACTCATTTTTTTAAGTGGCACTTGGCTGGGGGTTGCTTAAACAAACAAGTTGCAAATATTCTCATGTTGGTAGTGGTGTGTTGTGGTCATGTTACTAAACGAACCAGTGAAAATTAATACCGAAGAAAGTAAAATAGTGTGTTTACTTTCGTTGTAAGCAAACGAACCCTAACAAAAAATTTGTTTTATAATGGAAAATTAAAGCTTTATAGTTTGCCTGATAAATATTAGGAACCAATGGAAACAGATGCCTCTGCGTGTACATATGTGTAATCTATTCGTTCAACTAATCGCATGCACCAAAAGTATTCATGTTAAAATAACGTACGTGAATAGATAAGTTTTTAATTTTTCGAGGCTTCTTTATCATCGTGGAAGTGTTGTGTTGCAATTCAGGGATGTTTGTGTTCGTTTTTTTATTAAACATCAGTGTCAAGTGGAATTTTTTGCAGCAAAAGTTACAGCGGTTCACATAGGCCTGGACTGTGTTATTTCTACTAGCCAGAAGTCAAACTGTTTTATATTTTATCTACAGTATTCGTATCATGTTTTATCCTCGTCACATATATTTACGTAGATTTCTTCAAGCATTTGTATATACAACGCTTCATAAAAAGTATATAAGTTAGGTTAGTGATACATTTTAAAATGAAACTGTTATCTAGTTTAGGCATTGATTGAATATTTCCTAAACGTAATGTATATTCCGTGCAAAGTCTCGCTGAATTATGTTTAATAAATTACTAAAAATTGTAATGCCCTCAGAAAGCAACAATAGGTCTACATACTACAAGACCATCCCAGATTGTTCTACTTAATATAACTCTTTTATGTTTTACGCACGACATTACTGCTGTGTTTTAAAGATTCGGTACAATTCTCGTTATAAAGTAAGTAAAGGCATTTATTTTTTACTGGGCCCTATTGATGACAGTAGTGATCTTGGCTGCGATTTATAAATCTGGATTTTGACTTAAAATCAGACTTGTCTAAACATTAGTATTATGTCCACGATGCGTCCTTAAAACATTATGCAATGTCTTGCCGATAATACTTTAAGCAATTGCACACCGTGAACAAAATACCTTTCCCCATTTAGGATAGCATGGTTAATTTATATCTTGGCTATCATCACTAACCAAAATTAAACTGTGATAAATGGTTGAGAATGCCATCGGGTAACAATATTCATGTGCGATTTAGAAACGCTTAGCGCCTGAATTTAGTGATTAAATGTGATTTTCACCACAGTCACACCTGTATGACATCTTTAATTGGGCTGTCGTTAGGGGTATTTTCATTTCAAAACCAAGTCGAACTTATGCAAACATTGTACTAAATATTTAACACATGTAGTAAAAACGAAGTGAAATGCGTTATATTATGTCCAGTCTCAAATTTATTTTAATCAATAATAATATTCTTTTTGTACATCGTACATACAGGCCTAGTGTTTGAGACACATTTCCGCTGTAAATATTATATGCTTTTAATAAGCCCTAATGAAAATGTGACAGAGTCGTACGCAGTGTAGTAAAGGCAAACATTTTCCCATTTATTTCAAATACTTTCGTATTTTATCAGTCAACTACCTGCCTAATAATACTCCACTTCCTATGTATGTATTGATTTTGACATTTACAATGCAAATACCTTGAAAATGCGCATATATACAAAACTCGTGTCTGTCACAAGTTTTCAGCTCACGTTGTATTTCATCATAAATGCATTGGATATTTTAGCAAATAAAGACGTTTTGCAACCAGATTCGATAACTGTGATACAAAAAATGTCTTATTTTTATTTACTAATAATTAACTTACAAAAGCAAATAATGTATAACACAGTTGAGGTTATCTATACTCTCTATACTCAATTCTCAATTTATTCAGTAGCGACCATTTTCCTATAGTTTTCATCTTGGTTAAGTGGCCCTTAATAGTTTAAGTGCCCGATTTCAGGGCCCTAAGTTAAGGGCTATAAAGCGCATTTTATAAAGGTCACTTAAAGTTGGCTGAACAGTCAACATCCGTAAGTGTCACATACTGTGCATTTAAGTAACCCTTAAATATTAGGGTATTTTGGTGAAACCGGCCATGAATGACTCGAATTCCTTTAAAAATGTTCGTTTAGAACACGTTCTACATTTTCTTTAATCCAGTTTTCAAATACCACTCCGGATTATTTTATATATATATATATATATNCAAAAAAAACTGGTATAGGCGTGTGTATGCAAATAACAGAGTTATGAAACCAATCAGAGTAACGCGATGCGGTCGGCAGCTAGATCGGNTGAAGAGCAAAAAAAACTAGTATAGGCGTGTGTATGCAAATAACAGAGTTATGAAACCAATCAGAGTAACGCGATGCGGTCGGCAGCTAGATCGGTTAATGCTGCTACAATGGCAGGTTATCACGATTTAAGTGAGTTTGAACGCGGTGTTATAGTCAGCGCACGAGAGATGGGACATAGCATCTCCGAGGTAGCGATAACATTTGGATGTTCGCGTACGACCATTTCACGAATGTACCGTGAATATCGGGAATCCGGTAAAACATCACATATTCGACATCGCTGCGACCGGAAAAAGATCGTGACAGAACGGGAGAAACGACAACTGACGAGAATAATTAAACGTGACAGACGTGCAACCCTTTCTCAAATTGGCGCAGGTTGGATTTGTGGACTGCCCTGCAGGATGTTGAATTGCCTCCTGCATACCTTCAGACATTAGT
>NQII01000190.1:962217-973040 GCA_002778355.1 Clitarchus hookeri | reverse complement strand
CCATATGTTGGTGTAGACACAATCCCTATCGCTGTAGCGCCACCGCACTGTTGTAAAGCAGTAGGCGGCAGCTAACGACAGCAAATATTGTGTTACGACAGCGACACCAGACTTCATTTGGAGTACTACTCAACATTAAAACATAGTACTTCCAAAAACAGTATTTCCCCGTCAAATGTTTGGAGTACTAGGGACGCGTACTTGAAATAAAATCGTTGGGAATAATTTCCACCGTGTAATCGTATTGTGCGAGCAACGTGTATTTCTACCTCTGTTATGAATAGTTGTGAAAGACGTGTTATACAAAGAGTCGCCTGGTGTTCTCGTGGCACTGCAATGAACAGCCGGGCTGAATCAGCCAGGAAGGGTGTCAACTTCTTACACCGCCATTTGTAAGTATCAATGCAAAGTTGTATGTAAGCCAAAGTAAACCATTTCTTTGAGGCTGTTTTGTTTACAGCTAAACAACGTTTCTTTAATTCAAAGAGAAGTTTAAAGAAACGTAGGTTTACTGTTAATAAATATCTTACTTTATAAGTTTTTGTTTTACGGCAAAATTACCTTCCTCAATAGCAAAGAAATAAACATTCTTTAGGCGGCGTTTGTACACAGTAAATAAATACTACTTCGTGCCTAAGATAATAACGGTTTGGCTGTATTAAATGTTTTCTATCATTCGTTGTAGTTTTCAGTGCGTGACTGTTATCCCGACGCTAGCATACTGTATGCAATATATTCTGCAGTTAGGAAACTGCAACTGTGCAAATGTACAGTACTCCTGCAGACGTTTGATGTCCTTCTGTATCGCAGAGACCCTCCAGACCACTAACCTCAATTCTTGCAAAGATGTCACACAGGCAGGTCCATGTTTCTACCACAAATAATCTACTTACAAAAGCAAACTCTATGAAATAAAGCGAAGTTGTCGTCTGGTGAAGGGCGTTAGGCTGATGACACAGGGGCTGCCTGTTCCGGTCTCCGGGACATCCTTACTAACTTTTTTAGTGAATAAAATTTTCAAATGCTTGCTACTTTTCTTATATATGCTAATCACGGTTGTTTTACAGGGAACAAATTTTCTTTACAGTGTAACTAATATTACCACAATGACATCTGCTGAATTACTGTCACGAGAATGCAAGGTTATCACAGTCATTACTATTAGATCAAACAAAAATTATGTTTGTGGCAAGCCTACTTTGCAGAGGTTCCTATTTTAAAAAATGTTTCTTTGCGGCGTGGCGCGGCGGCAACAAATCACGTGTTGCAGCAATGGAAGTGTTTTTACAGTGTAGAGTTGAAGACTAGGAACACACTCAGATCTTCCTCTCACAGAGGCTTGGCTCGTACTTCCACGGCGACGCTGGAAATGTGCAACATTGTTATTTGTGATCCAGGTACTGCATAGTAGGAATCCTTGCACATCTTACAAAGAAAAAAAAGTATTTGGACTCTAGTTGAAAAATCTCTAACTTTGCAAGGAAAATGTTGTATGTATGCTGCTCACAACTTTTTGTTGTATGTAACGTAGTTAATTATGTACGGAGTTTAGTACGTAGAATTAAATACATATCTTCGTGTTTATAACCAGCATACGTATATGTTACTTTCATAATAAAATACATTTAATCTATATACTGCACATAAATGTGCTTTGAGAATGTCTTAAATGTCCTTGTATCGTTACAGGTGTGATCTTGGCAACTAGATTCCAAATAATTGTTTACAAAAAAAGTATTTTGCGGCATGTTATGGCATTATGATATATTTACTTCTTAGTTGAAGACACTATTAGCTGGCACGATGTTTGCAAATAATACAGCGTGGTTTTGGATAAGGTCAAGTTACTACGCCTCTCGCCAACTTCTACCATCGCCTATAGCTCCCGCACAAGTGCCACTGTTTACTAAAGTCCTTATATGCGACTTCCGGTATGTCTCACCCTCCCGCGTTTACTTCTCTCTATTTCTCCTTCACGTAGTCGTAACAAAATCAGTTTTTAGGCCTCTACTAAGATCGTGGTCGTAAAAGTATCACTGACGTAATTCTAGTCAAACCGTTTGGTTCGGAGGCGATTATAAACAGGGTTTCCTGCCTCTCTTAGCCCGTCTGGGCGTAACACTGGGATGTAAATTTTTAACTTTGCGCTGTGTACGAATGAAAATCATCATCTTGTGTAATTCGGGGTAATTTTGCGCCACATGTTTCCTTGCAAAGTGAAGGCTTTAAAACCCTCCACCTTGATGTATAGTCATGATTAACATTTGTATTTATAAAGAACACTGCAATGTGCAACGAGTCTACGGGCTATCATTTGAAATTTAATGATGCAGCTGGTACAAAGTTATCCCTAGCTAGTCCAAAGTTTCACCAAATGACTGAAGCTAAATTTTGAATTTTACTTTTTGTGGTAGTAAGTAATAGTTGGCTACATATTGGCTTACGGAGCTAGGGGTACAGGGGTCGAATGCCAGGTAAGGCATGGGCGTATTTGTGTACGTTGGTGCGGGTCACATTCTATGGGTTAATTTCACTAATATTTGTCTCGCAGTCATAAAAATATATTAAATATAGGTGTAACTAAATATATTACGAAATTCAATTTGGTTATTCTATTTGTATCAAGACTTCCGTCCCTCAGTAACTCGGATATGCCCATGGAGACTTGTAAAAGTATACAATCCGGCATGCACAGTGACAATCCGGCCGGTACAGCGATAATCCGGCAGGCACAGCGATAATCCGGCAGGCACAGCGATAATCCGGCAGGCACAGCGATAATTCGGTAGGCACAGCGATAATTCGGCAGGCACAGCGATAATTCGGCAGGCACAGCGATAATCCGGTAGGTACAGCGATAATCCGGCAGGTACAGAGATAATTCGGCAGGCACAGCGATAATCCGGCCGGTACAGCGATAATCCGGCCGGTACAGCGATAATCCGGCAGGTACAGAAATAATCCGGCAGGTACAGAGATAATCCGGCAGGCACAGCGATAATCCGGCAGGCACAGCGATAATTCGGTAGGCACAGCGATAATTCGGCAGGCACAGCGATAATTCGGCAGGCACAGCGATAATCCGGTAGGTACAGCGATAATCCGGCAGGTACAGAGATAATTCGGCAGGCACAGCGATAATCCGGCCGGTACAGCGATAATCCGGCCGGTACAGCGATAATCCGGCAGGTACAGAAATAATCCGGCAGGTACAGAGATAATCCGGCAGGCACAGCGATAATCCGGCAGGTACAGCGATAATCCGGCAGGCACAGCGATAAGTCCCACCCATGCTGACGTCACTTACGCAGCTGAGTGTGAAATCTATATCGTCTGCATGTCTCATGTCAGCCCTACCCACCACGTTTCATTCCTGTAGGTTGCTTCCTTGTGGGTGCGAGAATTGTTTTGGCGATGAGTGTATTTGCCTAGGACGTGCGGGACAGCGTGAGAGAGGCATTTTCTCCGCTTGGTGCCGACTCTCGTGGCGAATGTGAACAGCAGGTGGAACTAATTCGCAATTCGCAGCTAGTGTTTCACGGCTTTATCGACAGCCGAGACAAAGGAGCCTCGCTTTATGTAACTCGGCTAGCCTCTCTCAACACACTCACCTTCCATACTTTTATAGACTCGTGGCCTTTCAACGCCGCCTTATACTGCCGTTTAATTTCTCTGAACAACAAAAGGCGTCTTCGCGCCGACTTACGTGCAAACTGCGGACATTAATTTATACGACAGACATTTCTTCGTATTTCGTTCCTTTACTGCTGCCGACCATTAACATTAATTCACTCAGCTAAACAAAGACTGGGTGTGCCATGTGAGAGAAGCTCTGACGTCTTTCATCCTTATCAGCAGATCCAAAGTCCAGATATGTTGCTTGGAAAACTGTGAACAAGGTACTTCATATTTATTTTCTCTATGGCATTTCTTTTTCTTTCTTTATAGTGTTTATTCACCGCCATTCTGCGTATGGAAACGTGAGTTTCATTTTTTCGTAAAACATTCGATTTTGGTAATTTATATAGTCTGTTCGCAGTTTCTTCACACTTTTTGAATCAAACCTTTAAAAAATCACCCCATGTATTACGTGTTTCGTTGTTTCGTGGTTATATTCTGTATCACAAGTGCTTTATACTTGTGTTAACATAAAGGTGATTTCGTTTTTTTTTTTTTNGTTTCGTGGTTATATTCTGTATCACAAGTGCTTTATACTTGTGTTAACATAAAGGTGATTTCGTTTTTTTTTTTTTAATTAAATTTTTTTTTAGATTTTATCTATAAATTGTAACATTTCATTTATAATTAATATGAATAATACAGAGAGAAAATATATGTGTTGGTAATGCCTAGTAAGAAAGAGTTCTTATGCAAATTATTATTACACTGAGTGCGCGCGAATGCGGTGCGTGGTCCCTCTGGTGTAATTTTCTAGGCTTGGTTAAGCTTTGTTTGCATGAGGCGAAAAGATATCCTGGAAGTAGAACTTTAGCAGGACTTCATAAAAGTTGGAAGTAACGGTGAATGGGCTATATATATATTAATCTCTGTTTTATAGCAGGGAGCTAAAGGAAGAAAGTCTTGTGTAGTAATCTGACAAGCTTAAACCTAGAAACTGTTTACTGTTCATTTAGTACCTACGTAACAAAGCTTTGGAAATTACTGTGCTCTTAAGAGGCCACTCCAGCATTTAAAGCACACTACGCAACCCCCAATAACACAGTTTACTTCCATTCTAGTTTAGTTATGGTTATAGCAATAGAAAAAGGAAGGAGTTATCAACTATTTTTTGCATTACATAAAAGATTCATCCACCCAGGTTTGAAATGGTTCTCAGAAATCAGTTGCAATAAATTATTTCATCGCAATCTTCATAATTTTACCCTATTCCTTAAATTTGTGATGGAACTATCCAGCACTTATGGCTTCTTTCTGAGAACGCATTTTGAACTGGCGTGACTACACTTCTAATAAAACAGAATATAACATCTACTAAGGTACCAATCGCTAAAACAGTATCACAATTACTCTTGGATTAAATGTGGTTATTGCGAATTGCAGAGTGCCCCCGAGGTACTGAGAACTGCTTATATTTTGAGTTTATCACTAGTCAGGAAAATAGTCCATTGTTTACAATGTTAAGTGTAACGCTCGAATTATTGACTTATGAATTAGGCTTCATTTAGTTTTGTACACTTTGGAGTAAACATTGGCTTAATAATTGTATACATGTGAGTGAGTGTTTACAAAGCAGCCTTTCCACTGCCTCGTGTTAGGCAAGCACTTTGTAATACGTGACGTCACACTTGGCGTGTCTGTCAAACGGCGGACTGTGGGAAATCTTCACTAGGTGTGAGTCAGGCATGTCAGGGGTAATCCGTTTTGAGACGATCCTCTGATCAGAGAGGCCGACCCAGCAGTCGGCACTCGGAGTGGGAAGAGGGATGGACAGTGGAAACAACTGCCTCCACAGTGGTACGCGACAAAGACTCTCCTCCATTGCGCCAATGAGTGGGCCTTCTCGGGCAAGTGGGTCTGCGTGTTTCGATGTGCAGTGGAGGACGGATCGTGATGATGTGCACATTGTCTCAGAGTACTCACGAGCATGCCACGTCACCATGCATGAGACTACAAGAACTCCAGAATGGAAATACGCTTAACCCATCCTANGGTACGCGACAAAGACTCTCCTCCATTGCGCCAATGAGTGGGCCTTCTCGGGCAAGTGGGTCTGCGTGTTTCGATGTTCAGTGGAGGACGGATCGTGATGATGTGCACATTGTCTCAGAGTACTCACGAGCATGCCACGTCACCATGCATGAGACTACAAGAACTCCAGAATGGAAATACGCTTAACCCATCCTATACGCATGCCCATGATCGAGGACACGATGTACATCGGCGCTGTACACAACAATTATCACTGGACGGTGTTTTCAATGTCTCCTGTGTGAGAAATCTGGTTTGTTGAAGTTGTTGTGCCCCTCATTTGTGAATAGTTAGAGCTGACATCACCGGACACACAGCATATTGTTGACTAGTCGTGAAAAGCACACTCGTACATGTCAAAATATTGAACGATTGCGACACTTGAGATCGTAAAACAACTCGGGACTGAACTTGCTAGATTTTCATTTGAAATGCCCTCTTGGTAGTTTATTATTCTAACATTTAAAAAAATAAATTGTAGCAAACATTTTCGCAGTATTACAACATTGAAACATTCTTCTTTCACATGCAACATAAATCGTACTTTCCTGACAATTTCGGTAGTGTGTGCTACATTTGAGTGTGTTTCGCATGTTGTACGGTAGAGCACAGGGCTCCATTAGAAACTACCGTCCTACTACTCGACGAAGCCAAGTGTGCATGCGGCAGATATGTGACCTACGCAATGGTCACGTCTTTATCTCCCTTCCCTCTTCTCTTTCTTGCCCCTTCCTCCTCCAGGATGAGATAAAGCGCCCGGCTACGGCTGTCAGGTGTCGTAGTGAACACAAGTTGTGGCACAGTGTTGACTAACTCGCGTTGCCGTGTTGATGCTTGTGTGTGTCTGTACGAGTGCAGGTGTACGCGCTCGTGCAGTGGTTCTTCCCCTCTCAGCTCGAGTCTCACCCCTCCTCGGCTTCACTCCTGGCTTGGTCGAGTAGTACCTGAAGACCTCGGCTTTCAGAAGCCGCCTACATCTCTCTCACTGATGCGTTCCCACGTGCGTCCTGCTATGGCCTTGCCGACGACTACATGTGGCGAGACGTGTGTAGTATCATCGTCACACCTTTGTAACCGTTGCAGAAGGTTGACGGAACCCGGATATGGTACCGCGGTGGCCGTGTGGAACTTCCGCCGCTGCTCTGCGATTAAACAGCTCCCCGCCAATCATGAGCTGTCTTTGTTTCCAACACCGAGAGAAAGGTTTTTTTCAGCCGACAAAATACTTGTTTTTATAGGGACTATGAAATATTGTGTTATTGAAACCAAATTATTTTGTTGTTCTTATTTGGTTACCGCAAACAACAATTTTGTTTTTGTTTGGCTCCGCGTGCATTAAACAGTTTCGGTTAGTATAAAATACGATTGGAAGCCCAACTGAGATCCGAACCTGGGTCGCTTGCGCCCAAGTATTAGCTACCTCAGCAACATTTCCTCTTCTCCGGCGCCTGAAATGAAAGCCTAATGCGCACGTCAAGGTGTTAATAACATGGCACTCAATATAATTTCCCTATGACGATCGGTCGATGTTATCGCCAGCCAGATGTTCTCAGATCGCGGATATCAAATCACGCTAATACTCTTCACTAATATAATGATGTGCATGCTGCGGAAGGTTCCCCATTGGCTGGCGAGTGTGTCGCCAGGCACTGACTGTGGAACGGCGTCCCGACGATCAGCTAGTCGCCGGCGTGTGTGACTGTAGTTCCTGGTACAAACTGCTGTTCCGCTTCTGTATTCTCAAGTACTCTGGAAGGACAGAGAGGACGTGATCTCTGGGCGGGAGGTAGCAGGGTGCTTGAGCAGGCAGAGAGACCTTGAAGCGGCCTCGGCTGACAGAGTTGTTGCCCCCCCAGGTGGCTGGCAAATATTGACACAGGCGGCGTCCATTAGGAAATTGCAGGCGCGCTCTCCTGCTGACGAGGAGACGGCGTATTTAGTTTTATGAATGGGCGCTGTTGGGAGTGCCCGGCCACACACAGCCAGCTCATTAGCTACGTCTGTCTGCCAAGTGAGCGGCTGCCATCTTGTCGTGTGATCCTTAGCTACTCCATTGCTAAGTGAGAGCCCTGGTTATAGTCTATTAGCTGTTTCTTCACACTTTCTGTACCAAGTCTTTCAGAAATCACCCCATATATGAGGTTTTTTGTCATTTCCTGAACATGTCATGTATCACAAGCCTTTTATACTTCTTGGAACTTAAAAGTAACTTATCCTCGGTTAAATTGAATTATTATTTATTTTTTGTCTATAAATTATATTAAATTTATAATTTATATTAATAAAACCAGAGAGAAGACGTGTATGTTGGTAATGCCTAGTAGAATATAGTTCTCATGCAAAACATTATTACACTGGGTGCGCAGAAACCTGGAGCGTTGTCCCTTTGTTTGCATGAAGCGGAGGAATATCCTGGAAGTAGAACTTTAGCATGACTTCAGAAAAGTGGGAAGTAACCGTGAATGGACCTACAATTCGTGCTTAATGCCGTGTGAGTATTTTATCTACCTATGTGGAGTATCTAACACCGCGCAACACATGTTCACTGCTGTTATTCAGTATACACGACAAATAAAGACGACGGTTTACATCGGGGAAAAGTATTTGTTTCCTAGAAATACACATGCCGTACACATTTCAGACAGTTGTATTACCTTATTAGCTGACAAATATGTTTGAAGTTTTTTTCCCTTCCGTTGGGCCAATCAGGATTGTGGTTCTCTACACCAAAACCACAGAGGCGAAATATCCTGGCGGGTCCTTTGATATACGGGAACACGCGCACCCATTTTCCTATTGGCTGCACGTGGCTCTAGGAACGGGACTTGTGTGTGTGTGATTGGTTACTGCGTCCTGCATTAACTTTCCTGTTTCCTGTCTCCGATATGTTTCCGGCTAGTGACGCCCTTTTAGTGGCGAGTGCGGGCGGAGTTCGTGGAATAAGCGCCTATTTCACATCTGCATTCTTAAATACTCTGAGGCAGAACGTTCGTTAATGACCTGCAAAGAACTTAGCCGAGTCGAAAACTTGATCGTCCAATCATAAAAGGATAAACTACCAAGAGTGTTATCGAAGATATGCTAGTTGGAAAAATGGTCGATATTTGCCATTGTCTGTACAACTGAGGAACGTAGCTGCACGTCTTGGGGCCGACTCGCCTGCCCTGGTATCCCAGCTCTACAGTCGCTCACTTCTGCTCGTGGCGCCATCGTGCGACCAGCTGGCTAACTCCACCTATATCTAATGGCCAGTCTCGCCACTACGCTCCAGTTACCGGCGTTTAAGAGTCACTAGTCCGGACTAATGTTCTGTACATCCATTGTTTGCGATCTGCTGTGGTGGCTAAGCGGTTAGCGTGCTAGCCTCCCACAAAGGCAAACCGGGTTCTATTCCCGGCCGGGCCACTCCCGGATTTTCGCATGTGGGAATCGTGCTGAACGATGCCACTGGTCGGGGGGTTTTCTCTGAGATCTCTCGCCCCCCTTTTTTTTCATTCCGCCGCTGCTCCATACTAACCTCAATCATTGTCATCGTCTCTGAAGTCCTCGCTATTACGAGCCGCCCACATCTCTTCACTCACGCACTCACTTGCGCGTTCACACGTATCTCGGCAGATAAATATCCTTGGAACACTACATTTTGCCATAAAAGATAAAGGCCAATTATTTTATTCCGTACTGTTTTGTTTATATCATGTTAAGTGTATTTAAATAAAAAAAATTCGGGAAAATGCTATAGACTTGCTATATTTTAGCTCGCCAGCGCAGTTTCCTTGAGGACTTCCATCGCGTGTAATAAAGTGCGTCTGTTGCAGATGTGATTCCCACAGGAAGTCTCGTCTGTTGCAGATGTGATTCCCACAGGAAGTCTCGTCTGTTGCAGATGTGATTCCCACAGGAAGTCTCGTCTGTTGCAGATGTGATTCCCACAGGAAGTCTCGTCTGTTGCAGATGTGATTCCCACAGGAAGTCTCGTCTGTTGCAGATGTGATTCCCACAGGAAGTCTCGTCTGTTGCAGATGTGATTCCCACAGGAAGTCGCGTCTGTTGCAGATGTGATTCCCACAGGAAGTCGCGTCTGTTGCAGATGTGATTCCCACAGGAAGTGTGCCAATGAAGAACTGCAATCCGGTTCAGCGCCTTGTACGTATGGGCAATGGGACGCTGGACGCACGTGTTATTGTCACCCGTATCGCTGTTCTTCGATAGCGAAAAAAAAAATATATATATATATCTCGGGCCCATGTACAGTTAAGGTCGGTGGTATTCGCCACGCACATCTACAAAGTAACCAAACACGCGTGGTAGTTCTACAGTTGAAGAATATGGGGCTACTGGGAGGTAGTTATTGTTCACCTACGAACCTTTGTAGTCTGAGTTATGTTGTTTTATAAACTCAGGCTAAAATATTAAAGATAAAAGCGGAGCGTGAGAAGAGAAAGTGATCTGCAAATTCTACAAAACATATAAAGGATTGCTGCGAGATTTAATTCACCCAACAACGTAATTAAATCATTTCTCCAAGAACACCAAAATGAGTAACAAAATTCTCCTAATAGAAATGATTAAAACAACTTTATCTTATATGAATCCATCGAAGCCTCCTTATATTATTATAACAATTTTCGTCGTTCTGAAATACCAAATTGTATGTTCGAGTAGCAATTACAGTGCAACTAATAATGCTGTAATGATGCAGTATTATTATTTTTCGGGACACGTGTTTAATTTTCTTTCGTTTTTCCAAGCTTCGTAATATTTTTATCGGGTTTGAAATTAAAAGCCGTGGTGGTTCGTTTTACCGTGATGGTACGTTTACCGGACATAAGTTTGCCGTTTCGTTTCGAACGTCGTAGTTTTCAGTTTTTAGTAAGCGTCAGCATTAGATTAGCTTCTTTCAGACTGCATCGACAAGTTTTGTACGACGCAGTTTCGATAATGGGGAAGGGGTGGGGGGTGATAGGCACAGACAAGTACACGTGTGCACTGTCAACAAGTATACGTGTGCCTTTCAAACAAGTATACGTGTGCCTGTCGACAAGTATACATGTGCCTGTCAACAAGTATATGTGTGCCTGTCAACAAGTATACGTGTGCACTGTCAACAAGTATAC
>NQII01000190.1:803989-961186 GCA_002778355.1 Clitarchus hookeri | reverse complement strand
TGCACTGTCAACAAGTATACGTGTGCCTGTCAACAAGTATACGTGTGCCTGTCGACAAGTATACGTGTGCCTGTCAACAAGTATACGTGTGCACTGTCAACAAGTATACGTGTGCCTGTCGCCATGAAAGTCAGTTGAATCAAGTCAGTCGTCTGAAGCAGTCGTCAACTAGTGCTCGCCTAGGCCGCGTCGGGCGTGGCATATAGCCCCCCACACCGGCAAACTAGGCCTTACTAGATTATTTCTCCGCCAGTGTGGGAGGTCGCTGCATTTATTCTTCTTGCGATACAAATTTTTAAGAAATGAAATAATTCGTAAACGACTGTGGCACTGTTCTGCACTTGCCTGGTTATCTGAAACCTGTTCGTACTCTGAACTTCGTATGTGAACTGTGTCACGTAACTGATAAATAAAAGTATAGAACAAATACACCGGGACTTGACTTATTTTATATTTAATTGGCTTCCATTTTACAAAGTCTCGTGTTACTCCGTCTTGAGCTAGTCGAGTGGTAAGTTAAAGCCGAATGGCAACTTAAAGCCGGCTATAACTATGAGCGTGCCACGTTACAATGCTATTTAGAAACACTTCAATTGCAAACTCGAGAAAACGTGTTATTGTATCTAAAGGACCAATAAATAATTTCATTAAAAAAAATAAGGACAACGGTTTTACTTTACGTTCAAAATATTCAACATGGGAAATGTTTATTTCTAATAGCCAAAGTAACTGTTGCAATTTTGCTGATGTGAATATTCATCTTCACAAAAACATGGTAACATCCCAACAATGGCCATACAATGCAATTTATTTGTAAACTGGAAATATTTCGTTATATGTTATTTTTATTTGTACTTTCTTTAGGATGCAAACATTCTTTTTTAGTAGCGGGTTGGCCCAGTATCTGATCAACTCGAAGTATCACCATGTATGGATAAGGCTGGCTACCGAGTGTTATATCCAGTGAAAACTGCTTTCACAGTCACAGTTTTTCTTTCAGAATTTTGTTTTTATGTGTAAGTTGTTTCGTTTTATTGTTTATTTGATATTTGTAGCGATAACATAAGTTTTAATATGACAGATTGACATTATTTAAATTAATTTTTTCACAGATAGCTAAATTTTGTTATAATTTGTAACGATCTTAGTTTTTACTTTCCTTTATTAATTGTGTTGATATTAAACCACAAGGGAGAGTATATTTCCCAGTTTCCTACACTGTACACTTGTACCAACAGTCTTATCGCTAGAGAAAAGACAATCCTGGTGGCTGCATTGCTCCTGGGTTCATTTAGATATTTCACGGCTCGATTTTGGTATACAGTTCCGATATGGACTGTTCAAAAATAGCTTCAAGCGTTCTGATGGCGGAATGACGTCATTCGCCAAGAACAAGCGTGCCAAGCTCGCGGTCCCTAGCTCACGCCTGTGCGGCCTCGGCTTGTCACAGTGTTCGCAAGTGGAATAATGCCCGCGTTCACAGTGTTCGCAAGTGGAATAATGCCCGCGTTCACAGTGTTCGCAAGTGGAATAATGCCCGCGTTCACAGTGTTCGCAAGTGGAATAATGCCCGCGTTCACAGTGTTCGCAAGTGGAATAATGCCCGCGTTCACAGTGTTCGCAAGCTTAATAATGCCCGCGTTCACAGTGTTCGCAAGTGAAATAATGCCCGCATCCACAGTGTTCGCAAGTGGAATAATGCCCGCGTCCACAGTGTTCGCAAGTGGAATAATGCCCGCGTTCACAGTGTTCGCAAGTGGAATAATGCCCGCGTTCACAGTGTTCGCAAGTGGAATAATGCCCGCGTTCACAGTGTTCGCAAGTGGAATAATGCCCGCGTCCACAGTGTTCGCAAGTGGAATAATGCCCGCGTCCACAGTGTTCGCAAGTGGAATAATGCCCGCGTCCACAGTGTTCGCAAGTGGAATAATGCCCGCGTCCACAGTGTTCGCAAGTGGAATAATGCCCGCGTCCACAGTGTTCGCAAGTGGAATAATGCCCGCGTCCACAGTGTTCGCAAGTGGAATAATGCCCGCGTCCACAGTGTTCGCAAGTGGAATAATGCCCGCGTCCACAGTGTTCGCAAGTGGAATAATGCCCGCGTCCACAGTGTTCGCAAGTGGAATAATGCCCGCGTCCACAGTGTTCGCAAGTGGAATAATGCCCGCGTCCACAGTGTTCGCAAGTGGAATAATGCCCGCGTCCACAGTGTTCGCAAGTGGAATAATGCCCGCGTCCACAGTGTTCGCAAGTGGAATAATGCCCGCGTCCACAGTGTTCGCAAGTGGAATAATGCCCGCGTCCACAGTGTTCGCAAGTGGAATAATGCCCGCGTCCACAGTGTTCGCAAGTGGAATAATGCCCGCGTCCACAGTGTTCGCAAGTGGAATAATGCCCGCGTCCACAGTGTTCGCAAGTGGAATAATGCCCGCGTCCACAGTGTTCGCAAGTGGAATAATGCCCGCGTCCACAGTGTTCGCAAGTGGAATAATGCCCGCGTCCACAGTGTTCGCAAGTGGAATAATGCCCGCGTCCACAGTGTTCGCAAGTGGAATAATGCCCGCGTCCACAGTGTTCGCAAGTGGAATAATGCCCGCGTCCACAGTGTTCGCAAGTGGAATAATGCCCGCGTCCACAGTGTTCGCAAGTGGAATAATGCCCGCGTCCACAGTGTTCGCAAGTGGAATAATGCCCGCGTCCACAGTGTTCGCAAGTGGAATAATGCCCGCGTCCACAGTGTTCGCAAGTGGAATAATGCCCGCGTCCACAGTGTTCGCAAGTGGAATAATGCCCGCGTCCACAGTGTTCGCAAGTGGAATAATGCCCGCGTCCACAGTGTTCGCAAGTGGAATAATGCCCGCGTCCACAGTGTTCGCAAGTGGAATAATGCCCGCGTCCACAGTGTTCGCAAGTGGAATAATGCCCGCGTCCACAGTGTTCGCAAGTGGAATAATGCCCGCGTCCACAGTGTTCGCAAGTGGAATAATGCCCGCGTCCACAGTGTTCGCAAGTGGAATAATGCCCGCGTCCACAGTGTTCGCAAGTGGAATAATGCCCGCGTCCACAGTGTTCGCAAGTGGAATAATGCCCGCGTTCACAGTGTTCGCAAGTTAAACGCTGGAACGGCGCGGGGCGTAGCTACTTTGTTACGTGCAGAACGGGAAATCAGACACAGAGTCTAATCTATTTTAAAAATTATACTTGTGAACAGTTTTCCTGCCTCGTAAACTTGAAAAAATCAAACAAATAAGTCCGTTCGCAGTCGAACATTAAAAACACATAGCGAGAGTTGTTTCGAACTAAGATATTTTTACCAGATTTTGAAAATGTGGTAGCCAAGAAGAGATGCTAGACTTCAGTACTTCTTTATGCTTTCTTAATTCAATGGCTGCATAGTGCCCGCCTGGTTTTTGCGTTAGTTTTCGCTGCATCAATTATTTTTGTACCATACTCAGTTTCGTAAGTTTAAAATATAACGTAATTGCAACAATATAAAACGGGAATGTTTATCACGTCAGGCGGTCCGTTATTTGTATTGATTGTATTGTAAGGCTCTCGTACCAGTTGGAGTTCGACACGCATTCCCTAGAGGAATTATTCCGACAGTCTGAGTAATTGGAGCCCGGGGTCTGACTGCAACACTGCCGCTAGGTGGCAGCACTGCTGTTGTGGCCGCCGGCATGGTGTAAAGGCCCTTCATTTCCTTTCCTTTGAAGAAATCACCAATACACGATACAATTATAAGGTCAATGTTCAGACAATTGAAAATCGCTCCTGCGAGTTCTGTAAAAAGTTGTGTATTGTTATGTAAAGCATTATCATACTATCCAAGAATGCATTTTAGTATCTTTTAAAAAAATAGTCTTAAAATTTATATCAAAAGTTTATTTCGAAACAAAATTCTAACTTGTTTACTTTATTCAAAAATATCAATTCATATTTTTCCTCTTCACATTATATTCGTTTGTCATATATTTAACTTAGACAAGCTTGGTTCAATATACCGAGATGAAAATCACCCTACAATAAAATAACACTTATTCCATATAGCCTCTGTTAGATTCTCGGCAAAATTACTGCTTGACTTTGACTTGAAGTCTAAACTTTTCGAAATCGTAAAGCCAAGCGTGTTGACTTTACATTTGACAGCTCCATTGTGTCAAGTTCCATAAGAGACAAGACGCCGGAAAGCAAACGTAAAGTGAAATGTTAAAGTTTTCAATTGCACAAGGGCCTTAGCTGAGCTCACCTCGGCGCTCAGAGTGGTTCATTGAACAGTTCTGTTGACGGTTCCCCTTAGCACGCCGAGTACTCGAGTGTCAACACTGGCCTTCGCTGCACTGGTGCATCCACTGCCGTGACAACTACGCCAAGGCCGTGCGCACGCCGTTATTACAGCGCACTGTGCTGGGGCCGCGGTGGTCTGGTGGTTAGACTACTCGCCTCCCACCTAGGCGAGCCGGTTTCGATACCCGGCGGGGTAGCTCCCGGATGTGGGAATCGTGCCGGAAGATGCCGCTGGTCGGCGCGTTTCCTCAGGGGGCTCCCGTGTTCCAGACCCTTGCATTCCGGCGCTGCTCCATCCTCACCTCGCATCGGCTCTCGTGACCTCGATGTTGAGAGCCGCCCAGATCTCTCCACTACACTCCACACACAGCGCTGCCCACGTCATATCACGAACCCTGAAGTTAACTGAGTCGTGTGTAGTTTGCTGTCACATTTCGTCACCAGCATTCTCTCAGCACACTGACGAATAAATGTAACTTCGCCTGCAGCTTACATAAGGTTCTCTGTAATATTACGTCAGCAACCTTCAAAATGTAACTTCGCCTGCAGCTTACATAATGTTCTCTGTAATATTACGTCAGCAACCTTCAAAATGTAATGCACTCAAATCAACAGGATGAACTGTATAGTATTCTATGTAGGAAAGAACATTTGACTGCAACACTCTCAACTCAGCATTGCATACGGATAGACCCGGCCGGTAATGAACGTTGTACATTATAGTAAGCTTGTCCTGTGTTGTGTTAGCCAATAGCACGGTGGTAAATGGGAATACAGAGACTTAGCAGAACTGATGGTAATGCAGTCGTGAACATAGGCACCTCACGTCTAGCTTTTCTTAATGTCAGTGAATCTCTGCCGCACTCAATGTGTTAAGTGGTTTACACAACTAAAAATTTAGGCATTTAGTAGTACAACTTGGAAAGTTTCCCATCGCCTTGACTCCAATCTAAACATACACAATGAAGTTACTAGTTCTTGCTGCTTAAGTTTTACTGTAGAAAAAATTGCAAGCTAGAAAAAAACTACTCCCAATTCTTAAATTCGCCCTATCACAGACGAACATACATTTAAATGAACACAAGTTTATATTTTGAGATCAAAGAACGAACATTCAATATATATTTATGTTGCCTTCTCCCAAAACAAATTTGTTGACTGCTAAAATACCATTAAATAAAAACCTGCTTCTTATTTAATTTCAATTAATACACAGTAATATGTTTTTCTGTTTGTCTAACATATGCGGAAGGATCGTTATTACCTCGACTAAATGCTTGGAGCCCACTGCTACGTGCTTACGTCTTACTGCTTAATTTTGTAATTGTGAACCTCTCCTTTCTCGACAGCAGCATGTTGGTTTTCCGAGTTAGCAGGCGAGAGTAGTCACTGCATCTGACTTGAGGCTGTGTGTCTAGCATACACTCCGCTTGCACGCAAGTAGGACGAGGTATGCACAGTGAAGAAACACAATACTCCCGTCTGCTTGGACAATCAGAGTAGCCGTAATAAGGTTAACTTCACAAGGAACCCACAACCTCCCCGCACGAGCGACTCAAACGGCCTATATGACTTAGGCCCGTTCTATAATGACACGGATACGTATCACGGAAGCGGATAACGTAAAGCACTTCGTGTTTAATCCATACTGGAGCGCATGCGCACACGGATATGTACAAAATAACGTAGGTAAACAGCTTTGTCAACCGGCAACTCTTGCGTGCCCGTGAATGCATGCAGCCAAACAGGAATAGACTATCTCGTTTTATCATATTCGTTTTCGGGACCATTGTGATTTATAGGAAAACGGGGACCTGGATTTGAAGTGCCGTTATCATTTTTGTTTATATAAACACGCTTGCACGGCTTAGCAGAGGGTTCCACTAGTAATAACGTATTAAACATTGTAAAAGCTGTTCACGTAAATGAGTACTTTTGAAAGCCCTGCTTTAACGTCTGCCTAAATGGAGATTGTATATTCTTCTGCTGTAAAATTAACACTGCTATGGACCCGGTCACTCTATTAATGCTCCGAACATGTGTAACTGTGAAATTGTTATAAAAGTAAATAATTTATAAATTTTCTGATTCGTACACTTCTGTGAGTAAAAAAAAAACTAAAAACGTAATTTCAGTACTCACAAATGTATACCTAACAATTGTATTTCAAAGTTAAAACAAGGAACCACTTTTCCTTTACCGTTGCCAACTCTACCAAGTGTCCGCCACTCAGTGTGCCCGTTAAAATACATGCGGGTAGGAGCAGTGACATGTTTCAAATGCTGGTTTCAAAAGAGCTGAGTGAACCGTAAACAGCCAATATAACTGAAGTGTGTATGTTATAAACTAAGACCATAGCAGTGTCTTGTGACAGAAGTGCCTTCAGTCTACTTTTCAAAGGAACAGAAGGCTTATGAGATCACTTTCCTGTCTGTGTGTGTATATGTGTGCATGTGTGTGCCTCTGTCAGTGCGTGTGTCCCCCCCCCCCCNTGTTTTAACACGTACACCGCATTTCACTAAACTTGGCACACAAATAGTACTTAATGAGGACACCTGCCTTTATAGTTGTCGACCACGTTGGCCAATTAATTACTTTCAAAACTGCGGCCATTTAAAATTTCGGGGAGATATGTCATATCTCGGGAACCATTCAACCCATTTAAACCAAATTTTGTTCGCTGCATTGCGTAAGCATTAAATTTTTTGATTTATATTGTTGGTGGTCCACCATTTTGTAAAATAGCACCAAATGAATAAATAAAGAATTTTCATTATATTTCGAAATTGTTTTAACCAATTCTTACTAATTCGGCAGGTAAGTAATACTATGATAGACCAAATAAACGTAATTTATTTAACTTAATTGTGTACTTACTTTCAAAATGGTGGCCATACAATTATTTATAGGTTTCTTTGGTATATCTGCCATTCAATTTTATCAATTTCGACCAAATTTTGTATATTGAAAGAATATGTTAGAAGCATCATATATACCAACATATAACCACTTTAGTCCGCCATTTTGGAAGATAGCGCCATGCGAACAAATAAAAGTTAGTAATCTCTGTAAAAAATGCACAGATTCCTACCAAATTTGGCTAACAAGATGTACTGATGCAGATGATGTTACGTGATATGTTTTAAGCATGCCAGACACTTATTTTCAAAGTCGTGGCCATACAGATATTTAAGCTTTGAATGCGATATCGTCAAAATTATGTAATCAATCCCAACATAACTTTGTATTTTGGCAGTGTATATTACATCTATCAACTGTATCTACACGGAGTATATTTTCTCCACCATTTTGTAAGATAGCGCTATGCGAATAAATAAAATTTTTATGTCATCACAGGAAACAATTAACCAATTTCTATCCAACTTGGCAAACAAGCAGTATTGCGGCAGATGATGTAAACTGGTATGTTTTAAGTAGGTGAGGCACTTATTTTCAAAATAGTGGCTATTTTTGTGTGCTTTATATAAGAAGTTATGTATTCTATTTTACTTAACTTTGTTTATTGGCAGTATACAATAATCTAATATGTTACTACATTACTTTTTTATCCTCCATTTATTAAGAGTGCCATATGAAAATTATGGAGGTTTTATGTCATATCTCGAGGACCAATCAATCTATTCCCACCAAATGTTACAGTGGAACATTTCTACTAATTTGTACCAAATTTTGCACACTATAAATTATACAGAAGTCCATGTAAACTTTCATGATTCAAATGGGTTATACAACGTTGTTCAAAATGGCGGCGTCATAAATATTTTAGGTAAGTTTGCCACATATATTAAACAATGTAACCAAATTCAACCAAATTTTGTATGTAGACATTATGCATTAGAAGCATCATATATAGAGCTTTTTTGGTAATTTTGTATAATGGCATCAAATAATAAAATAAAATTTTTAATGGCATAACTCAGGGACCAAACAACCGATTTCCAACAAATTCTTCTCACAAGTAGCGCTACGGTAGGCCGTGCAAATGTACATGTTTTAAGTGGCTCAGTAACTTATTTACTAAATGACGGCCCTCTACATATTTTAGGTTAGTAAACCCTATAATTCGAATCATTTGACTGATTAAATCCGAAGTTGCTGTTCCGAACCCGACCTCCATAATGCAGTGGATTGCATGCTAGCTTTTTGTACGAAGTTTTCTGGGTTCAAGTCCCGGATAAGGCACGTGTGTATTTGTAATTGTTTCACTAACGTTGCATACGTTTCTGGTTTCATTGGTACTGTTTACGCTTTTAAAGAGAATTCAAGTCCTACCTGCCAACTCAGCTTTTAAGAAAAATTTAAAAATTAATTGCACCCACGTTGAGGAAAATAGGCTTATTTGTTATATCAGTAGCTTCTTTTTTTTTCATTTTGTAGGTTGCCGATTGTTACGTTCATTTGGGTAGTAAATTAGCTTAGCATCCCCTTGTTCCGTGTTCGTTTTATTGCGTATCCGTGTGATGTGGACCGGACCTCCTCACCCACTTCACGGTGAATGTTTACTGGTGAAAATGTGTTGCAATTCATCATCTTCGCACATTTCACATAGAGTAATCATCTACCTGCGGACACGGGCTACTGCCTACTTGTAAACCGCTTCACAATTATGTTTCAGAAATGCAAGTTGTATTGAGAGTTGTATTTTCTGACTAGTGAAAAGTGTGTTTCTTTTCGTGGCAAAAACAGGCTGCAAACATTTCCAGTGGTTACTTTTAAATATGTGCGTCAACCACACGCAATGCAACGCAGCTAGTGTGTGAGGTATGTGGGCGTGTTAGAGCTTTTCAAGGGACCATTATGTTTTAGCACTATATTTCTAGAACAGTTCAAATGTTTCTCATATTGCATGAGATGCCAAGCCAATAAGTGTGGAAGAAATTGGGAAAACAAATATCAACACAAAAATGAGCCTAGTTATGGTTACAGATCAAAATGATTTTAATATCAGTACAATGCCAAAAAGAAGTTACTCGAAAATACGTAAGGTGATCCAACTATAGTTTCATTTTAAAGTTTACGACAAATTTCAAAACTGAAACGTCTAGAAGCTAAACTCCAATTGCAGACAAATCCCGTGCAAATATATCGAAGGGCTTCGTGCCATTCTTATTAACGCAAAACATATTTTAGCTGAAATCAAAACTTTGCATTTAATTAATTTTCCGAAATTTGTTTAGCACCAGATTAATATCCACAACTATTATAATTACTTTTAAAAATTTCGCAAACGTAACTTTTTATTGTTTTTGTTTATTAACCGATACTTAATTGCAAGCATTTTTTCACAATGTATAACCAAAAGTCTGTCACTTAAATTTCTAATGGGCTATCATTCGTCAAAATATACTCCTTCACTAAGTTAATATATTGTGAAGTTTGCACTTTCGACTGATATTAAAGCTAATATTTCGGGGGTGGAAGGGGGGGGGTCATTAAAATGTTAAAGGTGGTATTTTATGAGGATTATGTTGTGCTAAAATAAAACACGTGTCTATCAAATAATAGCAATATAGTTATAAGATTCTTCACCTCTATACTCAGTTCCATCTCTTTTTATTTTTGTTATCATAGAAAAATGTCTTTGTATTTAATTGCTTACTTTTAACTATTTTTTTATTTTATCGAAAATTATTATTGTGTCACCTGTACAAAATTTTGTTTTTCTCCTCATAATATATATTTTTTATTAATAACGTTTATTTTTATGGAAATTCCTTCTTTAAGCTTTTTATTTAAAGATAATTTTAATGGTATAGATAGACCCTAACATGTTTTTCAAAATGTTGTAATTTTAATTTGAAATTTTTCTTTTTGTAAATTAGATATAAAAATACCTCTAAATAAATTTCTTTCTAATTAACTTTCCATAGGAGTTATAGGATATTGTAAATATTTTTAATTAAGAGTTACTAATGTTGTAACAAAAATTAATATATTCATTACCTGGCCTGTTTTAAACTAGAAGAACATAAAATGGCTTATTATTTTCAGACGACATCGCTGGGAAAAAAAACCGTCAGCTGTAAAAAATATTTAATTTTGTGCGACAGTGCCATTTATTTTCTTGTGCTACAAAAAAAAACTTGATTTAATACAATTGCAGACATGTTCCGTGCGTTGACAAAAAAAATTAATTCGCCTCCCTCTTCTTGAAGTCACGAGAACCTTACTTCGTTCGACAAACATTACATTGAACGCCGGTAATTATCCCGTTTCGCTTCGTGGTTTCTATGTTTGCCCTTCTAATTACCAACTACATGCCGCGAGGTTCTCTAATTATCGCGAGAAGTGGTTAAAGTGCTCAGGCTACCGCAGAGTTTGCTCCATACTGCTACAGCACAGCGGCGTCCTGGCGTCGCCTTCTGTACCACATTCATTATTACTTCCACCTTTGCCAACCCCCGCTCAAGTTCTGCTTTCAGTGTATTCCTCCGCCTCAAGCAAACAGATCTCAACTAAGGCCGCGGCCACAACACCAGTGGTCTAGAACACGCTTAGTTAGGCCTATTGCAAATTTGTTCAGCAGTCATACTTGAACATGTTTTCAAACAGAACAAGTTCAATAACTTCATGCAAAAGAAAGGGATTTCTAATCTGGAAAATGCGCTCCCATATTTATTTTGTATAATCGCTTCAGCCACTCAGTGAGATTGAATAATGTATTAATTTTGATACAACTTGCTCTATTTTTATTGTAACAGTATGGCGAACAATTTTTTTGACCTGGCTTATTTTACACCCCACAGAAAGTTTGGAATATTGTGAGATATGGCAGTCTGGGTGGTGTGAGTTGTGCAGTTACTTTGTGATCAACAGAGAGCGTACTAACGCACTGAGAATGCCTGGGACAAGCTGGAAACAGCAGCTGATATTCGTCCACAACCTGCAGATACACTCCCAGATCTGAGAGCTGCTCAGATGGAACGGGACCGTCGTCCGGAGGATGACGTCAACACATTGACTACAAGCCTGCCACGGCGTGTTAGGGACCTGCACAGTGCACATGGAGGCCATATACTGTACTAAGCTGCAATGGGGAGAGAGTAATCCTCCCTAGTCAGAGACAACAATACGTTGCTTTTGTTGTTCTTTCGTGTTTATTTGTCTGTGATATTGGACAAATGTTTTTTGTTAGAAACACTTTCTATGTCACGTTTTGTTGGTAACGTCTATTTGCTGTGCTTTATTTTATGTATATTCCATACCTTTTATGCTTTCTTCACGTATAGTCTAAACTTTTTGTGAGGTGTTTATTTGTTCCTAGGAATGCGGAAATTGCCGCCAATTTCTGCCATCTCAATCGTTCTCTCTGTATGCTTGTTAGCCACCAATGAGAGCCGAGCACAGAAGTAAAGTCGCCACGTCGCGGTGTACTTAGATGACGAGTTTGTTGTGACAGCGCCGGGAAGAAGTTCGGAGTCAGTGCAACGGCGAGCAATGTGAAGTACGTAGTTCTGTGTGACCGCGGCCTTAATTACACCAAAGTCACAACACACTGCATTTTTACCAACACACGTCAATCATACTTTGCACCGCATCTACTTCTTACTAGGCGATACCAACACACATATTCCCTCTCTTTTTATTCAAGCTAATTATAAATTAAATATTTAATTTATAGATTGAATATAAGTACAAGCTTAATTTAACCGAAATTAAGGTGCGTCTATGTAAACAGAATTACGGAACGCTTGTGATACATGGCATACTTAGGAAAAAACTAAAAACTCGTAGAAGGAATGGTTTTTCAAATGTTTGAGTGAAAAAATGTGAAGGTACTGCGAATAGGCCATAGAGTGTTATCGCTGAGACCTGGTAGGCCTATACACACAAATACTCGTACTTGGCTGGAATATGGCACAGTGGTCTTCAATGGCCACTCCCTCCGCTGACTTAGACCTTTGCCGTTCAACTGCTATCTTTCGCGCTGTGCGATATCCAATTTCGAATATCGGTTTGGTAAATGCCAACATAGCCAGAAAGTTCACCAGGGAANTACTTCAAAATATTAACCATTAAATTACGGTATATGGCAGATGCATATTTTATCACAACTAATGACGTATCAAACGTTTAATACTATTTGATGACAAACTTAGTGTCACGGGTAGAGGACTTTCCAGTCAACCGTGTCGATATAAGTGCGATATATTATAGGCTGTTCACGATTATTTGAGCACTTCTGGAATCAACCTTTGAAAAATGTCACTGCCCCCAATTGCATACATTTTAATGGCCACACTGACTGGCATACGCCCAGTAAAGTCGGTAACGGCGGAGGGAAAGTAGTCCCATGTCTTAATGTTGAATTAAGATTGTTAGGTTAACAGCTGCAAATACTGGAATATATGTATTTACTTTCTGTATATAAGTGTAAGAATAAGCAACTTAGTACAATATTTCCTTTCCTAACAACTTCAGAGTTGTACTTGACTGTCGCCTGAACACAATACTGAGACCCACGTCCATGTTAATGACACGTGTGATGGAAGAACACGCACTGCACATGCAAGATGTAACCACGGCTTTCTAAAGTGCTTAGTTTACTATGAACAGCGTTTACTTCTATTAAGGCTCCCGCCTACCTAGCGCTTTCTTACGCCTTTGAGGTCAAGGAGCGCGGAAGCGATAAGGGCGACAATGCCACGCGCATCAAGTGCGCCATCGCCGCTAAGCGCAAGGCTCTGCACTGGCGCGCCGTGTTCTTGTCGCTCTGCGAGTGCCTATGGGACTTTCAGCGATGACCCATCATTTTATTGGTAGAAAGTATGTAGCGAGGTTCAATACAGGGCCATTGAGTAGTTTCGTACATTTCTGACGCGTATGTTTTCAAATACAACGCTTCGAAAAAGCCGTTTATAGCCGTTTCGGAATACTTTGGNCACTTCGAAAAAGCCGTTTTTAGCCGTTTCGGAATACTTTGGAATGGTGTACGTGACGTACTGAAGTGTGTGTTGTTTTCTTAGACAAGCACATTTGACGCACGCTTGACAGTTTCGTGGGAAGTCTACTTCAAGCGCAGTTCAAGCGCGGGCAGGCGGAACCCAAGTACTGAATATCGACCGGTGGAAAATCCACCGCCCATTCACGACATACATGCTATCACACACGCAGTTACGTTGTCAGTGAACCAAGCTAACTAGTTCTTGTCCTAGCGTTGTGTTTCAAATTATGGCAATTAAAATTAGGGTTTTTTATACACTTTAGAGTACGGATTGGGATAAAAGTAACATATTGTTACAAGACACCAGAAGGCCGTATCCGAGTTCGCGAGGGATGGAGGTCTTAATAAAAATAAAAGAACTAAATTTGATCTTAATTTATTCACACAACTATTATTTACAGTATTACCCTATCTATCTCCTCTATTACTTTTGTTATTTCTCAGTGAGCACAGTATTTAATGTCTATCTCAAATATAATTAAAGTACTTCTCAATGTCTCTGTTGGCTTATAGTCAACTAACTCACGCTCATCATTAACACATGTTCGGTCTGTCTGTTGCCATCATTTTAAATGTCTTTCACTCACGCACCCTGTCCAATAGTCCAGCCTGCCAGTAGCTCTCTTCACTGCATCGGTGCTCGCAGTCGGAGATTTTACTCCCGCTGGTCACTTCTCTGCCACTCGTTGCTCTTCTCGCTCGTCGTCTATCGCTCGAGGTTGCGCAGTCGCCCAAATTCCAGACACTCGTCAACTCTCAACTCACGGTCCGGAGGCCCGACGAGCTTATATAGTATCTGGCCTTGGCCTGGAAGGTTCGCCACACCCCGAGTCATGCTGAGAGACACTCGATCATTAATCCAGAACATTATTCAGATAAACGCAGAAATTATATCAACTGAAGCCGCAAAAGATGTATCGTGGTGGCGGGCTTTTCGTAAAAATATACGCCCGTCTTGAATTATCACTCACCTGTCATTCAAACATCCCTTGTTACTCTCCGTCCATTACCACGCCACTACTCTGTCCTTCTCTTCCAGTCGCTCGCGCGTAACAATATTTAGGTTTCTAACAATTACACATTTTCACTTGACGGACGCAATAATAAAGTCAACAGGTTCATGTCTAAGTAAATTTACATATGACGGAAGAATACAAAATAAGGAACAAGCAGGAAAATTTATCGCGAACTACATACACGTCGTATATATTGATGCCACAGATATTGGCAAAAAAGCAGTGTAATGCTGGAACACGGAGATTAACTACTGCGCAGCTTGCATGCCCGCCCTTCGCCATATTCCATTCACTGAGTGTACCTGATTACTAGGGCAGCCTGTTTTTCGCGAAAAGATTCCAGGACCAGATGTGCTCCAACGCTCTGTAGTTCAGAACCACTTTCGTGATTTCGTCATTTGAATTGTTACGCGTATTAACAGTCTGCCCGCGTATCACGGACGGTCAGTATCGGAGAAACTTAATTATGATTGGCTATTTCATGTAACAGACTCTCTTCACACGAAAACAAACGTCCAATCGTCAAATGAAGAATGCAAGTGTGCACATGGGATATTGAAGTCTAGCCTCCGCGTAAATCTTTTCGCGAAAAACAGGTGGCCCTACTGATTACTTCACATCTTGCAGTTGGTATCACATCTCAGGCTGATGCAGAAAATAATAAGCGAGTGTAATGAAAAACCGAGTGTCTTACAAATAATATTATACTCTAAACTTGTCATGCCGAAAGAACTGCGAGCTTGAGTGACGTCATTTAGAAAATTCCTATAATCAATTAGACAGCGCGATGGGTTGGAAAAGAAAGGATGGGGGTGTAACTGGGATGATTACAATATGCCACATTATGTAAAGAATAACAGAAAACATTGTTCGTGGTGACCAGTTTTTTCTTATTACCCCTTCATATTTCCAAAGTCATCTTGAACTTTGAAGACTATTTCACCTTCGCAGTTCTGAATTCATTGAAGGACTTAATATTTTGCTATCAGTTAGTAGTAAGAATTGGACGTTGTGTTCTTAGGTTGCCTGATCCTTCTCCAAGAGATAATGGCATATAGCAGGGGTGTTTGTAACTGTTGCCCAGGACCATGCATGTGACGCGCAGTATAGCACCGACACTCTAACAAGACATGATCTCGGAACCCTCACGTAATAATCCAACATTTTAAACGTATGGGCTACTATCGAACCACAGATAAAGAGGTCTAAGGGTATTATATTTTGCCATCTCGATCTTCAGCCAGGATTCCGGTTTGCACGAATATAGCCGCATTCCCTGTAAACGACCTTCGTGGGAACAACGTGGCTACAGGTCACGCATTTACAGAAACGATGTGTACGGAAACACCAACTGTACAGCCTTCATAGTCGTGTCCAAGAACACACTTTTACTTACTACTTCTACGAGCGGCATTCTAAATGGAGTCAACTGATGTCACTTGAGTCGAGAGTTCGCGTTAAATGCATCCGGCGTAATGTGATTTATCGTAGACTCGTATTGTAGTTGCGTGGTTTCAAAGTTGGCGTTGTGTTGCGGCATGAAGAGGTGTCGAAGTAGTTAGAAAGCGACGATCCCATCACGTGATGCGATGCGCTGCGTTATCACGACGAGGCGCAGTCGGCCAAAGGTAAGCTCATATAGTATCATTATAAACATTCCGAGGAGAACGTGTATAATCATGACACGTTCATTCAATTATAAATTATCATTTCAGTCAAAATTGCAAACTAATTATACCGCGTGTTTATAAAAAATGGGGACTAATATGTATGTACAAGTTATCCTCTTAAATGGTTATTAAGGGAGCTATGTGCCCCAAAAATTTGAGTTTTAAAATGCGTTTAGTCTTGGCTGTCAGTCATTCACCCCACCTGCCCGATGACGTAGTGGCGGGTCGGCCCACACCTTTCTTAAATTCACAACTTTATTGATTAAAATAATGGTATTTGCGACAGCTCATTGTCAAACACGATTGTATTTTAACTAATTGCTTTTGCAAACAGCATTGGTGGCCGTGAATAACAGTTATAAAATAAAGATGATATTTAATACTTCGGCAGACGTAAGTATAATCCCGATTCGAGCCAAACACGAACTTTTACAAACAAATAAAATTTCTCAATTTACAGCCTGCCTAGAAGCTATAACTTTGGAACATCAGCGCACCTTGAGAGGGAAATTTTCCCTACTCCAAGCACTCGCATGAGAAATGTGGTTTTTTTCCCAACCTGAGTAGAATAAACCGTAATAGAAATCAGTTCTTCTCTTTTTTTGTAGTTACGGAATGCGTTTCCGTATATAACCTGGGTATTCCTTGAGAATGCTGAAGAGCGTGACTTGTGGGTTAAAGCGCGTGCAGTGAGGGGAAGGCAGTTTTGAAAGACGTAGACGGCTTGTTAATGAGGCAGGAGCTGTTGGCGTGTGCGTCTAGCACGCTCGTGTGCACGAAGTTGAACGCGGCAGGTGCGTGTCGGCTTGGCTATGTCGTGTAAACACGCGATAACGGTCAGCACTCAGCACGCGAGTGTGATCTAGTGCCAGCTGCTGCTCTTCGTTCACGCCTCTCCTGCAATCCCACAGATATATATCACCCACCATCTAAACCATAGACCTAAGATGAGTTCGACCGCTTGTTCGTCTCCTGCGCATGCGCCCAACACTGGCCTGCCCCAAAGGAATACAACTGCCAAAGTCACGTGGTCAACACTGATGGACGTGCTTGTTTATATCTTAATGTTTAAATAACAGGCACTATTATATTAATAAAATACTTTTACCAAGTTGAATTTAATCAAAGTGCATTACAAATTGGTTAGAGGAAGTGTGCATACATCTCAAAGCACTGTTTTTCTAAACAGTGTTCTAATCTCAACTCCAACCCACGCCGTTTTTGCTAGCCATACAGGCAGGAAAGCAGTTCAACGTTGGGACGCGGAGATTGGTTGTGCACAGCCAGTGAGATCGGTCTATTTCATATTTAGTCTATGATCTATACCGTAGAGGGAAAATGGGGTAGAGTACGCTCCCAAGGTGCGCAGTAGCCACTCCTTGTTCCAACATTGAACTGCTTAACTGCCAATACGACTATCGTAAATTACGTGGATATGATTTGAGGTTAGGACACTGCTCATGTAGATCAGTGCTTTGAAATGCTCTACACTTTCTCTGACCCATGTTCAATGCAGTTAGCAGTTGTACTGGTGTGGGGTAGGTCATGTTGGGTACATGCGCAGAAGACGAATAAGCGGTCTACCTCATCTTTAATCATGCAAGGCGACATACATATAAGCAGCAAGGGATTGGGCTGCAATGGCCAGGTACTTATATGTATATATATATATATTTTTTTGTGTGGCCAGCCAAAGACCAGACATGCTTGCTTGTCACCCCGGTGCCACTGCCTTGTTTGGGTAATACGGGGGTAAAGGTGATACCCTATGCTTTTCTTGCTCCCCTACTAATTTCATTGGGCCTTTAGCTTGCCCTTGATACCACGTATTTTTATATCACCTGGTTACAGGCAATCTGTTTTATAGTTTTTATTTTCTTTTGTTTTGCATTCTTATGACATCGTTGGAGAATTGTCGTACCATCGCCCCTATATTTATTTACGTATTTACTCGTATTTATTACTACAGAGTAGATAAGTGCACATAGACGAAATAGACAGCCCCGCGCGAAAGTAGACTGCGATCAGAATAACAGACTACGGTTACTGGTGGAGTCTTCCTGATACGACACTGATCTTTCTAGTCTTTTACACGATCATCTTACAGCACTACAACACTCGCGAGGAAACTATGCGAAACGGCTCGTGTTTGCAGAACAGGGAAATTGCATTCTGCGGTTGGCCGCACGCGAAACGAGATTTTTCCCTTCGGCGAGGGGGGGGGGCGGAAATTAATTGTGAATTTTTCATTCCGCTTGGTAGTTTGTTTTCCTCCTGGAATTGGGGAATGGCAACTCGGTGCGTGCAAGGTCACATTTTGTGTTTAAAGCAGGATCTGTGTCCCATCCGACTGCGATCCGGACACAAAGAGTGAAGAGACTTTGGCGGCTCTTAACAGCGAGGTATTGAGAGCAGATGAGAGTGAAGCGAGATGAGTTTGAAGCAGCGCCGGAATGAAGGGGCGGGAAACGGGAGATCCAAGAGAAAACCCGCTGACCAGCGGCATCGTCCGGTACGATTCCCACATGCGGAAATCCGGGAGTGATCCCGCCGGGAATCGAACCAGGTTCGCCCAGGTGGGAGGCGATTTGTCTAACCACCACATCACTGCGGCCCCATTATTGCTGAGATCAAAGACTAAAGATAAGGTAGACCGATTTTCGTCCTTCCGCGCATGTTTCCAACATTGAGCCGCAAAGTAGATAAATACGCAGAGACGAAGTGACGCTGCGGTTCCTCTGGTGCGAGCGAACGCATTCTTTGATTGGCTGCGTGTAGCTCCGGGAACGGACCTCGTGTCTGATTGGCTACTACGTGCCATGAAACGTTCCCTATTGGCTGCGCCGTTGACTAGCAAAGAAGTACCCAGGCGGTGATTGGCGAACGCCATTCCGACATGTTACTGATTAGTAGGAACAGGTGTTTTCAGCGAAAAGATTTCAAGACCAATTGTACTCCAAAACACTTAAGTTCATATGCACGTTTGTGGTTGGAGGATTTTAAATGTCACGTGCCTCAAGAGTCGGTCCGCGAATAACGGACGTTCAGTATCGGAGTACTTTATTCTGATTGGCCCAGTCAAATAAGAACATGTGTTCTCGCGTAGACGCGTGGTCAATAACTAGAGACCTGAAAAATTCGCGAGTTCAATGACCTGCAGGCTAGACTCTACAGTCTTATGTGCAGATATGCCGACATCAACTGCACATTGGTTGTCTGCTGTCACAGTGGAAGGCGACGATTGGACCAGCATTCTCCAGGAGGTGTCAAACAACGTGTGGACCAATGGCGAAAGTTATATAAACACACGTGTTTCGAATTCTAACTTGTCCCAAAATGAATCCGCGAATCCTTCAGGTCCCTATCAATAACCAAAGGAAGTTGTGGTTGGTGGACGTGGGATATTGAAGTATAGCATGAGCATAAATATTTTTTGCAATAAACACCTATCCATCTTGATCAGTGGCGCCATTTTGCTGGCGTGTATGACTGGAGTTCGCGGAATTAGCGACTGTTTCACTTCTGTATTATTAAATACTCTGTGCTACGGCTGATACTGTTGTGAGTGTTACATATCTCATTAGGGCCACGTATTTTTCGCAAAAATATTCATGCTCTTGCTACACTTCAATATCCTACGTCCACAACCACGACCACAACTTTATTTGGTTATTGGCAGCGTGTCTACGTGAGAAGACATGTTCTTATTTGACTGGACCAATCGTAATAAAGTACTCCGATACTGGACGTCCATGATTCGCGGACAGACACTTTAGTCACGTGACATTTAAAATCCTCCAACCACGAAAGTGCGTATGAACTAAAGTGTTTTGGAGTACAACTGGCCTTGAAATTTTTTCGCGAAATACACGTGCCTATGCATATTATGCACCGCTGTTAGTGAACGCCTTAATCTAAGGGGCGAAATAATTGGTAGAAATATAAAGGAAGTTTAAACCCGTTGTGGGAGCTCAGATGGCCTTGATGGAATCACAACTCTGCTGTAAGGCGATAAACTGGTTACGTCCAGCTTTCTAACGCTGACTTCCAGACTCATGTCAATTGCATTGTTTTGGGTATTTGAAGTAGTATAGGCTATTCACGGTAAAGAGAGCACTTTTGATGCCCTAGTTACATTTCCTTTCAGCTATTTCTTATCCTTTAAATACAATTTTAAATAAATATTGACTTGTAAGTAATACATACAGTGTGTGTATTCCACAGCACTCGGAACTTAACGTCTAAGTCTAAACTATAAAATAATACATTAACTGACTGTTATTGAGAACTATCAAAAGTGCTCACTTTACCGTGAACAGCCTATACCCTAAGTGTTTCCGTTGCACCCGATGCGGCTGAGTGTATTGGAGTGGAATGCGGAGATCTTCGCTGCTCATAAGAGTCCTTCCGATACACGAAGATGTTTCCTGTGAAGCCGTTGTTTGCTCGTATACGCATGGCTCGGTTAACAAAAGTTCTTGGAGTGCTACTTTTTTCGAGAAAAGTTAAAATCAAGTTAGGTACGGTCACGTGTTGTTTCGTTTATCTTATTGAGTGTATTCGCAGAAGACAAGAGAAGCTAGCCTGCACAGTTTCCTTAAGAGGTAAATCAGAAGAACCAACATATGTACTTAGTTTGTTATGTGAGATGTCATCGCTTGTGATGAAGTCCCGCCGTTACAGATCTAACTTCCATTGCACAGCGCAACAACGTAAACAATACACGTATTGCGTGTATAGACCGTTCACGGTAAAGTGAGAAAACCGTCTCGTTTGGAATAATAGTCAATAAATATATTTCATTTCAGCCTTAGATGTTAACTTCCAAGTGCTGTGGAAGATACACACTGTGTTTAATATTTAAGTGGAAATATTTATTTTAAAATGTGGTTAAAGGATAAAAAATGGGTGGAAGGAATAAGTAACAAGGTCCTCAAAAGTGCTCACTTAACCATGAGCAGCCTATAGGAGCAATGAGGCGAGGTCTTGAGAGCCGACGAGGGTGAAGCGAGGTGAGTGCGGAGCAGCGCCGGAATGCACGGGGAGGGACCTCGGTGGGAGGCGAGAGCTCTAGCCGCTGTGCACCGCGGCCCCGTGGAGGAGTGGATAAGTGTTACTAGCATCTGGGCGGTGACCCATCACCTTTACTTTATTCTCCTGGAACTGGACTGGCTGAGCTGTCGACGTCGCCGATGCTGGCTCCACGGACTGGGGTCGTGTGTGTGCGTGTGTGTGTGTGTGTGTGCGTGTGTGTGTGCGTGCGTGCGTGCCGCGAGCGACTGTCCGACTGCAGACCGGTTGTGAAGACACCAGAACCAGACCATAGCCGCCAACTGAATGGGCGAAATGTCTGTTCCCGGTTACTGACCCACGCGCACAGTTAGTCCTGCCGACACTCCGTCACGTATACACCCTACACACTGTTCGCGGTATCTTCACATGTTTGGAATTAAACCTCTGGACAATCACCCCATGTATGACGTAACCTTGTGTCCTACATATGTAATATATCGCAAGCCTTTCATACTTGTATTAACATAAAAGTATGTTATTTGTTGTAAAATTGAACATGTACTTACATTGTATCTATAAATTACAAAAATTTATTTAAAATTATTATGAATCAAAACATTGAGAAAATACGTGTGTTGGTAATGCCTAGTAAGAAATAGTTCTCATGAAAAATGTTATTAAACTGAGTGCGCACAAATTCTGTTCGTTGTCCCTTTGGCGTAATTTTCTTTCACTGGTTAAGCTTAGTTTACAGGAGGCGGAGGAATATCCTGGATGTAGAACTAAAGTAGGGCTTCATGAATGTTGCAAGTAACCACGAATGAACTATGGACTACGTATTGTGAGCACCGATTTATCGTCTTCTGCACATGTACCCAACATTGAGTCATCCTTCGCCAGTACGACTGTTAAAAATACACGCTCAAGACTTATTTTACGTTTGGAAGATGTCACTGCCGCTGCCTGCATGCATATTAACCGGCACATCCACTTACACGCACCTAGTAAGTTTGGTAACGACAGAGGAAAAGCAGTTCCATGTCTTAACATTGAATTTAAAAAGTGTTGGATAAACATTTGCAAATATCGGAATTAGAAATTTTGCTTTCCGTTTTTTTTAATGCATAAAAGTTGGAAAACGAATAAACTTGAAAAATATTTAATTTTTTTTGTAATTATCCCACAATTTCTCTAGACCGACACATGAATAAAGTGATCAGGCCCACGTTTATGTTGATATTACATATGGCGGAACAATAAATAATGTGCATGCAACTATATCTTAAGCAGATCTTTCAGAATGGCTCAGTTTACAGTGAACAGCATATAAAAGGAAAACTCCGCCCCTGAGTGGAGCGCAAACCTAAGAGAGAAAGAGAGAGGGAGGGAGGGGGAGAGAGAGAGAGAGAGTATATTGTAGCAAGCCGCTGAAAGTAGGTCTGAAAATGTCTCACTGCTACCGGTGCCCGCTCCTTTGACACAATTCCAAAAAAAATTGTGGTTAACTTTGATAAATAATAAATATTATAATTGTGCTCTTATCTTTCTCAAACGGGCATTATTATTTCAATTTCGCCCTTAAATGATTCCGTTTAGCTTATTTCACACGTTACATATACAGGATATTTACATAATATAAAGATGTTTATAATTTCTATGTACACGTGCATAGCTATTGTGTACATAGGCATTATATACACATATATAACATTTGTATGTTGGTATACGTTAATGCGTAACTTATATATTGCAGTGCCTTTGAAAAGTACAAAAAAATTGGAAAGTTATTTACATTATTCGTTGAACAAATGCTCCTCAACACCGACCTCTTAGGTATCATTGAGAGCTCATGCAGTTATTTTGCGCGTTAGAGGCCTCGAAACGAGTGAGCTCTAAGGTCGACTCTTGATCACTCTCCACTTGCATCATCGCCTCTACGCTGAGTCACGTGGGTTCCACTAGGAGCGGCTCGGAACACCAAAGGGACGGACACGTACTGCCTCAAGTTATGTTCCAGTGAGTCATCGTTTGGTAGCACAACAATGCGCCGTTCATTGGAGCCAAGTGGGGCTTATCAAAGCCTCCAGTCACCGTGCGAGTGTGCTTCTAGGAACGTGCTTGAGCTGTCGTTGTTCGAGTAGCCCTCTTATCAGTCGGTCACTTGGAGAGCAAACAATCGCAAGTGGTCGAGATTCCTGTTCCTGGAAGCAGTCGTGACAGCCCGGGTACTTTCTGCAGTTTGCACTTCTCAACCACACAATAGCTTTGGAGCGATAAAGGCGACTATGGCACAAGCATTCATTGTCCCGTCGTCTCTCTGTGCCTGCCAATGAACTGGCGTGCACTATTTCCATCGTAAGGCCGAGCAAATGGTGCGATTGTAAACCAGTGGTCCTTCGTTCTATAGGATCCGGGTTCAATTCCTGGTCCAGCTATCCTGATTTCAGTTTTCCGGGGTTTCCCGAAGTCACTCCAGGCGAATGCTGGTATGGTTCCTTGCTACATGTCATGGCCGATTCCTTCCCCAGTCCTGCTTCTCTAAGCAACTTGCTCCGTCTGTAGCGACCCCGCTGCTAACGATACATTAGACCCTACAAACCTACCAATAAACATAGGTCCATAGAAACAATTCATTTCCCTTTGAGGACTCCCTTTCCACGGCTCTGTTTACATCGTGTGGCGCGTGGACTGGGTTGTTTTTGTGTGGAATGCCGTTATAGCCACCATGTTCAGTGACTTATGTAATGCACCTTGCAAACGGCATCTGTGATAGCATTCCACACAAGAACAACCCAGCCCGCGTGCAAACAAAGTTGTAGCAGTGGAGCTCAGAATAGGAAATTAAGCGTTTTTTGACGCAGAGTATGCTCAAATATAGTCTGTTCTCGGTAAACTGAACATTTTTGAAATTCCTGCTTAATATATACTTGTACACAGATTGTGTATTCTTCCGCCATACGTGAAATTAACATTTCCATGTGCCTAATCACTTAAAAAAAGTAAATATTTTACAAAATTGCCAATTCTTATGATTATGTGCATTTAAAAAATAAGCAAATATAAATCTTTTCCGTATTTACAAACGTTTTCCCAACAATTTTAATTTACCGTCAAGCGATGGGACTACTTTACCTCCATCCTTGCCAACTTGACTCGGTGCATGGCAGTCAGTATGCAGGTAAGGACAGTGATATTTTTTCAAAGGTTAATTTCTAAAGTGCTGAGTTAACCGTAAACAGCCTTTAACGTGTTATAGTCTTCCAGATGCGATGAGCGTTTACTCAAGGCATTCACTTGTGTAAGTTGTGCAGATTTTCACGTACTATATTTCAATATATAGCCGTGCGAAAACGACCGTTTCCATACTGCTGAAGGGGATTTAAATGTTGTTTGCAGTTTGCGAGAGTTTGTTCTGGGGCTACTGTGTAGAGTGGTTCTCTTAGTAATGGCAAAGGAAACACTTTCTAAATCATTGACTGTAACCACACATATGCTACAATACACAGTGGCATACAGGAGCCTAGTAAAAATGGCAGCGGAGTGATATAAATATTTCTAAGGCTCGACGTTATATTGACAGGGTAATATGTAAAAATATGGTTCATGAAGTAAGGTTTTTTTTATAAGATTATAGTATGAATTCGTTTATTATTGACATACTTACATTACGAAAAATTCCATTAATTCCCCTTGGATGACGTATGAATAAAGTGTAACGGTCCATAGCAATGATAATCTTACATATAGCGAAAGGATACTAAATAAAAGTGAAAGTAGGTCCTGAGCAGAGCTTTCAAAAGTGATCAGTTAAACATGAACATCCTCTACCACAGTCAATATGTTCGTGTAGCGACTGGTGCCGTGTGTGTAGGCAGCCACACACCACGCCAGAACACAAACTTACTTACTGACTGTACTACGTATATCCAGAGTTGCCTACTTTTTTTTTTAGAGAAAGTCTTTAAATCAGCATACAAAAATCATCAGATTGTAGTATTAGTTTAGTTCAAATTAAATTTAGACAAATTGTAAAAAATATTTTTCACATATTGCAATTGTTATTGCTCCTTACAGTTGGATATATATATATATATATATATATATGTATATTCCCAGCTAAAAGTTTTGATATGTCGCTATACATGAGGTACTTACAAGCACACAGCACTCCCAAGCTGTATGAACAGACACATTTCCAGTGTTGAACTTCGCTTATGACTGAGCCGTGACTACATACAATAGTTGTCCCGCAAGAGACAGTCCACACGATCACCAACAAATACATAATCACGTGCAATAAAACATGGATACAATATCTATCTCAAGATATTCCCATGCTCTCTTTACGTGTATATCACATATACCAGGGAAATGAAACATTCCTGAAGAAACAAAAGTGCAAACATTTTATAATAGAAAAAAAATCTTCAGTCTTGCTTCAAAACGCCAGATCTGCCACCAGATGTTTATAGAAATCACTGAGTTTTCAATTTGCCGCAAAAAAAAATGAGATCTGGACACCAGACCATCTTCTGAAAGCAAGATATGTGGTGAGAATATCTGCAAGTTGGCAACTCTGCGTATATGAAAACACGCAGTGAACAGTAGTTGTATGAAAGTATACTTGAGACACTCGCTGAGACAGTTGACGCAACACGCAGGCTGACTTCTGATCTGCCACGCACGCAGCGAGTAACCGACACTGAACCAGGCGCAGTATTAGTCACTGAGCGACGTGGGTGGAGGTACGGTGGGTTACGTTCTTATCTGCGCGTTAACGTCTCCGGCTTACACTACCACTCGCACGCTTTCCAATTCCTCCATCGTTTGTCCATTGCGTATTCTCTCTCACGATATAATCCGTGGATCGGCCTAGCGACACAGTCCAGTTGTTACAAATAATATTAATGCGAGTATTAACTTTTATGTGTACGAAATACAATGAGGAGAATTTTAGTTGCGAAACCTAAAAAAGTTTTACTAACTTACTTTGTTTCCCCCCACCCCTTTTTCCATCTTAGCGAGCATTACAGCATGTATTCCAGTCGTTGCTTATACGATGTTGTGTACTGTACGCAGTTACATCCAATCCTATTTCTCAAAGTTTTTTTTTTTACAGAATTACTCAGGCCGTTCAGTCGTCATCTCTACGCTCGTGGACATGTTGCATGAGAATGATACTTATGCCCAGTACTGTACGTAGCAAGGTAGTTGGTATCCAGTATTCCTTGGGGCGAATCAGGTTTGTGGAATTGTCTACACTAGTATGGCATAATCGGTTCCACCGAGCACGCTGCACATCGTTCACTGGTTGCAACACAAGTACAGCTAGTACCAAAACATTACGTGGTTGCAACACTTGAACTCAGAAATTAATCTATGACTGGACGTGTTAATGATTTTCGTCTTGTGCGCACGACAACAATAGCCATAAACTGCAGCATGACTGTCAAACATATGAAAATTGATAAGTGTTTTATGTTAACTTAAATGTATGGAAGTGTAGTAAAATACCGAAAATACATACTTGCGCATGTGCTAAGCATTAGTCCAAGCAGTGATGCTGTACAGTTCTGTCGGCAGTTTCCCTGTATGTACTACTGGATCAGCGTCTCCTCTAGTGCGGGGTTATTACAGACGGAGTTGCTCGAGCAGTTAGCAGCAGGGATGGGATGGCCAACGACCTGTATCACGGCGTTCTCTTCCCTGTATGTACTACTGGATCAGCGTCTCCTCTATTACAGACGGAGTTGCTCGAGCAGTTAGCAGCAGGGATGGGATGGCCAACGACCTGTATCACGGCGTTCTCTTCCCTGTATGTACTACTGGATCAGCGTCTCCTCTATTACAGACGGAGTTGCTCGAGCAGTTAGCAGCAGGGATGGGATGGCCAACGACCTGTATCACGGCGTTCTCTTCCCTGTATGTACTACTGGATCAGCGTCTCCTCTATTACAGACGGAGTTGCTCGAGCAGTTAGCAGCAGGGATGGGATGGCCAACGACCTGTATCACGGCGTTCTCTTGGAGTCACGTCTGAGAAACACGCTCATCGGAAGTCATGATTGCCGAACCGGAAATCGACGCCAATTCCTCCTGAATGCGATTCCTGTGGTTTACCTCTGCACCACTTCGCCCCGTCACAGGAACTCTACATCCTTTCCATGAATAAGTAGGTTGTTACTGTCACCGTTAGTTCTAGTAGAAGGCTGTGTGGGGTGTCCTGAGTGTCGCGAAGATTTCAGGCAAGCTCTTTGCCGGGTGTGTGGGATGTAGCCGGTTTNGTTTTAACCCCTCCTCATCCCCTTTTTTTTTCAAATCCCTTTGCACCTAATTATGTTCACAATTAGTATTAAAATTATTACTAAGCCTCGCACGATCTTTTGGCAAGAAGTGAGTGTATAAGGAAGGGAACAAACAACCGGTTCTTGCCACAGACGAGGTGACGTTGCGGTTCCTTTGATGTGGGCGTAGTCACCCGCTGATTGGCTGCACGTGGCTCTGGAAACGGCTGCTGTGTCTGATTGGCTACTGCGTTCTGTGGAAGGTTCCCTACTGGCTGGGCTGGCGAGTAGGTTGCCAGGCTCTGATTGGCGAAAGGCGTTCCAGCATGTTACTGGCCAGTGATGCAATTTTGCTCGAGTTCGCGATACGAGTGGAGCAGATAGTATATGAGGGATCAGAACCGCTCACCCCCAAATCTCCAAACTTCACTTTCAGCATATCCTTGACAGGAACGTCTCCATATCGGTTGACCCAAGGAAAAAATAAGGGAAAACACAACCTTTTTACCTATTCTGCTGAAATTATTTCAAACGGCTGTTTTAACGACACAGATGGGCCTCTTTTGGTTTAAAAAAAACTGGTTATATCAAAGACGGTTGTTAACGGCCGTTTTAACACAAAAACGCCCGTCTGTGTAGATAAAAACAGTCGTTTGAAATAATCGCAACAGAATAGGTGGAAATTTTTTTTTTTTCCTCCTTTGTCTTAGTCAACCGATATGAAGCAGGGTTTTTTGATAGACCTAAATTGTATTAAATATGTGGTTTAATCCTGCAACGGATATGCTAAAAGTGATTTTTAAAATTTAGGGGACAATGGTCCAGCTGCCCCATACATTACCTATTGAGCTGCTGTTTCGCGTCTGCATTGTTAACCCCTTCACTTACACATTAATTCTCCTTCCAGGTATTGCAAAAAACGAGATTTCTTGTTTTAAAACGTACTTGCGAATTTCTTGTAACAACTTACAAGATGGAACGTATACACATTCGTTCTATTGGTGTATGGCACAGCCAGCAACAGCCAATAGCATTGCCCGGGGAAAGGCGCTGTCTCTATGGATGCTAGTTTCTGACCTTGTACGGCACTGGTCATTAATTTACCTATCTGCAACACGTGGTACGTGAACGAGCATACTCGGGGCTAGGTACTGTGTTGGCGTGCAGCCAGGTGCACACGATGAATACTGCGCGAGCTGGGCGTGTGTTGGGACTGGCTCAGTGTAACGGAGTGATGTGCACATATGCGGGGCGATCTAGCAGGCGTCTGGGGTCAGGGTCGGCCGTGTGAACGAAGCAACTCCCTGACCTTCAGCTTGCGTGAGTCGGCAACAGGAACACGTGACTGGCTCCATCCCCGCGGCATCTCGCTTCTTGTTATTATTGTCACTTTTCCTCGTCCCCGCTCCGTACGCAACTAACACTTTGTGTGCTGGCAATTAAATATTACGTCGCCCGGGTTTAACCCCTTGGCATGTTATCCCGAGTACACTCTTTCACGTTTCACATGTTGCAGAACTGGTGAAACATGCTCGGTGCAGTACAGGTCCACAAGATAGCACCAATACTGGCTTTGCCTTTCCCTGGGCAATTATATTGGTTACTGCAGACACACCAATTATTTTATAATCGGTTGTTTCTTGTATAATGGATCTACTGAAACATTTTCCTTAGGTTCCAAAATGTCAGGTATTGTAAGGAATTTGTAAGTACTCCTCACGCCAAAAATTTCTTCTTTTGCAACACGTGAAAAAAAGTATCAATGTGTAAGTTACGTTTAAGGTTTAGTTCATAACTATGGTTATTCACGTGTTAACTCAAGTTATTGTATGAAAACAAATCATGCTAGAAATGTTTTCAATGTTAATCGATGGAAGGCGAAAGTCTTTAGAAAGATATTGAATCTGATACATTAACATTGCCGCTGTTATATGAACTTCGCCGTAACGTAACGACGTTCGAATTTTTTGAAGACGTAGGCGGCGTTATATGTATTCCCTCGCCAACAGTTTTCATGACGTTCGCTGCCAAATGATAACACGTCAGCAACACTCAAAGTGCAAGTTACTTAAATTAGCATAATGTTCCGCATTGTGGGTGGCGTAGGAAAGGACGTTTCTACCGGACACTGACAGATCGCCATCATATTTGTTGACAGTCGGCCAGTAATGTACGTTGCACAGTACAATGTAGTGTATTGTGTATTGTGTATTGTGTGCCAACATGACATTGAGTGGGAATGCAGTTACTAACGTGTCTTCAATCTGTACAGCAATCGGAGTACTGAATGTATTTGACCTGTAACTTGTTTACAAATGTGTAATTACAGTATTTTGTATACCCACGTTTCCTTTTTGTAAAACTACAGTGCTTGTTCACTTATCTTTGTGTGAGCAACGACAGAATCTCTGTTCACAAGGAGGTCGGAACACGCGTACACGCAATACGAACAACGCAGACACTGAACGTACTCCAAAGAATATTAGTTGAGCACAGAAATACCTACATTTTGGACAGCGTTTCAGTCCCAGACATCGCTGCAATTTTTTTATATATTTCGTTAATACTAATAGATATATATTTTTATTTGATATATTATATTACGTATATAATATCGATGTATTGCTCATGAGAGACGAAGCACGTCTTGACCTCACCTGCAGACTGGACTGTAAATAATAACCTTGGTAACGGTCCTCAGTTCATTCGTCTGACTGGTCACTAAGCATCTTCTTAACTGACTTTCAGTTATTGATATTTCACTTATTGACACCTCTGAATACAGAACTCGTTTTGTGCCCCACGTGCTTCTGGTGTGCTTGTGATTCGTGTTTATTTTTTTAATGTTAGGTATCATAGAACAAAAGTGGACATGCAATTACAGTTTTTTTAAATTATCTGGGAATAAACGTGTTACTTATAGTAGGTTAAGATCGTCTGTTTGCTCCATAACCTCTTATGACGCGATCGGCTCTCGAGACCTCGTTGTTGAGAGCTGCCCAAATGTCTCAACTCAACTTTTATGACTCGGTAAATAGATCCACATAATAGCTTTGCAAACTTCCTTTCCCTCATAATTATTTCACAACTGTTCTTATACTATTACACTAATATAATCCATCCTCATTTTCTGTCATTGTTCACGGATTATTATTAGCCAAAGAAGGTTGCGAGATCTCATCTAACCAGGGTAGTAGCGAATTAAATAATTCCAAATGGAGTTATTTCATTTCGAAACTGCTTTAAGTCAATAATGAAAGCACTGCGAGAGCTCAACCAAACTCGGGGTGGAATTAAGCGGGAAGCTCCTGAGAATTGTCCCCTCGGCGCGCGTCAACTGACACGACACGTCAACTAAAGCCCAAGAGATGTTTCACACTGACAGTTCAAATGAAGCTCGTAACGTTGATTTTGCCTTGACTCTGCATTAAGTTGTGATTAGCCCATTAAAGTACACGTTGATTGTTTATTTCAGGTGAAGCAAAAGAGAAAATGTATGGTTTGAAAAGTATTCACGAATTTCTTATCCCAACTTATTATAAAACAGTTTTTGCGTCAGCAGAACCAACAGCATTGCCCAGGGAAAGGTGACGTGTGTATTGATGCTAGCTTCTGGATATGTACAGCCCGACCATAATCTCACCTACTCTGCAACACGTATGTTAAATCGTTGAAATCGTAGCAGTGTTGAGAAAGGCGTATCACAGCTAATTAGCATCAATTTAGGTGAGAGATGAGGTTATGATTGGAACATGTGTGCAAACGTTTTAAATATTACAACTGTTCATATTTACACTTACTTGCAAATGCAAACTTATATACATCAGCCTTTTTCAGGTCCCATATACAGCATATTTGATAGCAAAGAAATTACAACTATCTTTGATTTACATTTCTTATATTCAGTGTGAACACAGCAAAGATTCTATATAAAAAAAATTGACGCATATTTACACGAAGTTAAGATAACGAACTCCCTGTTACCTTTAATGTGATACAGGGGCGTAGTCAGAAGGGAAAAGGAGGGAGTATTTTGGGAGTTTAAACCACACCCCTCTTTTCCCCATTATGTTGTCAACGGCAAGTATTCAACCCCTAGACATATTATCCCGAGTACACTCTTTCACGTTTGACATGTTGCAGAATAGGTGATATCATGGTCGGTGCTATACAGGACCAGAAGATAGCACCAATACGGACAGTGTCTCCTCCTGAGCAATGCTATTGGTCACTGCTGACACAATAACCATTCAATAATTGGTTGTTTCTTGTGTCATGGATCCACTGAAATCATTTCCATAGGTTCCAAAATGTCAGGTATTGTACGGAATTTGTAAGTACTTCTCACACCAAAAATTTCTTCTTTTGAACTACGTGAAAGGAACAATCAATGTGTTAGTTAAGGAGGGGGGGTTAAGCTATTAATAATCTTTTAATTGCGATAAAAACAGGCAACTGCTGTTCACTATGATGCAATTTTTAATACGGTGGGGTATTTTTTTTAGTATTTGTGATAATTAACACGTATATCATCAGTAGCTCTGACGCGCCTGTAACCTCCCCTTCTGTTCGTCGGTGTAAACCTCTCCACCCACCTTGATCGCACTTCTGGCTAAGCCACTGCGGACACGGAAGACCTGGTGGGAGTGGAGTGAGGAGGAGAGATCTGGGCGGCTCTCAACACCGACGTCTTGACAGCCGATCAGAGTGAAGCGACATCAGCGGCATCATCCAGCTCCATTCCTTCGTGCGGAAATCCGGGTGGCGACCCCACCGGGAATCGAACCTCGGTGGGAGGTGCTACGTCAACCGGGGCCCCCCTAGTGGGAGAGGAGGTGTGTTTATTTGTATGGACACGTTCCCCGTACCGCGTAGGTGCTTCAGATTGACGTACGCGCCCGGCTGTCACCGCGGACATAACACTTCCCCGTACATGTGCGACTTTGCATGACGTACGTGCACGAACCAGCCGGGGAGGGGGGGGTACGGAGGTCTGTGATTGGCCGGCCTGCGGGTCGTTTGATCGTCTAGGGCGTGCCTCGTGAGCAAGTCACTACACCACACGGCTTGTAAACACAGCTGCTAGAGAGAGAGACAACTGGCCGGTGTGGACTGGCAGACAGAGACGGAGGTACGGCCGTCTCTCTCCTTCTTGTATGACGCGCCTCCTCCAAGTGTTATAAAATTGCCCGTGGTCTCCGCAGAGCATCCAGACACTTCGGAGTCTCTCTTAAGATTCAAGGTCACGCCGCACCGCGCCAGAGAGCTTCCAGTCCACCTTCTCACTCAATATCGCCCGCCGACCTTCTTTCTTTGCTATCTTCAGCAGGTAAGTTCACGCACTTGTTTATTTATTTTCAGCCTCCGAAGTTAGGCCTATAGGGAGGAAATTAGCTGTGTTAAAAATAATAACTAATTCAGTACGCCGCCTACAAAAGCAGGTTTTTTAAATAAAAAAAGCATACTAATTTTATGTAATTCATGCATTCGCACGAGTATTATTAATGAAATGCGCAAACTCGCTTGATAATTAAATAATACATTATTTGTAAAAAAAAAAATGCTTACTCGACTTGTATAATCAGGTCGAATTTATTTCGCAAAAAAAGTAATTGTAGGAACGCTAGGTATGAAATATGATAGGAGTTAGTGGCACTTACAAGTTGGTAGATGGGGGTTGGGAGGGTAAGTATAATGACGTCACACCATGCGGTGTTCCGTGGAAACATGACTACTAAGGAAGCATAACAACAAAGGAATAGATCATTCATAACGTCACAACTAAAGCTAAAACTAGACCACACATACACAAACGATATTGCTCCTTATGTACGATGTCGACGCAAGGAGGTTGGTGTGAGAGTTAGGCCGTGCTGCACTCGAAATAGCCATAACCATACCAATAGCAGTAACAGTTGTGTGCAATGTTACTTGCTACAGCCACGCGTAACGGTTCCCATAGCCACAGCAGCTGCATAGCAAGTTGACGAACTCTTGACTTTCCTTGTGCAAGGACGTGTGGGTGGCCAGTCAGAATGCACTCTTATTATTAGACACAATGGAGTCTCTCTTTTACAACTGTGCGTTCCCGGTAACGAAGCTAAACACACATCTCACTCCAGTTTTGGTTTTTCCTTCCGTCTGCTCATTTGTTACTTTAGCGTGTCTTCTGTAAAAATGAGAACTGCAACCAAATAATTCTTCTGTATCCATCACGGATGTTTACTGACTAAGATTTTATGCAAAAACTACGTGAAAATATATGGCAGCTTAACCAACTTACACGAATGAAAATTCATATAAATTTTAGTGACTCTACGTAAGTCCGGTTTTATTATGTCAATATAACACATTATTTTTATCATGGTAATGGTTATGTGTGGATACGGTTATGCTAATGGTCGTTTGAATGGTAGCACGTCGTGTAGTGTTGTGGCGTGTTAGTCCGAGCGAATGTTCTTACGTCGTTCCAGGTAATGTTCTTCACTTGTATCATCTACAAGTGGTCGAGTATAAGAGATGGCCGCCCCCTCGTCAGCTAGCCAAGCGAAGCCGAGGCCACGCCCACAACACTACGCCCACGCCCACACCGCACAGACATAACATAATACCCATGCTACATTCGCACTAAACAAGCATATTCCGGAATTTATTGGATATTTTTTCAGGCAGGTCACTTCCATCGAAAATGTTTGTTTCGTGTGGTGGCGTTGGCAGTGGTGGTTTTTGTGTTGTTAGAATAAAACTTTCATATTTACGTTTATGTTTACCTTCTTTTAAAAAAGACCTCTTTCCATGTTCAATCGAACTCTGATTACATCTCAATATTACGTTACATACACATAAATTATTATCAAAGCATTTGTTTCCGCCAACTTCACAGCCATTGACATATTTTGTTTGCAATTAAGCACTAAATTCTATTGTTATTTTATGAAGAAAAAAAATTCCTCACTCTGCAAAACGTTTTCCTCCAAAATGTTCCATGTTTTTTTTTAGTAGTAGATTAATAACAACGAACTACTGTTGTCAAATCTATCAGCTACCCATTAAAAAATTACTCTTTCCAAGTTTGTTATCGTAGTACCTGCGCTGTTTCGTGATTGGATACGCACAGAGCATGGCGCACAAAACACAAAAAAAAAGTTAACATCGTATGCGTCATACGTGTGCTATGCGCCAATATATCAACTGTTATCGATTCACGTACGTTTAACTTCCATGCCCCATCTGTGCTGTGTTCATGTAACTCAGGCTTGAGGGAAGACGTGACAGGCATAGCATAGGTTAAACTGTTCTCGTTTTCAGATTGGTTCCTAAGTTCAGTAACTGCAGTTAAGGTGATTGTTTGAAAATTGTTTTGTGAGAGATACGACGTAAATCGTTGTCGAGTTTTCATTAGATAAAATATGTTTTACGTTGGCGTTTGAAGAATGCAACACGTCTCTTTGAAACACGCGGAGATCTATGCACTCAGTTTTTTCAAGCACACTTGTCCGTCACGTCGGCAATAACTAGTTATGCTTTTACGGCCTCGTTTCCAACTGCATCCACACTCCCTGCTTTCGTTGGCTTACGCACGCCTATTTCTTTACCCTTCACTTATTTTCAATCATCTTAAAATTTCCAGTACACATCGAAAGGAAGCTGTCAATTTCAACGTACACTCACATCAAAAAAATCAAAGTTGTATGACAAACAATTAAAATAACACCATTGCACATTCGATTAAATACCTATGAATAATATTAATTTCGCAAGTATCAAATTATATTTGAAAATATTTGTGTTACTTGTATGAAGAATATTATTAAGTGGCATAGCATATATTTACCACCCTTATTGCCAAGATTGTTTTTTTTTCTTCGTTTCTTCGTATATTATCTTAGTGTATATCATTTTTTATTTTGTATTAGGTAGTGTTAGTAGTGAAACAAATAGTGCAGCATCCGCGCAAATCCAGCAATTGAACTAAGAATGATAATAGAACATGTTTCAGATCACAAATGGAAAATTGATAGCTACGTAATTCCTGTTTTTTTTTTCTATTTATTAACGTTTGTAGGGAACACGAAATATATTTAGAACTATAAACCAATCATACACGAACTAAGGACCCGAACACGTATCAGCAACTCTAAAGTCATTCCGTCCACAAATGTAGCAGTCTTATAGCGTTGCAGTCACTTAAATGACAGACAGTAAGCCTGAGGCCTTTTCAACACAAATTACCTTCGCCAAAAGGCACTTCTTTCACCGTCGTTTCAACTTAAATGTCCTCGGCGTTCTTTTCATACATCGCTCCGACGGCAATCTCTCGGCCTGCGCTCTGTAGACATAAAGTTGTTTTTCCAATCTTAACTTCGGCGAAAGTCGTTCTTCCTGCAGTAGTTCGACCTACACTCGTTTGACCTGAAATGCCTTAAAAGTTATTTTCGAGAAAATGTCTGAACTGCAGCATCAGACACGAGAAGTAAGAACTCGTTTCACCTGCAGCCGTGTCACAGGAACGCCTGCCTGCTTACGCACTTCAACTGCGTTATTGCATTAATGAAGCACGCGTCTTTTATCTAAGCTACAAGACGTGTTGTTGATCTGTTTAGGCGCGAAGAGAAAACACGTTTCACACAAGCACGTCTGTGCAGTGTTTTGCGCGTATGGGCCATGGGGTGTTCGGCCAGCATGCTAGGTTCGCCCTTATCACTCCCTGGTTTGTTCACGAGTCCCGCCTGCCTGGGGCTTGAACTGCGCTGCAGTGTGTTTCTAGTCCTGGCTTTTGACGAAACTATCAAACGTGCCTCAGTATGTTTACCAACGAACAGACACCATTCCCCAGACGAGGAAGGAATGGTACTTGCCCTCCGTTATAGTTAACCGCTTTTCCAGACTGGCGTATCTCAACTCATACTAGCCGGACACGAGTCAAACTACGATAGCAGCCTGTATTGACATTTGCTGCAGACTTCTCGTCAGTAAAATGCTAGTGCCACTGCTGAAAGTGCCATAGGTAGACGCAGCACTACGAGAACACTGCACGCCAGTTCAGAGCCCTGCGCATAGCGGCGATGGTGCTCTTATAGCGCGTGCCAGTGTAACCCTTATAGCTCCCGCGCTTCTCGGCCAGACAAGGAGAAGAACGGTGCACAGTCAGGCGTGATCCTTAAAGTAGAGACCGCCTGTGCTGATTTCAATATATTGTTTTTTTTTCGTGACAGTATTAAGGATTTTGAAACTTCAATTTACTTAACAAAAATGGAAATAGAATTAAAATTTTGCAACGATTTCTTAAGAAATTAAAGCGCAATATCTTGGATACTAAATAAAAAATATTTAAAAGGTCATGTTAACGTTTAAAAACTCGTTAAACCTAGAGAGTTATGGTCACAATTTGCATCTTCAGTGAACTTTTATATGAAACAGCAAATCAGAGAATGGCAGTAAATTTTGGCGAGACACTGGAATATACTGCAAAACAGGCCATTAAAGTATTAAAAATACATATGTGTAAGCATGGTTGAGATTCTATTCCTGAATCTAATTCACAATAACAAGACTCTCTCCCAAAATATATAAGTTTTGAAGAATGATATGACGAAATACTGGTTTGGTTAACCGAGATTACGTTAGGTGGGTCTTAGCAGTCCTATGTACCTGCACTCTAAGAAATTACTCGCAAATGTACTTTATGAGTGTATAGGTAGAGTGAGAAAGCGCGATTGGTAAAGTTATTATTCCCCATAAATTCCTGCTAGTGTTCCTACATTTGCTCAGGAGACAGTTAAATGCGTAGGAAACTTCCCAACTTTGTACAGCAGCGACGCTAAACATTCCATATCTGTAGCCACATGTGTGGTATTATTTCCATACGATATGTGGGTTAAAAACTTCCAATTCAGTTTAGGAAGTTTACCCGAAATTGTTTTTAGAGCGATGTACTAGTGGTCGTTCTAGACAGAGAAGCGAGGTGTCTATAAGGGCGACACTATCTCCCTGGCGAGTTCCGAAGTGATGTGCAGTGTCCGCCTTGCGCCGCTGCAACTATGGTCCGTCAAGCGGAGACTATCACTTTATTACACTTCAGTGCTAGGTCTCATCCCCCATGATGCATTTTACGTTTCTACGCCTTCGCATTTTTAANAGAAGCGAGGTGTCTATAAGGGCGACACTATCTCCCTGGCGAGTTCCGAAGTGATGTGCAGTGTCCGCCTTGCGCCGCTGCAACTATGGTCCGTCAAGCGGAGACTATCACTTTATTACACTTCAGTGCTAGGTCTCATCCCCCATGATGCATTTTACGTTTCTACGCCTTCGCATTTTTAAAATTAAATAACTGGATATTTATTATTTTAGTAAGTTTACATTTTACAAATGCATTCATGTAGTCGCCAAGTTTCAATCATGCTTTATCCGGTAATTGTGAAATGGCGATAACATATTGATGATTTTTAAATGATGTCGCACTAATTATGTCATAATTAATTGACTAAAAGTCAGAATTTATGCCTGTTGTACAGCATAATGTATATTGCCAGAGGTATAGTAGTAGTTTCTAAATACGTGTCCGCGAAACAACTGAAATAAGCAAGACACAAGTAGTTCAACATGTAGTGTGAGGTAGCGCCTTAAACTACGACTTCGCGACGTAAGAAAGACGCACAGCAATCTTTCACGACTATTCCCGTCACACTGTCACGACTATTCCCGTCACACTGTCACGACTATTCCCGTCACACTGTCACATTTCCGACTTCCATTCTATTTTACGATACAGTTTGAATACTAAATACGACCATCAATTTTTTTTTCTTCCCACAAATTTTATTAAATAATATTAAATGTATTTTAAAATGTGTCACACTGTCAATTTTTTTTTCTGGGAGGATCGAATTAGAATTTTTATTTAAAAATTATCTTCAAAGTGAGATAGTGCTGTTGTGTTTCCATGCAGTCCATTACAGAAATAAACGTAACGAATGTTTGATTTATTTTCACTTCTTTACTAAATTCAAATTATATTTATCACTGATGTTCCCTGCATAATTAAATGTAATGACTCTGAGTTCTGAATAGCATGTGAAATATCCACTTATAATAAATAGTATTCATGCTCACAGAGCTTCTATATAAATTAATTATCTCCATAAGCTTATTTCGTTTCCAGCAATCGTTCATTATTTTTAAGTTTTGTGAAGTCGGAAACGGCCATTTTTGTAGTGCACGATTCTGATTGGCTGAGCCCATCAAACATCAATACATTTTAGAAACGGTCAAGATTTCAAATGTTTGATGAAAACTGGAGCCACCCAAATTTTCCAGATAAATATGGCGGCGTTTATGACGTTTCGGTGACGTCATAACTATCCAACTTTATTTGACCAAACTTATTGGAAGCAGCTTGACGGAAACGTTTGACAGTGTGATATGGGCTTAATGTTAACGGGAAAGTTTGCACCCTTTCTGATTATCATTTTTCCACTTTGACTTTCAAATGCTGTGCATAGTTCCATGTTTTGTGCCCGGCCGTGTATTCGCTGTTTCTTCACACTTTTGGAATTAAACCTTTGAAAAATACCCTATGTATGCGTGATTGGTTGTGTCCTGAATATGGCGGGTATCACAAGCGTCCTGTACTTGTATTTCAATAAAAATATCTCACTTTTTATAAAATTTAATTTTGTACTTATAGTTTATCAATAAATTATAATGTTTTACATATATACCTAACACAAATAAAACAGGGAGAAAATACGTGTGTTGGTAATGCCTGGTAAGAAATAGTTCTCATGAAAAATATGATTACCCTGCGTGCGCACTGAAGTGGTGTGCTGTCACTTTGGTGTGATCGTCTGCACTCTGCTAAGCCTGGTTTGAGTGAGGCGGAGGAATATCCTGGAAGTAGAGCGATTTCAGAAAAGTTGGTATTAACCGCGAATGGATGATGTCATTCATATTTAATTCACGTGTTTTTTTTTTTAATGAAGAAACGAAGCCACAGTTAGTATGTGAATGTACGTGATTATGTAAGGTGACCTCTCGACCCAGACTGCGAGAGAACCTTGAAGTAAGTCCTGGCCTGAAGTCCTGGCTTCACCGCAGAGGTCGGCGAACAATTGGCGGTAGTAATTATTTACACTCGTCATGTGCTGTGCTTGGCTTGCGGTTAACTCAACTCTCGTCGAATTAACCTTCGAAAAAGATCTGTGTCCGCGTTCGCTCGAGCACTTCTTGCAGGGCTTACATCAGTGATGGCCGCGAGTAACATTTATATATTTTAACGGCAAATATTTGTGGGAAGTCAATCGTCCCTAATCAAATGCAACAACATGTTCCTTCTAAAACAAAACATTGTACAAACTGTGTTACGGACACGGCCATGTGAATATGTCTTCGTTAGTGGGTAATACTTTCTGTGGAATATGGGAGTGAAATATAAGTAACTAAATTGATTCTTGTCTTTTACACCTTAACTCGACAGAACTAGACGGCGTATTACGCTTGTCACCTAAATCAGCACGCCACTCTATTTCGTCTCTATGTACTTATATGTAGTCTATTGGCGGGTTCTTCACACTTTATAAATCAAACCTTCTAAAAAAATCACCCCATGTATGACGTATTTAGTTGAAACCTAAATATGACATGTATTACGAGAGTTTTATACTTGTGTTACAGCAGAAGAAACTTATTTTTAGTTAAACTGAACTTTTACCTGTATTCTATTTTTAAATTTTAATATTTCATTTATAATTAATATGAATAAAAACTAGGGGCCGCGGTGGTGTAGTGATTAGACTACTCGACTGCCACCAAGATGAACCGGGTTCAATTTCCGGCGGGGTCACTCCCGGATTTTTGTATAACGGACGATGCCGCTGGTCAGCGGGTTTTCTCGGGGAACTCCCGTCTCCTCCGCCCTTTCATTCCAGCTCTGCTCCATGTTCACCTCACTTTCCCTCATAGGTTCTCAAGACCTTGAAGTTAAGAGCCTCCAGAGTATCTTTACTCGCTCATGAGGAGAAAATGGGTGTGTTTGTAACGCTATAAAAAAAATGATTATGCAAAGTAATATTACATTGAATGCGGTGCGTTGTACCTTTGGTGTAATTTTCTGTACTTGGTTAAGCTTCGTTCTACTGAGGTTGGGAAGCTCAATGCTATTCGTTTGGAAACTAAGTAAGCGCTAGTGTCGCATGTGTACAGGATTTTTTTATATTTCCTACGTTAAAAAACAAAATAATTGCAATAATCATAAATAAAATATAAAATAACAACTTGACTAAGTGAAATATTTCTCTTTTATTATTCACGCAGCTTAAAATGTAATTAAAAGTAACCTCTTTGGAACAGTGGCGCTTACCTAGCGGCAGAAATGTTCCCTATGCCAAACTCTTCCATGAGAAAACTCGTTTAGTTCCTAACCTGAGTAGAATTAACCTTAACTTGGTTTAACTTAGTTTGCATGAAGCGGACGAATATGATAGAAGTAGAACTTTAGCAGGGCTTCAGAAAATTTGTAAGTAACAGTGTGATCATACTCTATACGTCATACAACTCTCTGAGGCTCGAACACACAGTATTGTATAATGAATCCGCGTTTCTAACCATCATCCAAATCACACTTCTCATCTCATTCTCCTCTTTGTCATTATTGGTGTGTTGTCTAACTCTTGAGGCACCTGCTTCTTTGGTTTCAGGGTCAGCAGTGTTCCCTCGCAGTTCCAGCCATCCTGTTGTATTTCCCTGACTCAGCAAAACTTGCCAATTATTTATTGCTAAGTCCTCAAAATTTACAAGTTTCTTCTATATGTGACACCGACATAACCTTCCTTTATGGAAACTTTTCTAGGCAGAAACCAATATTTATAAAATACTTAAAATAATAACGTAATGAAAAAAGGATGTATATAGACCGTATGTTTAAAAAGGTAACAGGAGGAATACATACCAACTATCTCGAGGCCAAAAATAAGTCATAATACACAGACTATGTATAATAAAATGTCCCTCTTCACTGAGAACTAATAAAGGTATTTGAATTATATTTTAGAGATATTCTAGCAGCAAAATCTTAACATAAAATGCAGTCACAAAATGAATGTATAACAATAGTCATGATAACATAACTGCCCCTAGAGCTTTAAAATCTTCCTGTAAACTGTAATAAACAAAAATAGAGCAAGTACAATTCGTAACATGACGTGTACAAGAAGATCTAGAGTAGAATATTAATTATATTATTAAATATGCTTGTAGCGACTTTATTTAAATTTCCTGACGTCACGCAGATTTTCGTGGTAATCCCCTGACTATTCTACGTTTTGCCCTGTTTCCCGTGATGCTAGCCGGCCTGGTTTCGAACCAAACTTCTCCTCGGCGAGCGAGAAAGAGGGACTGGGAGGTTGTAGCTGAAGAGAAACCCACGGGGCGTCCATAACCAGGACGTAACTCAGGCGAGCAGCGACTTCATGTCGCCAGGTCGTTGACCTGAGCCGAATGCTGGCTGGGCCTCGTAACCGCGCATAGACGCTGACATCAGGCTGTTGTGAGGCGGCGGGGAGCGTCGAGACGACTCTCACCAGCCGTAAACACACCGGTTAAATATGTAAACCTGGTTTATCTCCAGATCCGGAGAGCGAAGGAATGAGAAGCTTGACCAGCACACGTGCTCCGCGCGTTAGGTCGCTCAGGATAGCAACACATTGCAACACATCGCCCTTATCGCAAACATTATTTAGAAGTTCTTCAGCATAGCCAAAAAACATTTTGAAGCTGTTGTAGCTTAAAACATTCTGGGCGAATTTCTGCAAAACTAGGACCTTGCACTGATGAACCTTGATTCAGACTTTCCGCCGGTAAATCGACACGTTCTACGCTTAAAGCCCCATAAATATTACTTTGGTTTAAAGTGTTAGCTGTGACAATTATTTAACTATTTAAAAATTGCTGCAGTTAAAATGTGCGTTTACCTGGCACACGAGCTGGGTCGCAATGCGTTTGTAGTACACGCATTTCTAAAACAAACTATCTCAAGCGTGAACGGTCTCTTTGCACACTAAGAGAAACAACACTTGAGACTGTAGTATAAACCACTTATATAAAGGCAGTTCAAGGTAAACTGAGCACTTTCGAGAGCACAGCCAAGCATATGCGTGTATGCACACTGTGTGTGTCTCCGCCATGTGTGACATTAGCGTTACCATGGGCCTGATCACGTCACTCATGAGTCAGTCAAGTCACACTGCGGAATAATTATAAAAATAAATATTCTACACATTTTCTAGTTCTTAAATTTACATGCGTTAAAAACAGAAAGATAAATAAAAATATTTGAAGTATTCACAGATGTCCACATAACACCTTAAACTCAATCATAAGTCATCGAACTACTTTCCCTCCGTCGTCACCGCCTTTATAGCATGCTTGCCAGTCAGTGCGCCTGCTATGTATGCAGCAGGTGCGGCAGAGACAACTTGTAAAGGTTGTTTACCAAAGTGCTCAGTTAACTGCGAACATCCCGCAGACTTAACGCTTTTATTGAACGGCAGTTAGTGGATACGCCTGTAAGTAGAATTTTCAGTTCCACTGCTCGCAAAAGTCACGTTGCCATTAGCCTGAGAACTTAATTAGTACACAGTCCAAGTAATATAGTACATTCACGGTTACTGCCAACTTTTCTGAAGCCCTGCTAAAGTTCTACTTCCAGGATATTCCTCCGCCTCATGCAAACAAGTCTAGAAAATACACTACAAGGAGAATGCATCGCATGTGAATGTACTCAGTTTAATAATATTTCGCATGGTAACTGTTTCTTACCAGGCACTGCTAACACACCTATTATCTCTCTGGCTTTATTTATATTAAATTTATATGAATTATTATAATTTTATCGATAAAATATAAATAAAAGTTCAATTTAACTTAACGTAAGATATTTTTATGTGAAAAAAGTATAAAAAACTGGTAATGCATAGCATAAGTAAGACACAACCAAACATGTCATACAAGGGGGGGGGGGTGATTTTTCAAAGGTTTGATTAAAAAATTGTGAAGGAACCGCGAACAAACTATACCGTGGAATTGTTATATGCTGTTCACGGTAAAGTGAGCACTTTTTGAAGCCCTCTCATTCTGAAAAATAGTCTATGAATACATTTTATTGTAGACTTAGACGTTAACTTCCTAGTCCGGAGAAATATACGCACTTTGTTTATTACTTACATGGCAATATTTATATTAACAATGGTGGAAGGATCAAAAATTGTTGAAAGGAAAAAAGTAACTAGGGCCTCAAATGTGCTCACTTTACCTCGAACAGCCTATAGATATGTAAATGTGTTACTAACACGTAAATGAGTACTCTAATGTGTTTGAAACAAGAAGCAATGTGTTCAGTGGCCATGGGTCTGAGCACTTCACTCGCTAGGCGTCAAGTCTTGACAACTATTCATATGACGACTTAACTAGGAGCGTGTATGCCAGTGTGTGCTGTAGCATATACCAAACTCCGAACGCGAGACAACGTAATTCATTAAATTGATTTTGTTTGTTGCAATTTTTCTGTTGGAAGGAGGATAATATCTGTCACGTGGTAATGGAAGACTGTCGCCACCTTCTATCTACTTTTCTGGCAGTACAACAGATAAATGGGCGTCACATTTTGGGAGTCAGGTTTAATGAGCAAACGTGTTTTACGTGAACTGAATCGCGCACTGTTTTATACTATCGCAGTTACAATACTTCTAATTATCTAGCTGGCACGGCACTTTGAACCATCTTTTTAAAAAGGGCATAATTCTTATACTCTCGTTTATCTTAATGTAAGTATTTTGAGTAACGATATTCTTGCATTCAGGGTGCGAGGAAAGTCATACTCGTGTACAACCTTTACCTGCATCTCGAGTCACTGTTTGCCACCAGCCAGGGGCGAGACAGTTTGCCAGCACGCACTGTTGTGAGCTCATCCTTCCCACACAGCAGCCAAGTACGCCATGCACCACAGCTGATTCCTCCGATATTCCTCTGTTACAAGGACGAGTCTTATCTGGACAGCCGTGGGAAGCAGTTTATTACAAATGAAGTCCATCTGCTTGTCATTGTCTCACCACATGTGCGCCTACTGTGACGAGGGGACTCGTGTGTTCACCACTCCCCAATTAATCACTACGTTCACAGCAATACAAGTTGTCCTGTCACGGCAGGTTTACTGTAAAACCTCAGCTACGTTGCTTCAGCAAACGTCGCCATCGTAGTTCTGTTATTGTGAGAAACATTACGATAAGACGTCTGCAATCCCAGTGTTAACGTGGGTCTGCTGGCGCTAATGTAGTTCAGCTGGACCGCAGTAGGCAGCGCTGCTGTCGTGAGGCGGCCGGCTTGCTGTCACCGCATTGCAGTGTTATGCTGCGAACTTCTAACAACACGTTCGTACAATATCATTGAACACGTTCGTACAATGTCATTGAACACGTTCGTACAATGTCATTGAACACGTTCATACAATATCATTGAACACGTTCATACAATATCATTGAACACGTTCGTACAATGTCATTCATAATTCGCGAACTTCTAAAGTAGCTCACTCGTTTCTTGCATTAAAAACTTAAACTTCTATTTTTATTTTTATTTAACGAACTTCATAAATGTTGTGTGACTTTCTAGAACCTTCTCATACACCTTGCTGATTGTTGGCGATCTCTAATTCTGCGTGAAGAGAGCAAGTATTTTCCAGTGGCTAATCGCTAGGCAACCCTAGTCTAAGTAGGTAAAGGAAACTTGATATGCACGTCTCGTGCCCTGTTCTGGGGGAAAAATCTTAGAAATTAATATCGGAATATTTCCAGTGCTACTGCGGAAGGAAGTGACGTTTACGCCTTCGACAAGGGCATGTTACCAGTCGAGCTTTTCGAAGATGTTTTCCCTGATGAAAAGTGACTCTATTATAAGTTAACCATTTTAGTACTATATTTTTTCCTAAATATGCATTTGTCGTCAATCTGTAGTCATATTTGTGGCATTTTTGTGTACATATAATGCTAAAATAATACACTTATAAAGTTTGTGTGTAAATGACTGTGTGGTTTGTTTCCCATTAGCCAATCACTTTAGATTAGTATTTTTTGCCAAATAAATTTTAATAAACTTTTTGTGAACTTTTTTAGATAAACTGAACTTGAAGTTAACAATTTCAGTCTCAAATAAATATATAGTTTTCATATATAGAGATTTAAAACAATTATCTATGCTTTACATTGCTGGCAGCAGGTGTTTATGACGTCGCTGTAAGTAGTCTCAACAAAGAATGATACGGCCCTCTCACTTCAGAGACTGTAGCTTGTTCACGATAAACTGAGCACTTTCGAAAGACCTGCTTAAGCTCTTATATACTCATCGTGTGTTATTCCGCTGTATGTAAAAGTAACACTGCCGTGGGCCTGTTCACTTTATACATGCGTCGGTCAAAATGAAACTGTGAAATCATAAGAAAAGTTAATAGTTTACAAGTTTGCTCATTTTTACGTGCATTAAAAAAACAGAGAGCAAAATAAATAATTTCACTGTTAACAAATGTTTCCCTAATACTTTTAATTCAACGTTAAAACTTGGAACTATTTTCTCACCGTCGCGTTGTTGCCAACTGACTGAGCGCGTGGTCAGTGGGCCCGTCAGTGACATTCCTCGTGGGTTAAGTGCTCAGTTGACCGTGAACCGGGTATACCTCACTGGCCGTTCTTTTCCACTGTACAGTACAGACACTCGATGCACAACGTCCCGCGTATGTGACCTGCGACTCATACGGTTAAGTTAATTTGCCACGCAAACAACTCAGATTTCTGTCAGTTCTTCTGACTCTGAACTTGCAAAACATTATCGTAGTGAGAGAGTGCTGCCTTCTGGCAGTAAGGGTTGGTTCACAATCAACAAAAGGCACACGCACACAGTACATCACATGACAGTAGGACATTCAAACGACCAGAATTGTTGTGCGAAATTGAATCACAATTGAATACTTATATATTATTTTTAGCCAATGGTGTTTTACGACGAGTCTGAGATCAGTTGGCAGTGTTGGCAAATAGTAGATTATCGTAACATATCGTGATGTGTTGAAAATTGACATTGATATTTAAAGTTTTTACTTATCTTTAAAAACTATGTTTTTGCAATTGTAAAGATGTGAATAATCTTTAAAAATATCGACTGTCAAATTGTTACCTATTCTTTTCTCTAAATGTATATCTTGCAACATTTCTTCGTTTCTGCAGTATAACTATTCCTCCATTTTAAATAAATAACTTTGTCTAAAATTGTATGCTCTGCCCTGATTGGCTGATGCCCCGTGCGGCTGCACAAGGAAGGAAATATAACCATCTTATTTGTGCACTATGTCGGGAACTCCCATTCTCACGATCTGTTAATGCGCAGTTGCGAATGAACAGGTTGGAAAACATGGCGGTCAATTCTTGTGCAAACCTCCTGTGTTCTATGCTAATTGTTATGCTTTCAATTGTGAATCATTGTGAAGCATGTGACTGCGTGTGTTGCAGAATGTCTGCACGGAGACTACAGCGCGCGGCGGCCAGTTGGCTCTGTCTGCTGGCGACGGTGCTGCTGCCTATCGGGCAGGCGGCCATATATGAAACCTGCCCCGGTAAAACACTGCTCAGTAAGTACTCCACAAAACTTCTGTTCTATGACTTTCTGACTTCTTTAAAATATGAAGACAAGAGTTGGTTCACAATATTCCAAAGTCGTATATAAAACGGGTTTGGGTGGAAGGGGGCTTCCGGGTTTCAAACCGTCCCCTTAATAACTTAATGGGATTTTTTACTTTCACAACTTAATCATGAATAACCAGTGTTTTCCTATGAATGGGCATAAGTGGCATATTGCACAATAACATTTTTTAAAACATGGCCTTAGTGTATAGTACAGTAATTTATTCTCGAAATGGGCTGGAACAAAAGTACACGTGTGCCGACTCTAAAAAGGTTCATTTTTAGACCCCCTCCCCCTTCTCTACGAAGTTATTTCAACAGCCCTGCAACACACATAAAGAATATTGGGATAAATGAGTTGTAGGTGTTATTAAGGCGCCTGGCCTCGTCCTAAGCTGTAAGGTGGTTTTTGCTGACTTGGCACTTGCCTCGTCGCCTCTACTGGTTTAATAACGTGATGTAACTGAACTTCAATTTTAAACATGAATATCCAGTATAGGACCGGTAAACAGCTCTTACTCAAATTATGTCATTATCGTATAAGGGCAAGTCTAATAAAAGTGTGATAAAGATTTGGCTACTAAATTGTTTATTTAGAAATGTCAGAGTTGTCTTTAGGTCCGCGTCATACGTTTATCTTTATTAGCGTGATAGAAAAACATAGGATAACCGCTTAAGAGTAGTATGTAGCTGCGCGTTCGAGGTCAAGAAGCGAGGGAGCGATACGGTACGGGCGACAATAGCACACGCCCTTAGCGCCTCATCGCTCCTACGCGCAAGGCATGATGTAAAGTAAAGAAGGCGTGCTGCCGGTTGACGTGGATACAGAAGGTGAGTGTCCCGCCGTGCGGCTCAAGATACGACTCACCACGTCTCGTCCCGCCAGCAGCTCCCTTCTTCACTCCTCTTACTAGCACAAGACACGGCGAGCCCAGTTTTACGTCCTCTCGAGAGAGTTAAGTCTCGTGACAGACAGCTGCCCAGCCTTCCTTTCAAACTACGCCACTTGTCCTTCTCGTAAAAAATATACTTCCGGCATCCTCCACACACTGAGTATCCGATACCGTTTTAAGGCCCCTGCCTATACTCGGCCAGTCCGCTGCTTTATAGAGCAAGAAGAACCCACGCTTTACACTAGTCCGCAATTAAACTCTCGATTCTTCTAGTGAGGGGCCGCGGTGGTGTAGTGGTAAGACTACTATCCTCCCACCAAGGCGAACCGGGCTCGATTTCCAGAGGGGTCGCCCCTTGATTTTCGCATGTGGGAATCGTGCCGGACGATGCCGTTGGTCGGCGGATTTTCTCGGTTATCTTCCGGTTCCCCTGTCCTTGCATTCCGGCGTTGCTCCATACACACCTCACTTCACCCTCATCGGCTCTCAAGACCTCGATGTTAAGAGCCGCCCAAATCTCTTCACTCATTTGACGGTGAATCCCCTTCAGGATATTCTGCGAAACCAGTAAGGCTCCGCATTCGTTCTTACAGATTACCCACCAATAAAATAACAGGACTCACCACTTGAAGACCCATAGTTGCACACAACACGACAGTAAGCCTGTGTGTGTCTTATACTTAGAGGCCATGGAGCACTTTTCGCGCTTAACATTGTCGCCCTTATCGCTCACTGGCTTCTGTGGTACAAACGCGGGAATGCCTCCAGTAAAGCGGGCGCCTTAAGTTAACACGTCACTTTTCATACCATAATATTAGAATTTTTTACCGCGAGTTTAAAGAAAAAATAAGCGTTGTCTGGTGACTTTTACGATACAGATGTCAAGAGTCTTTTTTTCACTGCGGATTTAAAACATCCACACGTTTATTGCGTATCCTTGCTTAGGTTCAAGGTGATCAAGTTGGCGTGCATTAGCTTCGGATATATGCACTACAGGGGTAATAATGTGTAATACTTAGTAGTCACGGCATGGGGAATAAATAACACCGGTTGTATACGCGTTATGGCGATTCCTACGGCTTTGCTGTATTTTTTGCACATTGTAGCCTGCAGGTTGCCTCTTGCATCGGAACGAATGCTGTGCAATCATTGCGGATGTGTGTTCACTTTTATTATGTTTTAACCGAAGCCGTTTGAGTTGCTTTTCAACTACTTATTGGCGAATCAGGGAACTTTGTTTAAGATCATAAACCTGAAATAATGAAATTAACTCTAGTGTTTAAAACCAGAATAAAGCCCGTGAAAATGAATCGTTGCCCGTAGCTTCACGGAGTGGATTTAGCCTTCGTTACAATTAAGAATATGTGTCATATACGGAATTTAAATGGACCATGTTCACATGTCTGTGTTAACTACGTAACAGACCCGGGGGAGGGGGGGTTCACATTTCTGCTGTCTTACGTTCGTAACTCTTACTTCATCTCGTTTGTCATTTATTTGTCTTCGTTCTTTCGTGCCACTTCTCTTGTTACATAAACTTTCTTGTGTATGTATCATAATACACGAAATAACTTGCATTGTAGACCATTTTCTCTCTGTAGTTTGCTGTGTAATATAAAAAAAGAGAAAGAAAAAAATTGTTATAAATAATTTATTACTGCTTTCGTAAAATCGAAATAAATTTTCGTGTGTCTAATTTCCGTTTAAGGCAGTTAAATAAGATCGTAATCAGGAGGCCTGGAGTTAAGGCAGGCAACAGCGTCAAAACATGCTGTCTGTACATAACTCACGTGCAGCTTAAGTCCTGAAGCAAAAAAAAGAACAATCAATGTTACCTATGTCCCTCAGAGCGGGCTGCAGTCTAGAGCGAGTGAAGATGTTTAGGTGGCTCTTAACATCGAGGTCTTGAGAGCCGACGTGAAGTGAGGTAAGTGTGGAGCAGCGCCGGAATGCAAGGGCGGGGGGAAAAGGAAGATTCCCAGCGCAATTCTCACATGCAGAGTTGGAAGGCTAGCGCTCTGTCCACTGCTCCACCGCGGCCTCTCTGTGTTGAAAACTAATCTTGGTAAAGGGAGAGTTACCTGAGGCCGCAACTGCGCGCGGATAATGTGCATCAATGAAGGTTGCAGTCCCGTGCTGCAAACCTCCACTCTCCTGTAGTGAGTAATGAGAGTCACAGATCACACAAACTGTTAAACACAATCACACCGCAATCTTTAACGCAGGCGTTGCATTACCGCTCGCCACGCCTCGCCCAATCAAACTTGCATTATTGCATACACAATTCTCATGAATAATTAATTGTGCAGTCAGCTTCCTCGCGCTACTCTCGACGCATATTCACATCGCAGTTAACATACGCGGCACGTTACGTCCAAGTAATGTAGTGGTTAGACTACTCGCCTTCCACCCGGCTCCATTCCCGGTGGGGTCGCTACCGCATGTTCGCATGTGGGAATCGTGCCAGAAGATTCCATTGGTCAGCGGGTTTTCTCGGGGATCTCCCGCTTCCCCCGCCCCCATAATTCCGGCGCTGCTCCATGCTGACCTCAATCACCCTCATTGGCTCTCAAGACCTGGCTGTTAAGAGCCGCCCAACTCACTCACTGGTTATATTGACTTACCGTTAGTCAACAATTTTTATACTGGGTACATGCAGAGTGTAGTGGCTGCCATACACTTAACCCTTTCAGTCACAATGGCCGTACACTGTACACGGTAGAAAATACCGACCAGTGAGAAAAGTTCCCTACACGTAGGAGACGCCATTCGCTGTTCAAACTATATCCCGTAGCCTCATAAACCGCTGCTGCCAGTGAGATAAAGCACGGACAGATATTTATTGGTTCCGATGTATGACAAAGCGTCGTATCGATATCAGTACAGTTCCGAACAAAAACGTTCTTCGTTGCAACGCCTAAAAATTATAGATTTATGTGTGACTTAAGACGCGTGCAGGTTAATTTAATTTAATCGCGATATTGGTCCTGGACTGACGTGTATTGGAGTACAACTAGCCATGGAATATTCTTGCGGGAAACAGGTCGCCCTATTTATACTTCGGGCATCTTCGGTTAGGATCTGACGGAGTGTGTTATGTTGCAGAGAGCGGTGGCTTGACATGTGCGGACAGACAACAGATCTTGGACAGCCACAACAGCATGAGACAGGACGTGGCACTGGGCAGAGTCCCTGGACAACCCTCTGCAGCCAACATGCGTGAGATGGTGAGTACGCCCACCACACCACATGCGTGCTTCTCTCCAGCCCTGCGCGCGCAACTTCTACTTCCAGCCCAGTCCTCTACCTCGTGCTTCACACACTCTTGGCAATTACGCCAAAGGGACAACGCAAAAGATTCACTTTAATAGTATTTTGCATGAGTACTATTTCATACTAGGCGTTACCAACACACACAAGTTTTCTCTAGTGTATTCACATTACTTATAAATGAAATATTATGATTTGTAGATGTAACACTGTACAAGTTAAATTTCAATGTAATCAATAATAAGATAATTTTATGTTAACACACGTGTGAAACGCATATAATACATGACATATTTAGTACACAACCAAACATGTCATACATGCGGCGATTTTCAAAAGTTAGTTTCAAAAAATGTGAAGATACTAGGAATATACCTACTATACCACCATGTCCTCACGACTAATGGTGGCGGCAACCCTGGACGCACGTGCTTGTCAACTATTAGACGCTGTTCGCGGTAAAGAGAACACTTTCTAATCAATCTCAGGTAAACATCACTGTTGGCTGTTCGCGGTAAAGAGAACACTTTTGATAGCCATCTCATTTGGAATAGTAGTCAATAAATACTTTTTACTTTAGCCTTAGATTTTAACTTCCGAGTGCGGTGAAATATACACACTGTGTTTATTGCTTACTTAGGAATATTTATTTAGAAAGGTGGTCAAAGGATAAATTCTGGCTGAAAGGAAAAAGTAGCTAGGGCCTCAAAAGTGCTCACTTTACCGTGAACAACCTGTACCCATAAGTAACTTACGTAAATGATACAGTACACGCTGGCATGCCGGCTTGCAATTAAGATCATTGGTGCATGCTATAGTTTTATGTTTAAAGGTAATGAAACATTGGGAATTATTTTGATTTATTTCACAGAGAATATCCAATGGTTTTTCAATTGCAAATTTCAAAGTGCAGAAATAAAATTTTTTTTTCACGATAATTGAATAGCTATTGATTAAAAAATACACTTTCTACAATTTCATCCCATGAACGTTATTTTTTCATTTGTGGTTATTATTACTACTAGAAAAAAGCGTTCATTAAATAGGCCAATCTATTACGAGATATCATTATTCCATTGGTTTTTGTTTGGTCATAATGTAGTGGAACTAAGCTTCTGAACTCTCTACATACTATCTGGGCTCTTAGAGACACACTTGTACACTTCATGGCTCATGTCATTTGAATATAACGTAATTCCGAGGCGTAATCATTTTCAGAGCGAACCAGTCGCCTTAAGTTGGCAGCTAAGTAAAAAACCACAATTCTAAATTTGAGGGGCCGCGGTGGCTGAGCGGTTAGCCTGCTCGCCTCCCACCAAGGCGAACTGGGTTTAATCCCCGACCGGGTCACTCTGGATTTTCGCAGTATGTGGGAATCGTGGGGTTGGCGGTTTTTTTAAGGGATCTCCCGTTTCCCCATCCCCTTCATTCCGGCGCCGCTCCATACTCACCTTGCTTCACTCTCAAGGCCACGGTGTTATGAGCCCCCCAAATCTCTCACTCGCTTCTCTCATTCTACAATGTGACGTGTCGCGAGTGCAATGTTTACATGTCTACCCTCTTCATCTAGTTTACCTTGTTTTATACGTAAGCTGTTAGTTATTGTTAGGGACCTGAATGTGTTACTTACGTACCAATTTGTTCTGTAATGTATACGGAACAAAAAAGTCAACTTTATTCGCCATACCTAAATATAAATGACTGTTTTTGGTCATTGTCTGCGAACTGAAATGAGAGCAGGCATGGAGGCGCGTCAAGTCACGTGTATGTATGCGATGAACGGGCGGTGACTTGACACGAATGCCGATGTAGAGTGGCCTGAAGGTGAGTTGTGTGCGCAGGTGTGGGACGACGAGCTGGCAGCCGTGGCGCAGAACTGGGCGGCTCAGTGCACGCTCGCACACGACGGCTCCAGGAACGTAGGTGAGTACACCCTCACCCAGCACCCTGTGTATCGCATGCCGAGAGATAGCCTCACACCTGTGGAGTTTGCCGTCACGTGGCGAGCGGCTCGGAGATACGGAGCCGAGGGACCCTCACTAGTACACCACGTAGATTAAGGCCCACACTACGTACGTACATATATGCATGTTGTTACAAGACGCCCCACGGCCGTGTCCGAGTTACTCACTAACGAACGTATTTATAAAAATAAAATAACTACATTTGACTTTTAATTTATTCACACAGCTATTCTTTACACTATTAATCATCTCCACTATTACTCAAAAGTGGAGATCCAGAAGTGAGTGAGCGAGGGAAAAGATCTGGACTGCTCTTAACATCGAAGTCTTGAGAGCCGATGAGGGTGAAGCGAGGCGAGTATGGAGCAGCGCCGGAATGCGGAGGGCTGGGGAAACGTGAGATCCCTGAGAAAACCCACCGATCAGCAGCATCGTCCTGCACGACTCCTACTCGCGAACATTTCGGGGTGATCCCGTCGGAAATCGATCCCGGTTCGCCTAGGTGGGAGGCGAGTAGTCTGACCACTGCACCACCGCGGCACCTCGCGGATCCAGGAGTCTTCTTTGGAGGAGAGGAGCAGATAACTTTGTAGTGAATATACAGCATGTTAACGTGTTTATGTTTTTGTAAATAATATATAAAATTGCCAGAACTCTCATTACTTTTGCTTATAGTGGGACCTGAATTATTTGTTACAATATAATCAACATTCTTTTATTAACAAATTTTAGAGAATCGAAATGTTTGAATAGCCTATATTTTCTTCTGGTATTTGGCAGTTGCAGTGACAATTCAACCGGGTACCCGCGCAATGACCCACACTTTCACTTTTGCAGTGCGATAACAAAAAAAAACCTTCAGTGAACGTAAATAAATACGGCACTTTTATAAAATGTCTAATTGTTTTTCGTGTCTTGCAGCAGTGTTTGTGTACAACCTAAAAATTACTGCGACATAACCGGTTAAGAAAACTTTCGTTAATATTATATTTCGTCAGAGTGCCATTGACACCAGGGAAGAGCAATGACATTGTTGCAATTGGCACTTGTTAACAATATGGTCACGTGATCCTCTCGTCAACAAAATCGACTACGTATTTTTGTAATTTGCGTTTTTTCAGCTTCGAAGCTGACAAAATACCATATACAAAATACCAAATAATCGCCATATTAGGTTTGCTTGTTTAAAACATTTAAATACTTATGCAGATGTGATTATCGGGAAAAAAATAATTTTATCGTATTCACAATAATTATTTTACAAAGTAAGTTAACGAAATATTCTTGAAATATATATTTTTTCGTTACGCAATTTTTGTTTAGTAACAGTTTCAAGTTAATATTGTGCCTGTTGGTTTTAAATTTGGAAGGGTTCTCTAATAACTTTCGGGAATAATTAATATTTATTTTAAGACTTTGTGGAGTTTTAATTTTGTAATCATGTTACAAGAAATAATATTAGCAAGTTACTCTAAACAGTTGAATGTCGTAGTGTCCCGACTTAAGCTGGGTTTACAGTAGAAAAATTAAACGTTAACTGATGTCTTATGACGTGTACAGAAGAGCTGAAAATGTGTTATGTTTTGTGGTAGTTTCCAATTGCAGGCAAAAGCTGGTATAAGCATAAAAAAATGTTAAAAAGGCGTGTGTACATGCATATTTATGATATTTGTAGATTAAGTTCACGACAATAATCTTCTTAGGTAGAAAATGTCTGCTTTGAAGAATGATCTGCTTATGGTTGTTTTATACAATGTTCAGTTAAGGAATAGTTATCAACAAATGGTAGAGAAAACTTGTTAGTCGCGAGTTTTCATTGGCTCGACTTAAGAATTATCCATAAGACATAGCTCCGCAAGCGAGAACCGCGGTTACTGCGTAATTCTTATTCATAATTTTTCAATTGAAAACACAGCCTTAAACCTTTCAGAATGCTAAACACAAACTACAAAAAAAAAATCAAAACTAATTTGAACACGGCCTCAGTGCACACATAACGTAACGTTTCCCAGGAAATATCAATTACAGCCGATTTTTTTTTTTTTACTTTTATCGTGTTAAATAAATATAGCATTTGTATGGCTTTCCTGCAAAAATATGAAACTCCTACCTAAAATGTAAATTTTCTATAATCGTAAATTGTCAGTAATTATAATGAATCCGAAATTATGACACGAAAAAGAAGAATTTCTGCAAAAGGGGTGAAGCCGAATCGAACATTTTTCTTCCAAAAGTGATCACTTTACCGTAAACACCATCACGTAATCATAAAAAAATAACAAACTAACTGTATTAGTGAAATTAATTTCCAGTTACATCTGCATTACAAAGGTTTTCGTTTCACTTGTTAACTCACTAGTTCTAACTTCATATACGCATGTCTTGCCCGGTCCTAACTCACGAAGTTCGTAGATTTGTCGGCCATGTTATGAATGACACTGGTGTGCTACTGCGATATTGCACGGATAAACTACGATACAACCGGGGTAAGTAATACATATACATATCCAACACCAACAGTAAGGCTTCAACTCTTTTCTGTGTGTTTGTGAGTGTGTATATACACGCTACTAGAATGCCCCATTTCCCACGCCCCTTTTTTTCTCCTGCTCTCTCTCGTGCACACACACAAAAACACCATTTTTTTGAAAATAAGTATAATGCTGTACCCTNTGTCGGCCATGTTATGAATGACACTGGTGTGCTACTGCGATATTGCACGGATAAACTACGATACAACCGGGGTAAGAAATACATATACATATCCAACACCAACAGTAAGGCTTCAACTCTTTTCTGTGTGTTTGTGAGTGTGTATATACACGCTACTAGAATGCCCCATTTCCCACGCCCCTTTTTTCTCCTGCTCTCTCTCGTGCACACACACAAAAACACCATTTTTTTGAAAATAAGTATAATGCTGTACCCTNCTTTTTTCTCCTGCTCTCTCTCGTGCACACACACAAAAACACCATTTTTTTGAAAATAAGTATAATGCTGTACCCTACCGGTGTTTCTTTAGTATGTAAGCCACTTCTGTTTTTCTTTTTTCTTGAAGGGAAACCTCGTGCCTTTTTCGACTGGGAGCTTCCGGTGTACCCACATTCTACTACTTTGATCGCACAACCACTGTGGAGCCTGCAACACTTGATCACAACACACCTGGCAGAACGAGCAGCGAGACTCGTACTGGCCAGACTAATTAGCGTGCGTGCGTCACCGCCATCTAGACCCTTCCGCCAGTAACACAGTACAGTCACTTCAAATGCTTGCCCGACAACGTCCGTACAGTCTTCTGGTGGACAAAAGATTGCAGCTCGAAATGAAAATAACGCCTACTTAGTTTCTCTTTGAACAGANCAGGCTGTTCATGCGGACTGTTCGACGTATTTTCTTCTGGTGGACAAAAGATTGCAGCTCGAAATGAAAATAACGCCTACTTAGTTTCTCTTTGAACAGAGTATATACGTATTTGGTCACTTTATATTCTCCAAAATATTTGCTTTAGAAGTAAATAGTAACGTCTAAATTATTATAAATTATGACATATTACAAATAATAATTCAAAATTTCACAAATATTTCTTAAATCAGTATATAATACGTTTACAATACTTTCAGGCTATAATACTATGACTTTAATAAAATACGCACATTACTCTATCACATATAACACAATCAATAAAACAAATAAAACTTATTTTATTTTAAATTATGACAGCTGCTCTAGTATAGTTTGGTATGCTATGCATTTGTTGTGCAATTAGTTGAAACTCTATGAAGAAAGTGAGTTCGAGGAAGACGTACAGAAATATATTTTTTGTTTTCATAAGTTTCGTGAACGATAAGATGAAAATTGTATTAATCGTTCACAAAATATTGTTCCTTTTCAATCATATTTTCATCGATTTTCCACGTAGCCATTCCTTTCAAATGCCATTGTATATACAAATACATACATTAAAATTTTTGTGTGATGTACCTACGTTGTATTGTGTTTTACGCATGACAACCTCCATAATTGTAAGTTTACAGTAATTACATATTCAAATTTCAGTTCCAAACTGAGATGAGTGAAATGTGTGCGATTTACATAAGAGGATATTTCTTTGGCTGCATGGCAACAGGCATAATAACATAGACCTGCAATGGTCGGTTGCTCATGATCGCATTACTTGCATCACTGTCGTTTGTGTAGGCAGCAGCAAATGCTCGTGGCGATAGCCAGACACAAAGGCAGACACGCGTCCCCTCCGCCACTGCTGGTAGGCAGGTGCTCAGTCCTCTTACCACTGTTCACAACCCATGTTATCGCGCACATCACCTCGCCCTCCCTGTTCATTCATCTTTCGACATCTTCACGTAGTTCCACTTTCTACCACTGCGCTACGAAGGCAGCAGCTTCCTAGCTGTATTATAGAATGTTTTTTTTGTATTCCCGAGATTGTACGGTTGTTTTACATGCTATCGTTACTGCGATTGATTTATATGAAATTATACATTATTATATCATTGACTCTGTGCGAAAAAAAATGCTGTATTTTAAATTATTTTTAATTTTAAAAATAAATAATCCAGTCAACAGGTGTAATATGTATTGTAACTTATTTTCATAAACTTAACTTTTAGCACACCTATAAAATGTTATGCAAATATTTTCTCACGAAAAAGCATAGAAAAAAACTGCTATAACCTGGTTAGATAAGAAATTTTTTAATAAAATTAATTTTGTTATTTATCCAGAGAAGAAATAAGCCCATTCTTGGGTAAGAAATGGAAATGGTCGTTATTAATTAATTAATTATCCCATTAAAGAGACTTACTGTGGTGACATATTTCATACTGAATAAAATATAAACATTTATCTTTCATGTGAAACTCAAGCTATATTTTTCTTATGATTTTGGAAGTCTCTACTTTAAAAAGTTGTGCATTTACCGTATTGCTGGTTGCATCACTTTAAGAAGATCCACTTTACTTCTACCTTACCCAGAACAGAGAGAAATAATTGTGGTGTTAACAGATTTGTGGCATAAAATGTTTCCATAATTCCATATGAAAATTTCTTGGAGAACCTTAATTGGTACACACACGTGCAGCATTTCTTAAATGCTATTCCCAAGCACACATCACTCAAGTACATTGAGCAGTTCTGTAATATACAGTTTCCTACGGAAGTTCTAGATTGTGATTGGCGGGTCGGGCAGGTGGCCACCTGAGGTATCGTCCAATGACGTGGTGGTGGTGGTGGTGGTTGTTGCAGCGCGCTTCAAGGTGGGGCAGAACATCGCGTCCACGTGGACAACACGTACCAACCCTGAGCCGGCGGCAGACTTCCCCCGCCAGGTGACAGCCTGGTTCAACGAGGTGCACGACTTTGGCTTCTACACCACCGGCTTCTCCCCTAAGACAGGACACTACTCTCAGGTGAGTTGCCACGCTGATACGCCTGCTGTCGGAGCCAACACTGCTTCCACTTCACATGAGATCTATCTGCATCAGAGTATTCAGAAATGGTACGCTATATCTCATCTCGCTCTTGAAAAGCACACTGGTTGCTCAAACCGCGGTTCGTACTATGGAACAGCAAACAAGTAGGCTAGCTGCCCCAATCCCTCAAAGCTGCTATAGTAGCATTGACAATTAAAGTTAACTTTACACTGAAGAACCTCGTAACATTTTGTGCAAGTTAGTGTTTCTATCATGCATTTATGTATAAACCCACATATACACACATTAGTTAAATTTCTCTGTGTTTCGGAATGAATAATACTTGTTTTTAAATAGTCAATTGAAAAATTGTACCAAGTGAGAAGGAAATTAAAATTATTTGAGAAGCACCTTAAAATGAATGGAATAATTCTTCTCACCAGAAGCATATCATCATAATGTACAGATGTCTGGCATTTCCTGGAAAGAAAATATTTTAAAACATAGTCTTACCGTGATTTAAAGTGCTGGTATGATGTTAATTATTTACGCATATGTGTTTGTTGAGCAGAACACCAACACTAGAGTTTTTATGCCCTCTATTATTATTGTAACTGAGATCACAGGCGTGCTCGAAGGATGGTTCACATATGCCAATGACCGACCTTTAGGAGAGTGTTGAAAAAAAAAGATCGCATTTGTAGTTTGTAACACCCATAGATGTGGTAAATAAAACAAAGTTCATGTTATTTCCCATTTTATTGTTGGTTTCGTTGTACTGGAGGAGGATGGGCTCCAATGTCTGTGAAACATTCTTCGCAGATACATCTGTGCAGCCTTGGCCAGTGAAATGAGAGTGTTAGCAGCTAGTTCGTTGAAATGGGACCACTATCTACCAGGACACTAGCCAGCTCTAGCCACACCTATAACCAAGATGCCCATTGGCTGGCATTCCAGTGGAAACAACTGCTGTGTATGTTGTGGGGAGTGGGCTAGCTACAAAGCAACCTGTGCTAACTGCCCTTTCTTCAGGCTGTCGATGCAATTGTACTCTGTGAGGATTAAAGTACCGCCTTTCCTTGTATTTCAGTGGGAACGAGGTGTGGTGACACCTTTGTGGTTCCCTGTTGTCTGCAATGAGCATACTTTTACCTGATACGTGGAAACAGACTTTGCAACAATAACGTGCAACACACCTGACGATGCACTTAACAGGTCATGATAACAGCAGCAAGCACATATATGTAACTATGTTAAATTCCATAAAAAGGAAAGCTTGGCATTTTTAATGTGTAAGATTTTTATTTTGTTTTTTTAGGGGTTAAAATACTTTGTTGTGCCACTGCTTTTTACGTATATTAATGACGACTGTACTGCAGGAGTGTGCATTCAATCTATTCACAATTTCTTCACACTTTTTGAATCGAACCTTAGAAAAGCCACCCCATTTATGACGTGTTTGATTATTTCCTTGATATGACATGTATCACAAGTGTTTTATATAAACTACCATATTTTTTATTGAATTGAAATTTAATTTTTATTTTACCTATAAGTCATAATTTTTAATATAAAATTAATTTGAACAAATAGTGAGATAAGAGATGCGTTTGTAATGCCTAGTAAAAAAATAGTTCTTGGGCAAAATATTATTACTGAGAGTGCACAAATGTGGTATGCTGTGCCTATGGCGTAATGTTCCAGAATAAGTGAAGCTTTGTTTGCACGAGGCGGAGGAATAACCTGAAAGCAGGACTCGAGCAGTGCTATAGAGAAGTCGGAAGTTACCGAGAGTGGACTGTGATCCTGTGTGGTTTGTTTCAGCTGGTGTGGGGCGACACGTACCTGGTCGGCTGTGGCTACTCCTACTATTACGATCCAGCCAAGGGCTACACCAAGCTGTACGTCTGCAACTACGGCCCAGGGTAGGCAATCACTGCTCTATGCACCGCTATAGGCCGTTCACGCTCTACTCAGCACTTTCGACGCCCTACTTACTTCTTCCTTCCAACCATGTTCTTTTCCTTTAACCATCTTTTTAAAATAAATATTGTCATGTAATTTACAAACACACTGTGTGTATTCCACCGCACTCGGAAGTTAACGTCTAAGGCCGAAATAAAATATAATTTATTGTCTGATATTCCGAACTCACCGTGGATAGCCTATACACATCTACCTGAACTATGGCCTGTGCTCGAGGCGTAAACGCAAGGGAGTGATAAGGGTGAAACTGGCTCAGGCAACATGTGCTTTAATCACCTCTATGTGAAAGACACTGAACTGGCCTGAAGTCCTAAGGCGAATTAACAATTAAATTTGTGATTCTATAATGCATTATAAGCTGGCACCAAGCTAGACTCCGCAGTCCTCTACACACTCGACCAGAGGTCGCTTGTTCATTGGCTGCCGCTACAGAGGAGCTCTCTCCTGTACAACCCGGCAACACGGGACAAAGTCACCAGAGTACCGAATGTTTACTATCGGCCGCCGTGAGTTGTGTAGGGTGTGTTAGGCGAATTCACGTTAGTGGAATGATTATGGGGATTCTGTAATAATGTATTTTAATGCCGGCCGTCATGTTGTGACGTCACCCAACAACCATATTGGATCTAGGTGACCTTGACCCTGTACCTGTGACCTTAAAACCAAAAAGTCCAAAAATTGCAGAAAAATTATTAAATAAAAATATATATATATATAAATTTAAAAAAAATTAAAACAAAATAAAATCTCATTTAAAGATGTAAATGTAGGAGGTGTGGGGTTTGATGACAGGTGGATCGACTAAACTGTCAAAATGTAATTACTGGAGGTTGGTGGTGGGTTTGGTGTGTAGAGCAGTTTGAATTGTGCCATTGTGGAGAGTCGGTTCAACATCCAGGAATATGGCATGTGTGTTAGAGTATGACCAGGTGAACTTGAATGAACTCTGTACATTTAAGTTCAGAATTAGGCAGTCTTCAGTGGAAGTCCATATCATGAAGATGTCGTCGATGAAACGCATCCAGCAGTGTGGCTGGGTTGGTTGGTGACTAAGGAACCTAATAGCCTGCCCATAAACAGATTGGCATAGGATGGGGCCATACGTGTACCCATCGCTGTGCCTTTGACATGACGATAGTGTTTGTCTTTAGTCTGAAATTGTTGTTGCCGAGGGTTAACCTGGCAAGTTCAGCAAGGAATGCTGTAGAAGGTTTGCTGTGTGGGTGTCTTAGCTTGAGGCAATATTCTATGGCAGACGGTCCAGATGAGTGGGGGATGTTGGTATAGAGAGATGTAACATCTATGGTGACCATGTATGCATCTTGGGGAATGGGGCCCAGGTGTCTCAAGCGTTCAAGCGAGTGAANGGGCCCAGGTGTCTCAAGCGTTCAAGCGAGTGAACAGCGTCCTTGACGTAGGACGAAAGCTGCTGTACCCAAGGTTGAAGATGGGCATCTACAAATGCAGATATTCTCTCAGTAAGGCTGCCAATCCCCGATACAACAGGACATCCTGGGGGTGGCCGTTGTTCCTTGTGTATCTTCGGAATTACCTCTGGGCATAAAACTTGTAATCAAATTATATAATATTTAATTGATTACATTTTCATGCAAATACACTACGTATAAGTGAGCCACGATTTTTGTGATAAGCTAGTGTGAGACCAACCAAGCATTATAATTGTTTGAAAGTGGGCTCACAGAAGAACTACGTTACTGCACAGCCCTGCTCTCGAGTGTTGCGGTAACACCAGCGACTGTGAACACACACGATAAGCGCTGCAACTGCCACCTCTCGCGGTGTACTGTACACGCCCAGGGCAGAGTGTGGCCTGTCAACTGCCAGTGCCACCCGCCATTTTGGATTTTTTATTTATTTCTTCCTTATACAAATTTAGGACGATTTATTGAAAAGTGCGACAATAAAAGCTTAGCTAATTACTTTACCCATCATTACATACATAGTATATGATCTGCTAACGCATATTTATGAAACAACTAACTTAATACAAAATTTTATATATTAATTAATTTTCACATTTTAATCACAACCAGGGAACACCTATTAAAAATGAGGTGCAAAAATTATCACAGAAACAGGAAATGTAACGCTTCCATAATGACACATTTCCAGTAATGATCCCGACTCTTACGTTACGACACTTAAACAAATAATTTCTGTATAAGGGATGATGCAGCCTGTTAACACTTGTGCTTCTAGGGTTACAAATAATGTTAATTTTACATTGAATTGTGTTCCAGGGGCAACATTCTTGGCCTGAAGCCATACACAGTCGGAAGTCCGTCGTGTGACGTGCCCTCAACTCGGTACCAGGGACTCTGTGGTGAGTGGAATACATCAATTACCAAATTCATTGAAAATATGCTTAAAAACCATTCGTGGCGTGTCCCTTCCAGTCATTTATCAAGAAACTACATTGAGAATTCATTACAGTAAAGTTAAATACGTGAAAAATTACTGCATGTTAAATTAGTTATTTCTTACGAACTCAGATATAGAATAACTGACTGTTAGTTAAAGGTGTGTGTAATTTTTTTGAAATTATTTCACATTTTTTCAACTAACTAGCATTGTAGAATCACACAAGGGTTTTTGTTGTCCATAAACTTAGTATGCTGACTGCCCACCACGGAGAGCTCTGTACATCAGCAGATGTAGCGTATTGGCCCGAGTATAAGAAAGCCCCCTAATTGTACACATGCCAGGTTGGAAAAATTACTTGCTCATGAATGAACGACCACACTTACCTCTGCACTAAACTATCCACATTTAATGTACTTTAATAATGCATTTTTATGTAGTTTACGGCAGTAACACAAACATTTGTCTACAATAATATTACAAGAATTTATTAAAAGGACAAACTCTTTTCATCATTCTATAGTGTAACTTTTAGTAAAATTACTGTCATCAAACAAATATCCTCCTGGAGCAGCCGAAAGCCAATCATCCTCACTTCTATCTAATGCATTTGAAATGCAATAGTTTTTTAAAACCTTTTATGATATTGTCTTGTGATATTTGTTGCCATGACACAAGAATCCACTCAACCAACATGCTTGGTGGAACTTTCTTAATTTTGCCTGTAGGAGTCTGTGCATGTTCCCCTGTTAAAAGCCAGTCACTGTATTTCTTCCTCAGTTAAGTCCTTGAAAGGTTTATTGACCACCGCATCAACTGACTAGTCATTCCACCTAGAATGACAACAAAGTCAGTCGTCATTTTCGAATCACAGCTTCGTACCGTGTCGGTCAGATGCCCACAAAAAGCGTCGTCCAACACAAGCATCCCTCACCTGCCAAATGCAGCTCCAGGGCACCTGCCCCAATCAACATTCATCCAATCTGACAGAAGCACTTCAGTCATCCCACCATGCTGCTGCACTCTAACAGAAACTCCTTTATGCATACTCTCCTTGGGCATGGTGTTTCTTTTTATAACATATGGCGGGAGTTTACTACCCTCTGCTAAACAAGCAAGCATTACAGTTACTCGTAATTCTTTGTTCCCTGTTGTCCTTATCAATACAGTTCTCTCACCTTTCTGGTTCACGGTCGTGTTTGAAGGCATGTAAAAAAAACTGGTGTTTAGTCACAATAGCCAATCTGACTCGTAGATAGCAGTGTGCTTGCCGAAGCCTAATGACGTACGTTTGAAATGCTAACATCTTATGTTCAACGTCTGGATGCAGTCTTTGGGCAATCGTACACCTTCCGAGGGAGAACCCCTGCCTTTTCATCATTCGCTTAACCCAGCCTATGCTAGTCCGAGAAGACTGCAGTGGGATGTACATTTGTCTAGCTACTTCTAGCGCTTTCAAGCGTATTATTCCACGGGAAACTGGTGCACACTCATTTCACTTTTCTTGTATTAATTTAACAACATTTTTCTCAAGTTCTTCATGCCTTCCTTCAGCCGGGCCGCAAAATGCACGACACATATTGTTGCAATTTTGCAGCTTAGGAAGATCTTTTCTCCAGCGATGAACATTTGTTTAGATGAGTCTTGCTGCCACATTGTTTTTTGCAATGGCATATTTTGCCACTGCAACCTTTAAAGGCGCATTGTAACTACACCTCTGACAGTTATTTGGTGTGCCATAGTACCGTTTTTAACCCTGCCCCGTTCCATTTTACACTAATTGAAAACTAAAATCACTTTCGTAACTGGGATGTTTACAAAATAGACCTGTAACAGTGCCAGTGATGTAACTACCATCAGGTGCCTACTAGGCAGTGTCATGATGGCGGTCACAGTGCGTCAGTTACAGTGAAACAATGTACACTCGCCAGAGCTTCCAAACAACACATTTTTATTGTTTTACTCTACGACATGAAACTAGAATAAGAAAGTTGTTTTTTTTACGTTCGGACACATTTGGTTATGGAAATTGTATTATCGGCAAAGTCTTGTTTAAAATTAAGTTTTGTACGCAGAACACGTAAGTTATACCCTACAATATAGAAAATGCCAATTCTAATAATTTTTTGTGCAAATTAAGTTTTTAAAAAATTACCCAAAATGGTCGGCTGCAAATATAAGTTGACCCCAATATTTACTGACAGTACTTTTTGGAAAAAGTACCATCCTATATTCAGGCCAATACAGTACATTGAGTAAAATTTTCTGTGCACGAGAACTGATGTGATCATCGACAATGGCCGATGGAATATCTTGGGTGCTCATGTTCCCCCCACTCCTCGTCTCACGTCAGTCATCGTCCACGCAGGAAGGGAAGGACCTGTGACAATCTTCTCTCTCACAGGCAGCAATCGCACACATGTGCTCTACGCATGACATGAGCTTGAGCTGGGCAGAGGTGTGAAGCGTGTGTACTTGTGTCTAGTGGTAGGCAACGTGCCTCCCCTGGGCGCTACCTGCAGTGGCTTCAAGGCGCAGACGGCGTTCAGCACGGTCAGCCTACCGCCCACGCCGGCGACCACACCCGCGTCCACTCATCACCCCTTCTGGCAGGCGCTCTTCTCTGGTGCCGCACACAACGCCACCCAGTACTCGTGGTACTTCTACGGCTGAGCGCGGCCGTGGCAAGAGAGCGCTGGATCCCGGCGCTGACGAGGTCTCCCTGCACGGCGCTCCTGGCTAGCATGTGCGTCCAGCTCCCGCACACGGCGGGCACTGCCTCTTGCACCAAGCCATCGGCAAACATGCTCCCTTCCCTCTGCTCCACATGCATTATCCATGGATCAAATACCTTTTTTACAATTTCAAACTGTAAAAATTACTTGACTAGGGAATAGAGTTCTGTACTTTGTCAATACAGTCTGTGGTACTCGTGAAATCACTCAGAAATTCTGCATTTCATTCTATAGCATATGTTTTACGATAGCATAACCACAAACTTTATTTATTAAATAGTGGTTGTTAAAGTTTAAATGCTACATCAAATCACTTCCGGTTAAACAAAGACGATGAGACTGCATTTACATGCATGAACTGCTTTTTACAACTGTAAAGGCGTAGTTACTCAGACCTTACATTTACGCATACTATTGTTAACTTCACACAAACCATTGCTGACAATGTAATAATGCAAACGGTCTTTCTGCTGAAGCAAACATTTTGTATTCAAATTAAGCTTTTTTATTCATCAGATATTTCTGAAAGAATATATTTTAATCAAACAGCATTAGAATTCAATAACCACTATCCGAATGTCTTATTTTGAAAAATTTCTTGTTACTCTTAGTGTAAATATTTATTAATCTTTTGTACATATTGTTAAAAAGTATTCTTAAGTAATTCTTTTTTATTACAAAATACTTAAAAATGAAAATTTGTATAGCAATCCAGTGTCAATATGTGTAGATCATTGTACTTGATAATAGCTAACAGGTATCACTCGGAGTTCTACAAATGAAATCTTGCACTTTAAGAAAATTATTTTCTTACTGTATGTGCATTAAAATTTAAAGGCTATTTGCGATAAAGTGAGTACTTTTGAAAGCCCACTTGTTTGGAATAATGTTCAATAAATATATATTATTTTAGCCTCGTATGTTAACTTCCGAGTGCGGTGGGATGTCCACACTGTTATTATAATTCACATGGCGATATCTGATAAAAAAAAAAGGCGGTTGAAGGACAAAGAATGGCTGAAAGGGAAAAGTAACTAGGGCCTTAAAAGTGCTCACTTTACCATGAACAGCCACTTTGACTGCAGCAGTGCGTATGGCCAGTACAAATATCACAGTATTCTTTTACTTACATAATTGTCATGGTAAATACGCAGAGTAGAACCCCACTGTTGAGACCCCGCGTGGATTCCAGGAATAGGGTAGTTATTGAGGAATGCTCTAAATAGAGGGTTTCGAATATTTGGCAGGTTTTGATCCACTCAGACCTCTGTACATTAAAGTTGGTGTGGTATCTATTTTTAGATATACAGTGATTATAGTAGTGTTAAACGCAAGGCACAGCAACTTAATTTTCGACTGATAACCCTCAAATTTAAAACTTTTTTTTACGGTTACTCAAAAATGAGTGTTTACAGAAAGATGGTATTAATTAAAAGGGTTTGCAATAGTCCGGTTCTACTACACTAACTTACATCCACTGCAGTGACATTATCTAGTCAAAGTATGAATGTATAACTCCGGGATATTTGTTGAGTATTTCTACAAGGGAGAATTCATTAATAATTTGAGTAGTTAGTAGGCTGATGCTCGATTAAGCACTTCACATGACCTTGTTAGTTTGTTTGTTCTGTTTTATTGTGTGCCCTGCACGCCAGTCAACATTTTGCGCACGCGAAGGTGTCGCTCACCACACCATCAAGAAATTGCCACTTCATACTGTAATATGCAGAAATAAAATGCTTTCACTGATCACCAATTTAAAATATATAAATCGTCTTGGCTGGCAAGCATGAACAGCTGAAAAATGTAAGTGTTAGCAAGGTTTCACCAGAGAAGGTAAGTACATAATGGAGGGGACAGTCTCTTGAACCAGTAACTCCAGTAGCACATGCCCGCAGAATGATGTCGCTGACCAGCAACGTGTCGCAACACGAACACCAATGGGAACCTGTTAACTAACTTGCCAGCCAACAGCCTAGCCAATGCAGATCTCTCGCAGCAGGCAGATAAACTTAGACCTGCTCCCAAGAGTTTCACTAAGCCAATGAGGAGGGTTGTACGAATATTCGCTACACTGAAACCAAAATGAACAATGACAACTTTCAGTTTAGTTTGGGTAAAAGATTTGGTTGGCCAAAGTTGTAACCAAACCAAAATTCTAGATTTCGATGGACATTCAGGTGTTTTAGTGAATAATAATTTTGTGCACTAGTAAAGAAAATTTTTGCATGTAAATAGTTTTGTTTTCATTATTTTATAACTAAAATAACTACATAAAATGGAAAATTATGTAGGCAAGAACTCCTGTGGTAAATAGAGTACTTGATATCCTATATTTTATTAGTTTGGTTTTGCAACAAATTTTTTATAAGAAAAACATACTAAAAAGTTATGAAATTTGTAAACTTTTGTTAAAAATTAGCTCTTATGCTATTATTTGTTATATTCACTTCAGTTGGCTGCAAACAAACCGCAGTTTCCTCAGAATGGAATGTGTTACAATTTTTGTAAACTTTCTTTCAATGTCAAGTGAATCACAGTCTGGCATGAATTTTTTTTTCAATATTTTTCTGTGCGCACGGTTTATAAGCATTTACCTAGTCATTTCTGCCTTGATATTGTTTTCCCAAGAAGCAAATATTTAGTGAACCACAACCCACGCAACTTCTAACACAAAGTGCAACTTTATAGTAGAGTACGATACTGTGTGCGTTGGCATTTCTGAATTTGTAAAATACGTGTACTAAATGAAGGCAGCGGCATCTGTTTTACATCATTCTCTGCAATAATTCTGTTCAATGTACATATTAACAATGGCATTGTAGTACATAGTATGTTAAAAAAAAAGCTACTAATTTCTGTATTTGTTTGTTTAATAAAATTGTTATGAAAAGAAAGTATGAAATTCAATCATTTAATACCTTAAATACATAACTTTAGTAGAGAAATGGATGATTACACAACCACCGTTTTGACACAAAAATAGGTATTCCTGACACTTAGCTCGTTGTTCCAGGCAGTGCCACAAATTTTTAAGTGGGTTTAATTCTGGGAATGTTACGGCTCATTGAAGATTTATGTATGCTCCTGTATGTGAACCGCCAATCAGTCAAATGTACAGCCTGTGACTGTTACCACATGTTCGCCCCCAAGATGAGTAAAAGACAAACTATGGTTGTTCAGCAGCTCAATATAACTGCGGTGGTTCAAAATTCCTGTCATTTCAAACAACACACCCATTTCCATGTCATTAAAACTAGGGCTGAGCCGATACCGGTTCCGATATATCGAAATCGGCCGATATCGTGATTATCGGAATTGTGCGCAATTCNAATTTATGGAAAAACCACAATTCATCACCACATTCAAATTTAACCCATTTGCAGGAATACATAAAAGGAGTTTGTCTAGGGCTGAGCCGATACCGGTTCCGATATATCGAAATCGGCCGATATCGTGATTATCGGAATTGTGCGCAATTCNGTCTATACTTCAGGTCGTTGAACCTCCGATTTTCCCGGTATCTATATTATATTTGAGTGTATCGGGGATGTACAATTAGGGCTGAGCCGATACCGGTTCCGATATATCGAAATCGGCCGATATCGTGATTATCGGAATTGTGCGCAATTCTNTTAGGGCTGAGCCGATACCGGTTCAGATATATCGAAATCGGCCGATATCGTGATTATCGGAATTGTGCGCAATTCTTATTTAAATCGCCGATATTATAACCGATATTTTTCCCTAAGAATCTAAGACGATGCTGTTTTCAACTTGCTATAATTGCTGTGAAAAAAACTATCTTAAAACTATCACTACCGAAAATCAGTAGCGCCAAGAGCAGGTAAACACACTCCCTAACCTCAAATGCTAGTATACACAACTAGTTGTGAAACGTTGCAATTAACCACGTAATTTATTTTTGATAATTCAATCACTATTTGTGCTTAAATTACTCACGACGAAAAACAGGTAAAACATAATAATTGCAGGCCTTTGTTTGTTTCAAGTCAGCAAACGAATACTCGCGCAAATAAAACACATATTAATAATGGTTGTGGTACGGTCCAGAACCAGACTTNTCAAGTCAGCAAACGAATACTCGCGCAAATAAAACACATATTAATAATGGTTGTGGTACGGTCCAGAACCAGACTTCTATAATGGTCGGAACGGATTTGAACTTTACTCTCGTTCCACAATGGAAACGTAATAATTTTTAGGTCAGTACGGTANAACGGATTTGAACTTTACTCTCGTTCCACAATGGAAACGTAATAATTTTTAGGTCAGTACGGTAAATAACCATGTAGATTACCAGCATTAAAGGGGAACAGTATGTTTTCACTGATTAATTCTGTTAAGATAAAATTACGCTAGTATCTTTTNAAAACACATATTAATAATGGTTGTGGTACGGTCCAGAACCAGACTTTGATAATGGTCGGAACGGATTTGAACTTTACTCTCGTTCCACAATGGAAACGTAATAATTTTTAGGTCAGTACGGTANAAAACACATATTAATAATGGTTGTGGTACGGTCCAGAACCAGACTTTGATAATGGTCGGAACGGATTTGAACTTTATTCTCGTTCCACAATGGAAACGTAATAATTTTTAGGTCAGTACGGTAAATAACCATGTAAATTACCAGCATTAAAGGGGAACAGTATGTTTTCACTGATTAATTCTGTTAAGATAAAATTACGCTAGTATCTTTTTTTAAGAGTAATGCAGTGATATCAACTGTCACACAAGATGGCGAATGTTGTTTAATTTGTCGAAATTTAAAAACATTTTGCGGGNTGCAGTGATATCAACTGTCACACAAGATGGCGAATGTTGTTTAATTTGTCGAAATTTAAAAACATTTTGCGGGCAATGGAATTTTTAGTGAAGTAAAATATAATTTCATAAAATCGAATATTTACATGTCAAACTCAACAATTTTTATCACGTTTCTGTTTTAAATCATTGTTTTTAATAAAGTTAGTTTGAATTTTGCCACTTTTTTTACATTTGGCAGAAATTTAGTGAATTTTTGTTTACATTCGGCGGATTTTCGAAATTAAGTGCATTTCAATANACATTTGGCAGAAATTTAGTGAATTTTTGTTTACATTCGGCGGATTTTCGAAATTAAGTGCATTTCAATAATTTATAATACAATACTTATATTGAATGATTGAGATATGTTTTTTCATCCAGTATTTAAGATATGCCCACTGTTCATTACAGGCAATCAACTCAGTATACCCAAGGATGAAAATAATTCTTTTTTTTTTTAGGTTAGGTTTTACATTTTGAGGAGAGAGGTCCACATGTTGAGTTTTACCGCATGCTGAGTTTTTTTCAGTATGTCCCATGAAAAACGAATAATAGAGGTTTCATTATTTGGTTTTATTGAAANACCGCATGCTGAGTTTTTTTCAGTATGTCCCATGAAAAACGAATAATAGAGGTTTCATTATTTGGTTTTATTGAAATAATCACTATGTTTAAATTGGATTTTATTAAAGTACCCAACTGGCTGTGCCTGTTTTGTGGGTTTGTTTGCTGTTGCTGTAGTAACATGACGGTGTTAGGGTACGAACGTGGTGAAATTATTTACGTGTGCCAGCAATAAACAAACNCTGTTGCTGTAGTAACATGACGGTGTTAGGGTACGAACGTGGTGAAATTATTTACGTGTGCCAGCAATAAACAAACGATATGGCTGGAATAAAAATTGATTTGTGGAATTTCTTTCTACCGTAAGCAACACGCGACTGTTTACAATATTTGCAAATGTTTGGTTTCGAGAGGCGGTACATCATCAAGGTCCNCTGTTGCTGTAGTAACATGACGGTGTTAGGGTACGAACGTGGTGAAATTATTTACGTGTGCCAGCAATAAACAAACAATATGGCTGGAATAAAAATTGATTTGTGGAATTTCTTTGTACCGTAAGCAACACGCGACTGTTTACAATATTTGCAAATGTTTGGTTTCGAGAGGCGGTACATCATCAAGGTCCTATAGTACCACAAACTTAAAACTGCACATTGAATGTACGCACCATTTGAAGTGTTATGTTTTTTTTAAGAGTTTCATTGCATAATGACATGCTTTTGGAGGTTATTTTTGTCTTATAAATATGCTTAAGCTTAATTTGTGGTTCCTAGATTTATATTTATCGTAATAGTTAGGCCTATCACTAAAACAATAAAAACGAAGACAATTAGAATTTTATTTAGGTAAATGTTTAAAAATTAAGTTTTTTTTTTTTAAACTTGCAATAATGTTAATTTTCCTTGTCAAGGCAGTATCGGTATTGGTATCGGCAATATCGGTAAGTTTGTATCGGCAATATCGGAAAAGGCTCAAAAACCATATCGGCTCACCTCTAATTAAAACACCATCAGAATATTAGAGAACCACCTCAATCTTGAAAAGACACAAATTGGCTGAAAAGACAAACTGAGCAAAGGTTTAAAAAGTACTCACTTTATCGCAAATGGCTTACTCCTTAAGCATGTCGTGCACCCAGCACAGTAAATATTAGAACTGCACACACGGTGGGGTGAACACCACTGCTCAAGAAAAAATATTGCCGACAATCCTCTATATCGTAAGGTGAAAATTAGCCTTAAATCATAGTTTTATGTTCAGGTATATAGGGTGTAAGTTTACAAACAAAATGCAGGCTTTTTATACTGTCACTGCTATTAATTAATCTTTAATTAATGCCAGCACTACTGCACTAACATAACAAAGGAAGGAAAAACAAACAAACATTAATTCACTATCGGTGCTATTTGGAAGAAAAAAAAAATTCCAAATTTTGAACAATTTGTATTCTTTAATTAAGATGTATGTATTTCTTTCTTAGCACAGATTCATGCAAGTAACATAACTGACAGTTCATGAAGAAAGTTCTATTAACAGAAAATACATGAACATACAGAAAGAATTTAGTTTACATGTACATATGCATGTATTAGCATGATACTTTAAATATTTAGAAAAAAAATCAATTGTATAATATTAATATTTACAGAACAAAGTTCAACAAACTCAAATCCACTGTATAGCAAATATTACGCAAAGTCACCAATCCCAAAGAAAGATGGTGAATGCAAAATTTCCACTAAAGAAAGTGACTCACATTAACATGAATTCCAAAAATCACGGAAAGCTTCCTCTTACCTCAACACAAACATTCAAGCGGAAATAATATCTGCATCTTAGATACAGACTTCTCTCCGAAAATGTTAAACTTACTTTTGCATTAATTAACAAAACAAAAATAAATATCCTATTTCTATCACAAATATCTAGCACCAAAATTTCATGGCAGTAGAGTACAAGCAATGCTTATCGATGAAAAGTAATGAACTGTTCTGGAAATAAGAAAAACAACTGGGTGTGAAGAAAGACAAATTTACAAACTGTCAACATTTATTCACATTTTTTTTCTACATGTTTTCTGCTCGGAACAGAACTGATGCTACCGATCGAATGGAACGAACGTAATTTTCGATATGGAACAGTGGGTCCTGTGTGTACATAAATAAATAGGCATTTGCTACAAAAACTCTCTGCACTGTCCCCGTCCTCTAGATGCAAGCTGCCGGTCCCAACCCTCGGTTCAACAGCGCGAGCAACTCCACAACCTAACTTGCTGCTCCTTCAAATGTACACCATTTTCAGTTTTCACAGTAATCGACCTTGAGAGGCATTATTAATCTTGTTATGACATTCCTGTAGACCTTATCAACATGAAATGTAAGTTCTGAGGGTAAAGATATTATCTTGGCTTGCTATACCTACAGCCGTGCTGTTCCAGTTTCCAACAAGTTTTTATTCCTGAAATATTAATTTCTGTAGTTTCCTTATTACAGCAGTTAGGCCTTTCTCTAATTATCATGGAGTAAACCTGAAGAATGTTATGATGACAGTGTTTTGTCGAACGCATCGTTAACGGAAGCGCGACAGAGTTGAAACGAGGCCCGCAGTGGAGTCTGTAAGTGCAGGTGCGCGCCGACGCGATGGTACATTACTACGACAATCACGGGGGGGAGTTAGGACCGCGCCACCTGGTACTTGGGCAGGCACAGGCCAAACTTTGTTTCTATGCCGCTGAAGATGGGCAGCGCCACCTGGTAGCCCCCTATGTGATCTGGGTTTGTCGACTTCATCTCCTCTGCAACTCCCGTCACCGGCACCTGCAGTTCCGATCCAGTTGGTCGCCTGAAATTAAAACGCATATCAAAAGCGAGTTTAAACATTTCAAAAACTTAAAACAATCTGAAATGTAAACATGTGACAAAAAATGACACGTTCCTCTCCTTTGGGGCAAGCTCAACATAAATGAGATAGTACGGGATTACAAAAATGTATAGGCCCTTAAGGACTTTTTAAAGTAATTTCTAAGAACTTTAAAGGGCTCACAAAAATGTTTATAACAAAAATTAATTATACGTTACATTACAAATGTTAATTTTATGTTGTGGCTGGTAGAACATTTATTATTGGTAAATTAAAAGGACACAACTTCGAAAATGATTTTGTCACTCTAAACATAGCAGCAGTAAAGCTGTTTACTTTGGTTTGCACATTTTAAAAGAATTTTTCTATTGCAAGAATTAATTAGTTAGCAAAATCTTTTGTTAAAATTGAATTCTTTAAGAAACACACTAGATTATATTACATTCCACTCGTGAACATGCTTAATATTTACTAACACAAACAAACATATATGAGTGTGAGTGAAGAGATTGCATTATATTGTACGACAGGCTCAAATTTCCATGATCTGTCAACTGTCTCCCTGACTTTTCCAGGGTTCGTACAATCCTTGGAAGTTCTTAATTTTTAACAGCAGCTGAAAATATGATAAACATATTGGTTCTTCAGTTAACTATTGCTAGTAACTCCACGCACTAGTACCAGTTGTCATATAATGGCAGTGGTACTTGTGCTTCGCTTCGAGTTGGTGCAGGGAAACTGCATCACAGGTGTGTTTATGGAAGCTCTTGTTTACAGGATAACAATAGTTTTAGTATGTTGATTAAGTGTGTTTTAAGATGCAATGGCTGGAGTAGAAGTAACTGCTTTTCCACAGCGCACGTCGTCACGCGCACCAGCGTTGCTAAGTGCAAGGCTCTGACTAATGTGCAGTGTTCCTGTGCTGTGTCTAATTAAGGTGCTTTAAGAGGTGACCTTATCATTTTATTGATGGAAAGGCTATGGCAATGTTCAATACAGGGTCCCACACTAGTTTCGCATGAATTCGTTCATAAATATTTTAAGCTATAACAGTCTGAAAATGTTATTGGCCATGTTGAAGAGCTTCAGAACAGCGTTTGCAATTGACGCGACATGCCGAAAGTTGCATTCCGCCCTAGTCCGAGTGTGCAAACACATTAATCGCAAGTGAAATAATTTTATAAATGTGTGTTACAAACACAATACAATGCAGTTCGCATTCCCAGTAGACCGGTGCCTTAAGAAAAGATGAAAAATTACAACATTACACAAACACACATAACTGACACTACATATATGAAAAGTCTACACCACAACTGGCCCAGTTATGACATGCAACTTGTTCCACCATCATGCACCACCTTCTGCAATAAAGTACCNACACACATAACTGACACTACATATATGAAAAGTCTACACCACAACTGGCCCAGTTATGACATGCAACTTGTTCCACCGTTAAACAGCACCATCATGCACCACCTTCTGCAATAAAGTACCTATGTACGACCGTACAGAGAGTTGCTTTCACAAAACCACCGCTAAAGCAGCTGCTTGCCATCCTGGTTCCGGTGAGGAACTGGACCCAAAACCCTCACAAAATGCATACTGCACTTACATCAGAGAAAATTACAAAATGAAATTTGATATAAGAGACTATTTAAATATCTGAACATGCTACACACAATTATCTATTCAATCCTGTATTGAGACTTGGAATAACCACGTCAACAAAAAGCAGCAATGCAGTCTGTCTTCAAAAAATAAAAGAAGCTAACAGTCGCACTCAAAAACTGCAATGATGTGGAAAACAATTATTCCTTAATAATTTACACATATATCTATCTACATCTATATCCACCTATTCACCTATATCTATGTTACGGGTGAGCAAATAGTGAATTTTGATGTTCCAATATTTTTGAAACGAAAAGTAAAATTTTCAAATAACATGCAAGTAGTTTCAAAGTCGAACAGTTGCCAGTAAACATTTCATTTCAATTATACATGACAGAAAAAAATATAATTTTACTTATCACACAACACGTTGTTCCCAAACAAATTATACTAAAGATGATTTTCTGCTTATAGTAAAATTAAATGCTCCAGAATGTGACAATACATAACACATGCACACAGATATATACACGCATTTACATGGTGACAAAACTACGACAGTGTGCATGCTTTTTCGCCATAGGGAAGGATACGTTTCAGTTGTCAAAAATATCACAAAGAGTACTCTGCAATAAAAATAAATGCTTTATTGGGAAAGAAAAATACTGTATTTCCTCGGTGTTGCAGTTTCATCTACAGTGATCATTGTTTGCGACGTGCGTAAAGCCGTTAAGTTTAAATACGCTTATTTTTGCGGTTCAATTGGTAATATATTCTGCTCGGTGCACGGGGCTGCAGTGCTATTTGCTGGCTTACCGCAAACTGTTTGTGTTTGTTTGCAATTTATTGCTACAGATATCCTTAGTCAGTAACAAAATTTGTTTGCCATAAGCTGAATTATAGTAGATGAAAGTAACACTTTGTAAATGCAAACATTTCGTTGAAAATGCTAGCAACCGATCGGCTTGCGATACTACTAACACTGTTAGTTCGCCAAGTTCAAAATTGAATAATTCATAAATTACTATTCACAACTATTCAAATGTTTGCACACCCGTACCATGTATCTATGTCCACCTACCTCTGCATCCATGGCCACCTACTTGTGCATCTAAAACCCCTATATCTCTATATCTAGATCCACATATATCTATCCACCATTATTTATACCCAATTATCTCTACAACTATATCAAACTATCTCTATCCCTGTATCTCTCCATAAATATTTTTTTTTTTAAGAACTGAGCATTTTACAAGGCGTTTTCCTCAAAACTACAGCCAACTTACATTATTCTCATTAATGTGTTGAAAATTTAAGTGATTTTGAGTACACATAATTCTAATTTTGCAACAGAATCCTAAGAACTACAGTAAAATATTATTTTTTGGCTAGTGTATTAATAAACTTGAGACTTGGAAAGTTTCTCTGTACAAATACTCACGAGCCTCCGAAATCCACGAAGAACAATCTCTGAAGAACTTCATATGTGAGCAGTGTGACTCCAAACTGTGGAGATGATCTGAACACTCGAGCTGCAAACAAACACGAGCTGCTTGCAACACACTTCACACATTCTCCATACGAGCAAAACTAAAATGCTTCATGGTTTATATACGTGTGTAAAAATTGTAACAAACAACAATCTTGTGTTATTATTTGCTATACACTGATTAAGCCCTTCAGATAAAATTTGTTGTACACAATTTTTCACAACATTAAACAGAAATTGACTAATTCAATTTTGTTTTAAGTGTGTTGTATAGTCAAAACTCAATCGGGTATACAACTACGATGTGGGAAGCACGACTGAGTTGGCATCGCATAGGCACAAGGCGTGAGTGCAAGCCCACTTCAACTGGGGCCCATATACTGTGCGGGCTAACACTTCCGTGCACTATATCTAGCGACTCTGAGGTGATAGCACGCTGATTGTGTCGCCAAATGAAAGATCTCATCCAGATCTGTCATTACTTTCATTTCATTCCTTATCCCAAATAAATAATTAGCCCCTAACGCAGGCGTATTCATGTCAACCCACGATTGTGTTAACGATAGAGCCATGCCCTGATTTTTCCACCCAGTTTTTACTGTGGAAAATTTTGCAGTTTGAGAAAAATGTAAATGTGTGTATCTTATTATCCTAGTCATGTTTATAATAAAATAAATAACAATAATGCGTGTGGGGCATGCACTATAGGGCAAAGGTCAACACACTGAAATAATGCGTTTTTCAAGTCAAGTCCCACAAAGAACAAGACCCTATGATGGCAGGTTATGGGTCGCAAACACCGCTCACATCTCATTATTACAGACAACACCAGACACACAGGAATAGGGAGAGAAGTGGCCATGGTATTTATGTATTTAGGAACCATCACAGCACACGTCTAGAGTGATTTGAGTCATTTCCTACTAATATAAGCGTTCGTGAAGTAAAATTTTTTAAAATGCCAATACAGAAGTCGAGTTATTTATTTGCCTTACTCTGCAGTACACATGTGAAATCCGAACTATCAACGTAAATTTTAGCCACAGATAACATAATATACACGTCAAAATATCAATATGTTACTGCCTTTTTACCAAACCAGACAACACGTAGTAAAAATTTAACAAAAATATTTAACAACTCATAAAATGTAATTTTTATAGTCAGCAATTCTCTGTAATTACTCAACTAAAATTGACATGAAATCTGAGAAATTCTGTATAAGAGATGAAGCTGAGCCCTAACCATGGAAAAGTGAAATTTAAGGTGGCTGGATAGCAAACTGCGACGAGGCAAAATGTGTGGAAATGAGAGAGCTCACTAGCTACAGGAGCATCTGCGATGTTTCCAACCCGGAAACATTCAGGGCGACTGACCCCCAAGGAAAAACCAGCCAAACCACTGAGAAGGGGGAAGGACATACCCACTCAGGACACAATTACACATTAATAGTTCCTTCAGATGTACATATATGTGGGTAGCAAATACAGTAACTGAAGCACTTTGGTCGTGGGCGCCGCAGTTGATGAAGTGGCTAGAGTGCCTGCGTCCCACCAAGGTGAACCAGCAGTGCCACTCCCAGGCTTTGCCATCTGGGAGCAGGACGATTCGGCTTGTCGGCAGGTTTACTCTGAGGTCTTCAATTTCCCCCACCCTTGCATTTTGGCACTGTTTCATACACACCTTGCTTCACCCTCATCGGCTCTTGACACCTCATCGTCAAGAGCCACCCGAACCTTTACACTCCACTTTAGCAAGAGCTCTTAAAAAATTTTTATCACCAAGAAATTTAAGAATATCGTATGAGAGGTGAGAGAACGCTTTAAACAACAGCAGCAACTTCACAAGCTGACAAAGGAGTAGGCACCTGCAAGCTTGTGGATCCAGCTCTCACATCTTGCTTCTGCCTACCTAGCAAGTTGGACAAATAACTTGAAAACTCAGCGGGCAAGCATTCCATGGTCTTAACAAGGTAACACAATTCTACAGCTGTCGGATAAGGAAGCACAGCACTCTGTAAGACATTCCCTCGTTACAGTCTATTTTCACATGCAATAAATTTAATTCATGATTAAGAGCATTCAGGAGGTTAAAATTATTTTTCCACGCATAATTCTTTTTTATTGTGGTATGAAATATGTAATAATGTGGAAAAAGTATAACAATTAAAGAAAATTACTTAAAACAGAATATAAAACAAGTACATAATAGGAATTTTAAAATTTATACATATTTTTATACAAATCTCAAAATGGTACTAAAGTAATATGTTAGACTGCAATGCAAAATAATTGTTCATGTTATTAGAATGTTATGGAGAATATATATATATTTTTTTGTTGTGTTGATGCCTTGGAGTTGAAAGTAGTATGTGTGTGTGTAACTGCACGGTGTGAATACTTGGCACACGTTACTGCGTTGGTCTCTCGCTTTCTCTTGTGGGGCTTGGCTCTACTTGGCCCGTGGGTTGGCACTGGTGCTAATCAGGGGTTACGCTTCCCATTACTTTTGGTAGGAGAGGCGAAAGGCAGGGTTGTGATCTGCGGTGGTTCAGTGACGAGTTAGCAGCCCTCCCACTGAGCGTTCCTCAAAGGAAGTTCCTGTTTGGCTGTATCCCTCCCTTTGTCAGTGACTGGTACCTTACGCAGGTCTGCTCAAGAGAACGAGAGAGCTCTGGGGTTACTGCAATGAACTACGGCCAGCAACTCGATACACAGGCACTGTGATACGCCAGGCGTGCGCGAGATCTCGACTAGTATGGTCATCGCCACTCCGCCGCAGCCTTGCGAGCAGAGGGTGGCGGTGGGCAATGTGCACTCAGGGAAGTAGGCTGGCACTCTGTTAGGGGCAACGCTACCTCGCCTGGCCTTCCCACGTCAACCGCACTGACGTCTGGTTCAACAGCTTGGAAGCTAGAGGATGTCAGCAGCAGAGGGTCAAATCTCACTGGCATGACATGCATCAATTGATTCACCTGTATTTCAATTTTAACTTGTAAAGTAAAATTTTAAGTCAAAATAACTTAAATAAAACCCTTATGGCAGGTGAACGAAGAACTGGATTTCAAATAAATTGCAACATGTCACTCCTCAATAAACACTTCAGATGAAAACAAACTTTGCTTTAAAATAACTTTTCTAAATTTCTACAAACTGAGATTTTAAGTTAAAATTGTTGTATTTACAATTAACTATATGCTGATGCCAGAAGAGCTTCAATGAATACAAACCAAGCTGAACGCTAGAACTTGATGCACGTAGTTTACCTTCTGCAGCTAAAATAAAACATTTTTTTTTTTTTTTGCTGAATTACTAATTACTACAAGAAATACATGTTAAAAAAATCTAATATGAAATAATTATAACATATATATTGCACTGCAACAAAACAAACAGAATTTATTTCCAATATCCGTACTGCATGTTTTTATAAATAATGCTTCTGAGTAATATTCCAAGTTAAATGTTTACAATGAACTTTGTTCTATTAGTGTCTACTGCTACATTTCCAAAAGATACAGCGCTATTCAACTGCAAACTAAAACAAAAAAACATGCAAAAGTGCACGCAACAAATTACATTAATAGGAAGCGACACACACGGCACTTCAACCTCTAGAGCAATATTATCAGCACAAACATATTAGCAGCTCTACTTAATACCTAAATTATCCACTACACATTAAAACAAGGCTTCACAAATGTACACAACACAGGATGTGCTTCTACAGTAATAAAACCATACAACAAGCAAATAACCACAGCTTTGCAATTAGTTACCTAACTGTTCAAACTACGTAACTTAACACTGCTGGATGTTAACCCCAATAAGTAGTTGTTAAGGTAGAGTCTGCATTTTGAAAACAAAACACTTTTCAAAAACGCACAGTGCTGTAGAACTTAAAAAAACTCTTCGACTACGAAAAATATATAGTACCGCAAAACCTGACCGAGTCTAACTGCTCCGTATATACTTTATTGATGACGACAAAAACTACAATATGTACAAAGAAAGCGACAACAGTTGAAGATGAACAGTTACAACGACCCAAAGAACCAAACTTTCTGATTTGTTCATACTGGTGTAGGCCTACATATAATCAAATAAAAATAATTAAAACATAAATTAAAAGCTTTTAAAAAGTGAAAACTCAAAACGTGAAAATAATGATATAATTATAACAAATAAAAATAATAATAAACAAGATATTCAAAGTTAAAACATTAAAAATATAATAAATTAATATGAAAATAAATTTTAAATTAAAAAATAAAAATTAAAACCATAATTTTGTATATAATAAAAATTAAAAAATTTGAAATACAAATAGAGAGAATGCAAAAAGGAAATTAAATATCCAACCTTACCAGCTAGTAGAGTTGCTCTCAAGTGCCACAGCAGAGACCAAGAAAAAATATTAGTATGCATTGTCATAGCATGCCTATAGTCATGCCTATAGGCATGCCTATAGTCATACTGTCCAATGCAAACAATCCCCACATTCCCTCTTTTGTAGACGAGTTGCTGCAAAGTGGTATCCGCGAGCGCGCACAAAAACGTAACCTCCCGCTGTACGGAATGAGTTCTTTTTGGAACTGTATGATCCAAGTGAAAGTGTAAAATCATTCAAATGACAGTACTGACTTGAAACCAGCTGAGCATAACATGCTACAACCATTATGTTTTTCCACAATATCCATGCAAGACGCACATTTAAGAAGTTTTGGGTAGAAAAATGTGTTTTTTTAGTTATGCCAAACACTGCTCAACTTGTACATATTACACAGGATGTCATTTCCTGTAAATAAAATGAATTTAATTACACAGCTTTTGCATAATAACATGAAAACATGACAATTTCTCATGGTTTCTAAAAGGCAGAAGTAAAATAAACCACACCACTATGAGAGTGATTGGAAAACTGAAGAAGAACTCCGCTATGACACGTGTGGAGGCACCAGGTAACAGTCTACTTGATATAAAGGAAACGCTCGTAGCAAAGTGATGTGGACCCACAGACGGCAGCTTAATAACCACTCGAGCCGAAAGCTGCGAGGCTGACCGAGAGAAGTAGGAACAGTAGATACGAGAAGTGTGAAGCAGAGGAGAAGATACAGAGCAAGTGTGGAGAGGTGAGGGATGGAAAGAAAAAAAATACGGGGGCAAATTAAGAGCTGCTTAACCAACAGGATAGAAGAAGTTGTCTGATGATTAATAAAAATATCAAAAAAGAAAGATAACCCAAAGGAACGGTCTTACTTATTTTTAATTCTACATTTAGCAATTTATTTTTCTAAAATTCAGGGACAGGCAGAAATAAAAAATATAAGTTAATTATTTTTGCTATTTGCATGTTCTGAAGAGAATAAAATAAAGATTTCAACATGTCATTAAGCAGAAAATCTGAAATCTAAATTTTGTTTGTTTGTCAGGAATGAGATTGCACGTCGTGTAGTCAGCTGGACAGTGTTGGCATAAATACAAAAAAATGCATTTTTTGCTTCCCAAAGCCCTTACGAAGAATGGAGGGAGTGGGGTGCTTGATCAATGTCATTTGTCAATTAATAAGGGGAAGGATGCATCCATCACAAATGACAGCCACGCAACCCACAGATATGGGATTGAATTTAAGAAAAACAATCTCTACTCTACTTCTGTAACACCCCAAGCTCCCAATGATAAACAGTACTTACTGACAAGGGAAGACCAAACGTGGTAATGAGCCAGGGCGCACGGCCCCCATAAATGCACGAAAAGGAAAAAAAAATTGAACATATCACTCCTGTCAGCGATACACGGTAAAACTTCAAAAAGATGCTGACATAGTCTACGAAAAATTGTTCTAACTGGTGTCAGGCTACGAAGATTACAAAGAACCTGGTACTATAACTATGTACTACAATATGCCAAGTCAGATTTTCTAGGATGCAAATTACCAACAAAATATAAACACAACAGTAATTCCATTACATTAAACTCACACATGATGCCAAATGCAGTAGTAACCTACGTGTTAACACATCATATCAATATTTCTGACTAGAATTTTATAAAACTATAAAATTAAAATACCAGAATGAACAGAGTTGCAGGACTGGAACAACTGAAATAACTCAATTACATTCTAAATGGTTTAAACTAGGATAAGAGTATTTACATTTAGATTGTAACAAAGCATTAAAAATAACACTACTATTGTGAAATGTAATGACTAGTACAAACACCGTCACCCGACCATGCTACAGCCGAGTAACCTGAACTACCGGTACTAGCGAGTTAGTTCCTGTATTTTACAAACTCCACTTCCAAACCCAACTCTTTTACTGTATTTGACTCTTCCATTTTACATGTACTCAAAGAAGCTGAACGTTATTAAAATGATGCATGTTTTTATCTAAGCTACAACAAAAACACATGTTTACGTAAAGAGGGAGATTTGGGTTAGTATTTATCAAAATACCTAAATAAATTAAGCACAAAACCAGAGGAAAGTGGAACCATGAATGCGTATGGGCGGCAGCATGGCATGGGTTTTCAACCTCGTCACATCTGGGGACCAGCGAGAACGAGAAATATATTGCACACAGCTATGGCAGGAAAAAAACCATTACTTATTAGATATATAATATCCTGTGCATAGCTTTTAATGCAAATTTATCAAATCCATAGTGCAGACATAGTTACTTCTAATAACCACTAACTTAGAACTAACAAAATTTGCACACTCACGTAATGGACTTAGAAATAAAATCTACGCTCACCCATTAAGAAGCAACCGTCCCTCCCCATGAAATGTGGCAAAATTCCACTCTTGTAGAAATTGTTTTACTTCTTCCCTCAGTTCGACAAGGTATGAAAGAAAGAGCCCTTCCTTTCTATAAATATCTCGCTTCAGCATGGAGAATGAGATTATGGTGTTGCAAGTCCATACTGTAACACAGTGCCGTCAACAGCCTGGACGTCAAAGCACAAACTTTGTTTATGATTTCCGCTGTCATTCATCAAAGTGTTTAAAGCCAGTTGCTCACGGTGGATCATACAGCGCGTGGACACCATTTCTGGATGAGCGATGTCCATAACTTTCTCAACCACACCCGAGGCATGTGCAGTCATCCCCACAGTACCGTCCGTACCCTCCTGCCCCAGTGTAAGCCCTACATTTGACGATACTCGTGAAGAGCCCTGAATATCTGGCAACTGGTAGTCCATCCAGGTAGGTCAACGCAACAGAGGTTCTTCCCTCAAGTCTTCAGCTTCCTTACACCTCTAAAGATAAGTATAATAAGCATGATTACTTATGTCAATTGATACATCAAGTTGAATTGCTTAACATGTACAATTCTCGTCTGAATTTCTTCTGAAAGCAAAATAGCCTCTAGTTTCTCGGCAGCTTGAACTTGGTAAGAGAGAATTTCCCGAGCAACATAAACAAAGCAGGGCTTTACCGACTACTCTTCACCGAAAGTTTTTTTTTTGTTTTAGACTTTCAAAGAGCAACTAAATAAGATGCCTGAAGGTGCAAATTGTTATCTTCATCTGACTTTTCATATGGTCGTGTAGTCTTTCAAAAAATACAATGGCTTATCTGAAAGATTACTATGCTTTGAATACAAATGATGAGTAAGTTTGGGAAGGTCTCAATGTCACTTGCTGGCAGTTCACAAAGGCCATGATGATAGTTCGCTGCCACGGTGTCATCACTTTTCTTGTTCCTTGTTCAATCGACACATGAAGCACGCATCCTGGCTGCACAATATTGTTACTGTTCTAGTGATAACACCTTCCCTTTCTATGTCCCTGATCAGCATAGAACACAGATACCCTTACTTGGAAAGCCACTTAGTTTAATTTGCAAAGACCCTTTGTTATTCTATACGTTTGCAACGGCCGGCATGAAAATTAACTTGATAGCTTTTTCTTATTTGCCCCTCTTGTTTTGGTTTACAACCGACTGACAGTGCAGCACATAAATAAAGGAAGAGCGGGAATATATATATATTGCACTTCGAGCTTTGGCATTTCCATGCGGAATAGGCGCAGATCCACAGACCAGCAGTCAAAAACCACTGAGCTTTAGCAATTATCTTTTAATGCACTATCAGTTGATATTAAATGAAAGTTTAATTTTCTAGTCGAATACTAAATATTTAGTGTGTTTTTGCTCACTACAATAATACTATCACTGTGTTTCAAAAGCTAAAAACATGCGTAAACACAATTATTAGTAGTAAGGTAACCGTATTCATTTTATTAATTTAAAAAGACAATTGTACTGACTGTTGAGAGCTATGAGTAGTCCAGTCGTGATTGCTTCCTACATTCTCAAGTTCCACTTCCAAGACATTCCCCTGCTTCATGCAAGTCAAGCTTATACAATTACACTAGAGGCCAACGCACTGCGTTCGTGCACACTCAGTGTACAAGTGCTTTGCATAACACACACACACCCCCTCCCTCCCTTCCAAAATTATTAGAACACTACAGTTCACATCCAAGTACAGTTTTTCTTCCACACCTCAAGGTTAAGGCAATAGGCGAGGCAGAAACTTTGTGCAGTATTATGGCCAGTTTTGATTTTATGACAGAAGCAAATTTACAAAGTCATTCTCTGAAATGACGTAACCTCTAAAATTCAGGAGTTTTTTGTATATACCAAGATGTAACACATTTTTGATAAAGTAACAGATTAACATTGCAATTGGTTTGGTTGATTCGAGTGCAGTTAGATGTCTGCAGTATACTTTCACTCCAGTGCACCACGTCGCCAACTGGACTGGATTATTCTGCTCACTCCTGTCTTATTTCAGTCCAATTTAGAGTAAACTTTCAATTGTGATTCTTCACTCCGTTTAGAGTACGATACGGCATGACATTTTCATCTAAATAGGATATATGTACAGTTATTTCATATTTCTACATCTTGTAAAAACTTGCTACAAAAACATTTTTTAACCAGTTGTACACATCAGCAAAACCCTTTGTTGTTACGAGTTGTTAACAACTTTAAAAAATTTCAAATTAACAAAAAAATATAGAATTTTATAGTAATAATTTTTTCACATAGCCTACAAGTTCAGAGTTTGAAAGTAACAATTTCTTCTTTTAAGTATTCCCTGGACAATCACATAAAACATTTTCGTACCTTATAAAATATCTGAAAAGGTTTAGCTGAATTCTCATTATTCCAAAATCATCTAAATAACAAACCTATTAAAATTAACAAATACATTAAATAGCTGCATAACGAAATCATAATAAACATTAGCATGTTAGCTCTCGTAGCTACGAAGCACCAATCACAAACTCCTCCAGCCTTATACACAAGGCAACATTTCTGACTGCCATTGGCACACAAATAATTACCACAACTAAGTTCTTTCCATTACAACTTGTGTGTGACAATTACAATGCCATGGAGTGCAACGGCCAGTGGTGGAGTGTCGTAACATGGCATTCGCTGAGAAAACAAAGTTTTCTGCTACAAAAGCGTGTGGCATAGACTGCCAATGACAAGTGTTTCTCATACTCGTTCCTGACTCCAGCGTAACAACAGCCTGGCTTCAAGTTGGTGGCTACACACACTTGCAGTATGTTGGGGCACAAAGTCTGCTCACTTGCTATTTTGACATTCTAGTATATTTCCCACACCAAGATCATTGAAGGGGAACGAGGCAGTAGTACTCGCAAGTTAGTACTTGACATATACACACACACATGTACAAAACATATATTTTGCAGACGCAGTAATGTCGTTAAGCTGGCAAGGCCAGGTGAGCTTCGTTGAAGATGGTCGGGGAAGAGAGGCCAATAAAATTAACTTAGTAGGTATTCCAGTACTGCATTTCCAAAGCTGTGGGATTAGAGTAACAAACTGGTTCCTTTACAAATCTTTAAAACTTAATTTAACATTCCGGACGAGTGTTAAAAGAAAAATATTTAGTGACATGTATATTAAAGAGCAGTTTTCATATTTATTCCAGTATGAGATACAGAGTTCCAGTATAGTACCACCAGTTTTCCAGTATATTGAGATGTATTCAGCGTAATAACAGCATTTCTACAACTTATAGTACAGCAAACAGCCTGTTGCAGTATGCTGTGAGCAGCATAGGTGATAACATGCACAAAGCAGCCCTTCTAGCAATGTACTGATGCTAAATATGCCAGTGTATCAGGAGATAGCATATTCTCTCGAGCCCCTCTCCTTCAAGCTCCCACATCCCCTCCGTCCCTCTCTCCTTTGAGCACCACCAAGTCCTCTCCCCCACCCCCTAGAGAGCTCACAAGTCCTCTCCCTCACTCCAAGCCCCCTTCCCACTCCCCCTCAAGTCCCATCCCTACCTCCTTCAAGCCCTCGCCCTCCTTCGAGTCCATATCTGACAAGAAAGGTGTTTAAGCACCTTTTTGACCATCTATTTTTGGTGATGGCCATACTGGTTTTTTTGCAACACATACGCCATGACAACTCTGCAAAAGTGAAGAGTGTCACACACTCCAGTATGATACTGTATGTGTGTCCAGTTGTAACAAAAACAAGGATGTGTAAAAACCATTGGTCTAAAAGTTTTTCCACCTTAAATTTTTGAATGTTTTTTGGGGATTCTCTTACCCCTCCCAGCACTTCCTTTACTGGTTAAGGCATGCACTTGTGCCACTGGGCATTCCTGTGTCAAAATATTATGCCGCACCTCCGGTAATTACTACCTTTAAAAACAAAAGTGAACCGAAAACAAAACTCTTGCAGTGACGAACAGATGAAGGTCACAATCCATGCACAATATACTAGCCAGTCAAAACTATGCCTTTCTGCGAGTCAACTAAAACACCAACTCACAATGAGAAAGTCGCTACTTTACTCGACTGTTAAATGCCCACTCAAAACAAAGCCACATTACCCGCTACTCTCCGAGTTGAAACAAATGTGAAGTATGCAGACAATGCATCTTGGTTAACAGCATTTCCTCAAAATACACTCAAATAAAAAAAATGCCAGCAAAATGAATGCATTAACAAGTGAATGCAGAATAGGAAACTATCCTTGAAAAGTGCATTAAACACACCTGTTGCTCCCTTCCAGAAGGCCCTGAAGCCCTCCTCCCGGTAGATCTTGCGGGCCGCGTCCATGACTCCCGTGTACGTAGTCTGACCGGCTCTGGCCACCACCTGCACACACGACACGCATACAACATGTGGGAGGAACAACAACTCTACAACCGCAATCATTTTGAATCTGGGACAGACGCAAATACAAAATTATATAAAGGTTGCCATCACCTGTTCATCAACAACTGAGTGCTTTTCACAGTTCGCAACTACCACTCCCACTGTTGCTGAGCCGATAAACAGTTTTACCAATACCATATATCAATACGTATGGTATTTTTCTACCTGATATGGATATCATTAAAGGCAAGAAAGATACTCACAGGTACTGGACTTAAATGGGATGCAGGTTTTGCTGCAGCCAAATCTGTTCATTCACTCAAGGTGTATTTCAACAGTGCTCAGTAATAGTCTGTTCATGGTAAACTGAGTATTTTTGTAGCTCTGCTCAAGATCTAATTGTGTATTCTTCCATCACATGTACAATTAACACTCCCACGGGCCTGATCACTTTATTCATGCATCAGTCAAGTGAAACATTACAATTATTATAAAGGTTTATATTTTACAAACACGATAATTCTTAAACTTATATGAATTAAAAAAACAGAAACCAAAATAACTTATTTCACTACTTACTCATGTTTACCTAACAATTATAATTCACTGTTACGACAGAGCTACTTTCTCTTCGCCACTACCAACTCTACCAGACACACGTCAGTGTTCCTGTTGGAATGTACACAAGTAGGGACACTGAGATTTCTCAAGTGCTTACTTGACGGTAAACAGCCTACAGCAATGAACGAGACGTGCAAGTTGGAGTGCCGTACCTGCAGCCTGGTCTTGATGACGTCGGCAGGTGTGACGAGGGACGCGGCCGGCATGCCCGCGATCGCTCCGGCTACCAGCAGCGACAACGGGTGGTTGTAACCATTCTCGTCTGCAAACTTCGTCTTGAGGTGCGCGTACGACGGGAAGTAGATGGCACTGAATGGGATGTCCCGCAAGAAGCACGCCTTCGCTCCCTTCACACACAAAACACTCCTTTATAGGACAGCAAGTCTTGCCAACATTACCAATCAAATTGAATTTAATGGTGGTGGTTATAATTATTCACAGGTAACCTCCACCTTTCAATTACATAATACTACCAATTCTGTTGAATCAGTTACTGCAAATATTAAAAAATATGTTGGTGTAACTTACGTTTCCACAGCATTATTTTCGAGTGTTCAGTATTTAACATGCTTATATTGCTATTATTTTTTTAACTAACCTACCATAAACTTAAATTTTGATGTATCTAATGAAATTTATTCCTCCCCTTCTTATAATTTCATAAATAAAATATGCATTATAGTACATCCCCACGATTTTGCAACTCAAGATTTGGTGACAGTGGCAATTTTATAACAGCGCTCTCAAGATCCTTCAAAAATCACACACATATGCACACACTCAAAATAAAATCCTAGGAAAAAAATGAATTACGTAATATACCATAGTTCCGTCTTATGTAACAACTTTTTGTTCTGGTTTTCTTCTACTTGTGTCGTATATTTTCCGAATTTTTTTCTATTATGCATTTTCTTAGTTCATCTGTCATTCTGGATTGTTTTTATTTAACTCAGTATATTTTACAAATATTAATTATTTATATACTTAGGGTACAATTTATTTTTTCCAAAACCAAAGTTAACTGTACATTATAATGTAAAGTATTTGCTTTTGGAGAACCTCAGTTGTCAGTGAGCAGTCAAATATAAAACAGTAGCTATAATTAAGTAAGAACCCACGAGAGTCGGTTACAACTACAGCAGGATGTAGATAGAGGTAGGAAGTGTGCCACTGCTCACCTTGTACATGCCAAACAGACCCAGCTCCCTGACGACTTCCAACGCGCTCACTTTAGTTGCACCTGCTATCTCTCCTGCTACTTGCAGGCGGATCTTCACTATCTCCAAGGGATTTGTGAAAATTACTTGCGATCCACCAGCCTAAAACCAACGACAAATTATCAAAGCACACACATATTTTGAATAAAAATTATTTAAATTTGTTTAGTTACAAAGCATGCTCACTTACACAACCTCCTGCAATGAATTCTCCGTAGACTTCAATATGTCCATTCTTGTCCATGAACTTGTCTCTGACCAAGTCATTTACCTGCAATCCCATAAAAAAAACTTAAGAGAAAAAAAAATAATATATATATAAGGACAGAAGCACAAGTACTTAGTCTAGTACTTGGCAACAGGCACACGCACATTAGACAACTCTTGTTTCGTGCGGCTGCGTGGTCGCGACGTTTTCCTGGCTAGGTCAGATTCGAGTGGAGAATCGTAGGATGCTGCTGGCAGTACCCTACGACACACCGCCTGATGAAGCTGGCCTAGTCAGAGAAATGTTGCGACAATGAGGAGAGAAAAAAGATTATTGGTAGCTTCACCTTTACTGCTTAGAGGAAAAAACAGATTCACTAATGCCGTTAATGACAAGTTCATCTCAGTGTCTAGCAGGTTTCATTAAACTTTTCTCATAATCGCCTAACATTTTATCTACATAATCTTCAAATTGTTTGACCTGACAGCCAGGCAAAGAAGCCATCACACCCACACATACACAAGAACAGCACGAGGGAACAATGTTGCAATGGCGTACCGTGAGTTTGATGGCCTTCTCAGGAGCCACGCCCATCAGCTGTGGGACGAGCCCTCTGTACAACCCGAAGAAGCCCTCGTGCCGAATCACCTTCTTGCAGCAGTCGAAGCTGTTCCGGTACATCAGCTCATCCATGTAGGAGCCGGTTCTCTGGTTCTGCATGCGCGTCTTCACGAGGTCGATAGGGTACACGGTCGTCGCTCCCACAGCTGAACAACAAGTGGCGCACTTGGACTGGCGAATACAGTAGAAAGCCTCTCTCTCTTTTAAGATCTATTTTTGGGGAAGTAAAATATTTGGTGAAAAAAGTTTTGAGGCAAATCTGTCGACAAATAACTTTGCTGCACTTTTTTTTATCACTGTGCATTGCTTTTCTCTTGGCGAGCACTGTATTGTAAGCTGAGCATATCACCACCCCTACGCTGTCAGCTAGCCAATAGCCATCGAATATGCCTGCCCCCTTCCCTTCCGCCATCACAGTGTTTCCACGTGCGAGGTGGCTATCGCACGCCAGCACCTGTCTCGTCACTATGATGTTGCCTGCTTATGGATACCTTAGTTACAGCAAGTGAGAAACAAAAGGGCCGTGTTTTTATTAATTGTGGATTTATATTTATGTACAATAAATTTAACGCTGCTGACCACAGCACATTACTAAACTATCTCTCTACCGAATGTATTGTAATAAACCAAATTAGAGAGTTGTTTCACTGTAATATTTTTCATGGCAATAAAGTCAGCCTGCCTTATCTGGTTTTATAACTCCAGTGGATTTGTGAAAACCACGGCGGGACATTTACGTAAATTGCGTAACATTGCCACATACCATATTTCAGCACATATGGCAGTTTAGTAATTTTCTGCACAATCAAAAACTATATTTGTTCGAGTTAAGATCATAAACGTGTTATGGGAAAGACCACAGTAGATCTAAAAAAAACCCTGCAAGTCAGCTGGTTTTCTTGGGAATCTTCAATTTTCCCTGCTCTTTCATTCTGGCGCTGCTCTATACTCGCCTTGCTTCACCCACACCGGCTCTCAAAACCTTTACGTTAAGAGCTGCCCAAATCTCTTCACTTCTCTATTGTAAATGTGCAAGTTTCTGGTGTTGTCTGAATATTTTCCCAGCAGTTATTAATTATTTATGTATTTGCCTTTATTAAGTATAAATAATATGTTGTAGCTGCCTTTTCAGCTTATCTTCAGTAAAATGTAATACCAGCACAGAAAAAATGTATGTTCCCAAATTTAAATTGGTTGATTTTGGTAAACATGAATGATTCTGCAAATAGATGATTTTGAATCAGTGGCAGACAAATGTGACTTTAGAGAAGTAATCGTCCACGGATTTTCATACGACACGTGTCCAAGAGATATTAGGATTACAAACAATAAGTTTGTGCATTTTGTAAATAATATATTTTGAAACAGTTATGGGTTTTGAATGTTTGAAATGTGAGTCGCAACAAAAACTCCTTTTTAACTGTTTCATAGTTCAATAATAACATTTTATTTTACAGAATATACGAGTGTGAGGTTAGCACCACTCAAAGTATCTTGCAGAATTTACTCGTATCTACGCAAACAGCGACAGATTTATCACATTTTATTCTTTTGGTGAAGTTAAGGCTTTCCAAGTTTTTTTTTAAGTGTAATTTCCATATGATAATTGCCTTGTAAGACTACATTGGAGGAACCACAGAAAATTATCATGGATACGGACATTCAATCTATGCATATTTTATGTACAGAGTTACAACTGTATTTCTTGTATCATGGTGCAGTATCTATTTTAATTTCATTTCTCAGCTACACATGTCAATTTTCTCTCTCCAAAAAACTTGGCTAGATAAAATGTTTTGTATTACTGTGGGTCCATCAGTACACTCTACACTGAGCTCAAGGTTAGGTTTTCTATTTATTGGTTTCTCAAGTCCACATTTACTGTTTGTCCACATGTACAATATTTTCCTATTAAGTCTCCTGGAAAACGACACACACTGGTGCCAATTAGATTAAATATGTAAAATTTAAATTATGTTTCACACAAAAAAATAAATTATGGTGTTTGCAATCAAACTTGCAAAGTTACAATGAAACATGTCAAGTTTTACAATCAGTTAGCATCCATGATGATGTGTTCAGTTTACAAACATATAGAGCAGAGGTTCTCAAACTGTGGTCCGTGGGCTACTAGCGATCCACGCCTACGTCCTAGGTGGTCCGCGAAGGTTACTCAGTCAGATATTTACATTAATACAAGATTTTCAAGGATTCGTATTTTTTTATTTTTGGACCATGGTTTTCCTAATATGTTGTGTTCAGTGATTTCAAAGTACTTTTTTACTTATCTTTAACAAATTGTCTATATTGAAATTAGATATATCATAAATATTTATTACGGTTGTGCGAACAAGACTTTTATCTCATGAAACGAAAACAAAAAATATGTTATGAAATTTTGTAAAACGAAAATTCAATGAATTTCCCAATTTTTTAGCAGTTTATTCTTTATAACAAGATTCGTTTAAAAACTGAACCAAAAAATGTAGCGTATGGCATACTTACGATAGCGGTTCTTGGCTACATTTAAATTTCCATTTTGTATAGTTACAATATCGTAATTTTAAAATGTTGGGGAAAAAAAGATTTAAAGAAAAAGCTGTTCTTTGCTGACGCACTAAACGAACATTCATTGAACAACTGCGTATTCATTGAACAACTGCGTATTCATTGAAATGGAAGATTTCCGTTTTGTTACAACTTTCAAAATTTCTTACCAAAATGAAAATTGTAATTTATCATTTTTGTTTCGGTATACCAAATATTCACACAACTCTAGTATTTATGATAGTACAATGCAATGATTTGTACTACATTTGAGTGGTTTAATGAAGAGGTGATGGGTAGGTGGTCCGCGGCAGAGCAGTTTGAGAAGCACTGACGAAGGGGAAGTTGGTGGTTGACAGGGTTACTCACCCTAGAGGATGTCGAGAAGTGGAATACTCACCACCGCCTATTGAACCCAACGTGAACCTGTAGGCACTCTCCAGAACCTGTATTATGATCCCTCTTTCTTCTGGACTCTGGGGAACAAAATTACATTGCTAAAACAAGTGCACATCAAACAAATTACATACAATAAATAAGTTAAATTACTTCTTTCTTAAAATGACTAATTTCACCAACACTAAACAATATTTATAAATGACCAGAATAACAGATAATATATAAATTATTTCAAATTTAAATTTAGGAAAAGAATAGTAAGAGGCAAATACATATGGTTTTGGCTATTCATTAACTGTACGAAGTCTGAATAGTTTTCAACTTAATAATACAACGACTAACCACTAAATTAAAATGGCAGGAAATACAGTAGTACCTACTTAAAAAGTGAGAGANAACTTAATAATACAACGACTAACCACTAAATTAAAATGGCAGGAAATACAGTAGTACCTACTTAAAAAGTGAGAGAAAGTAGCAACAAGTTGTTACTTTATATATAGGAACACTTCTAAACTAACATATTTTTTATGAAGATGTACAACCATAATGTTCTGCTGTCCATTTGCACAAAAAAAATATGAACTACCAAATTAAAAGTATTTGTGCTTGCAACTTTTCAATTAATTACCAAACAGGAATTCAATGACTTAATTTTATTTTTAAATAACTTTTTAATAGAAATGTGGTAATAATTTAAATCTTTATTTCTAAGGTTTTGACAACATTTGAAGGGGACTAACTCTNCTTTTTAATAGAAATGTGGTAATAATTTAAATCTTTATTTCTAAGGTTTTGACAACATTTGAAGGGGACTAACTCTGTATTTCGGAAGGGAGGGGGAGAGTGGGCTAACTCCCTAGTGAAGTTTTGCTTGGTGCATTACATATTTTGCAATACACGTCTTTAACTCAAATGTGGATAACAACTCCAGGAGATGGGCAACTTAAACTTGAATTGTGATTTCTAAAACAAAATTACTGTGTTATAAAGTCTTACCATTAATGAAATACATATAAACTGTTGGTGGCCTTTGGTCGCTGGGAGTCTCTCATCTGAATGCGAGAGTTGCACATCTATCTGGGGTCCCTGGCACGGACCAGGTCTCAGTAGGCGAGAAGGTTGAGAGCCTAGGCTTTGTTTAGTTCGACCAGAGCTTGGGCTACACTACCGGAAAGTTGTCCAGCTCAAGCTTCTTTATTACACACAGAGAGTGGCTTGTTCCCCACCACCCTTCAATTCTACGACGAGCGAGCGGGAGGCTCAGATGCCACTCTGCTGGGAGCGAGTCATCTTCTACTTGACAGGAAGGGTAAGAGAACGGGACAGAAATGTTTCACTGTCTCAAGGGAGAGGACAAGAAGGAAGTGGAGGAGAGAGAGTGGAAACACAGTGATAGGTTCCACTGTAGCAAGTTTTTATTTCCAACATCAACATTTCTGCAGAAAGATTTGTTATTTTAAATTTTTAGACCCAGTGGCAACTAAATCCCATCCCATCGGCACGTCACATCCAACAAGAGACCCTCAGCAATAGAAAGCACACCGACTAACCACCTGTCTAACTGCCCTCACAAATTTAAAATTTTAAAAATATCAAACTTTTACTTTTACATTATTTTAAATTGTATAACTAAACAACTCTAGACTACATAGACTTACAGAAACTGCTTTTATCTCGGTCAGTCGCTTCGTGATTTGTTTGAAGTACTGTTCTGGCGCTATTGACTGGAGATCGTTGTACACTATGCGACTGAAAATAAAAAAACTCCATTACTTTCTTCTGGATCATAAAAATAAGATCTTGAAGAGCTGTAAGAAGTGGAGGGGCGAGGGGGGGGCGGGGGAGATATTGCAAACTGCCCTGCACAAAAGTTACATGCACATGACTCAAAACACAAACAACTTGTTTCATACAAACTATTCCATTGCTCTTATGACTTATAAAGGCACACGTTTTCACAATACAGTATAGAAAAATCTTATGTCAACTGCAAACTAAACTAAATAGCATTGATAATGTTTCATCTTGACAATTTCAACGCATTACTCTGTACTTACTTTTTTCTGTATTAATTTTGGATAAGCACAACTCTTTTTTCTTTAGCCATACATATCACACATTCAGAACACGCACACCGTTTAAAATATTTTACATCAGTATATGAACACACAACATTTTTTTATTAAATTTCACTTTACTGCTAATCTAAAAATGTAAGCAGACTGCCAATAATTCCACTTGCCCCAGGAGGACACCGTGGTACAGCGGTCGGTCTACTCGCATCCCACCAAGATGTCCACATGTGGGGAACATGGAGGACATTGCTGTTGGTTGGTTCGTTGTCTCGGAGCACTCCAGTTTGCCCCGTCCTTGAATTCAGTCACTGCTCCATCCTCACCTCACTTCACCATCACAGACCACGTTGTCACACACCCACCAGATACTTTCAACTCAAAAACATGTTCTCCAGCTCCGCTTTGATAAACTGCGCAGGTTTTAAAAAAATGTCAGCACAGTTACAATGTAAGTATGAAGATGACATCTAGGGGGGGGGNTGATAAACTGCGCAGGTTTTAAAAAAATGTCAGCACAGTTACAATGTAAGTATGAAGATGACATCTAGGGGGGGGGGTCACACTAGCAATTTTGAAAAATCTCAGAATGTGTGTCATTTGTGTTTGATTTCTTTTTTGCAAAACTGTGTCTACTTCAGAGATAGCAAATTCTACTTTTAACGTAGAAAAATACTTTTCTTAATTTGCAGCTAACAGCGAGACAACTTGAACCAGGGTTTATGTTTGTGTTGTANAGCTAACAGCGAGACAACTTGAACCAGAGTTTATGTTTGTGTTGTAAATAGTACTTTGTGACTTCGTCACTAAAATTGTGTGCTGCAACAGTTGGCAAGTCTGACGCAAGCCAAGAAAATAAGTGTTTTCGCAATATGGCGACCGATCGTAAGTTTTCCGAGAGAAACTCGAGCAAAATATTTTGTTTTAATGGTCCTCCGGGTTCTTTGGATGTTAGTAAAATGAACAGTTTATGTTAAAAGATATAACAAGCATTTAATTCTTCAAATACTGATTAAAAGAAAATGTAGGTTGGTGCAGACGCAGCATGTTCACGTGGAGAACCTGAAGAGAGTTTAGACAAAACCAGTGCATCTACCACACAAAACACTGGACACTCCAAGTTGGAATCTCATCATGATGGCTGCATTTTCTACTTTGTATTGATCAGATCCATTTTCATTGACATGGCTGACGGCTGAAAAAGTAATTCAGAAACAAACTAACAATCGTCACATATTTATACTTACACAATGAAAAATTCAAATGTACACATTACAACCTATGGCTTTCAATTGCTGGGAAATTACAATGAACTTCAAACGCAGACTTCTGGATGCACAGGTGAGCTCAACTATAAATCAAATCTAAATGTTTTGAGAAGCCACTACATTTGACATCTTAACTCTAAAGCAGTGACAGCAGAAGCCCTAGTGTTATGCTGTGCAAGACCCAAGCACAATTATGAAACAGCAATACAACAGAATAATTTCACAGCGTAACGGTGTACATTGCTACAATGACATACAGTACAGTGACATGAATGTTTTGTTAACAAAAAAGCAACCCAGGGTAATTACAGAAAGTAGACCACGTCAAGGGAAGTGCATCGCAAAGGAATTCATTAATTTATATTTCTGACCTTAAAAAACTACAAGTAACACAGTAGTTTATTTTGCTTAATCACATNCTACAATGACATACAGTACAGTGACATGAATGTTTTGTTAACAAAAAAGCAACCCAGGGTAATTACAGAAAGTAGACATCGCAAAGGAATTCATTAATTTATATTTCCGACCTTAAAAAACTACAGTAGTTTATTTTGCTTAATCACATGACAAACTAACAATGTTCACACCTCTGGAACACACAAATAACTACATAACTCACATTCAGGAATGAAATATTTTAGGTAGAAAATTATGATGAATTCCCTTAATAAATCTATGACAAATTACTGTAAGTTTTTTGCTATTTTTTGGGGTATAAGGAAATTTTTGTATATATATTTTTGTGGTTATCTCTGGATTTTTATAAATGATTCCCTAGGAACACCTCCCCCCACTTCACTTTGTGTGAACACCAATTATGAAAAACCATTTCCTGAAAATGTTATATGTAAAGATGAACAGTGTTTGGCACAAAAAAAGACCAACTGTGATGAATGATTATTTGCCCTCTATCCAACAGCCTTAAACGGACACATCTCTCCAACGCCAACTGTTACCGCCCGCTCGTCGGAGTTGATGTCGGGGGAGGTAGGAAACACACTGGAGACAAGCAAAGAGAAAAAGAAGGAAGTTGCGCAGCATACGTAATCTGAGTAATAATCACCCCAACCACGTCCGATGCTCCGTCCCGGGCCTTTGGTCCAAGTAACTACAGTCCAGGTAGCATAAGGGAAAAAATAAAAGAAAAAGAACATTAGTCGAGTTGTCTTCACTTCACAGTGACTCTGCACAATCAGCAACGCGAATTCCAAAACTGGATGCATACATATTTATGAATAGCTGAAGGACAACTTTGTTCAGTAAAAAGTTAACAGAACGAATTATTACCTGAAAGGCAAAAAAGAAAAATGACATGAAAAGGTGGAGCAAATTATGTGATGCACATCCAAAAGCATCAAACGTAAAAAATTGTTTATACATCTGTTCAGACACTCCAGTTCAAGGTGCGAGATGTACTCAAATCCTTGCTGAAGCTATAGTTCATAATATTAACATTTAAAGTTAATCACTGTTTTGACACTGACCAGTAGTACGTATGGCTAATCACTCTGGTAAAATTAATTTACACCGCTATCAATAACTAGAATGTATAAATCACTTGGGATGGACACCAACATACTCAACGTACATTTTAGTACACAAAATGTATTGTATTCCATAAAAACAGTCAGGTTTCCAGTCAATTTTCTTATAACATTACCGTACTTCCATATTTATACATGCGCTTGTGCAATTTTCCTTCTGCTTGCCACTGGTAACACATGAACACTGGATAACGTGAAGAGACGTGAATGCTAGATCCTCTACGTGGTAACTACCATGTGCTAAATAGTTTGCATCTTAACCACAAAAATATAGTGGTGTGGTGCTCCAAGCTAGAATTAGCTATGTGAAATCAAACTACTACAAAAAATTAGTAAAAACTGGGAAGAGGGAGGAACGGCTTGTAATCTCCTAACAACTGTTTTAAATATGAAGTATTGAGGAATGCTAGTACTCCCAGGGTGGTGATCTGAGATAAATATAAATAAACGCATTATATATAAATACCGTACAATAAAACATTTTACACGAGGGTGCATGATTGCATGTTTTGCTAGTTCCACCAACTTCTTCAGGCAAAATGCCAGCTGTTAACACTAGTTGTACAGGTTGCTGTTGTTACAGACAGTTTTCAGTTGACCAAGTGAGTCACATTTGTTTATTACCATTACAACAGTATGCATATTACAATATCCCTAGTGAACAAAACCACTCGTGGTGGCGATACTGTATAATACTGGTATAAAACTCATTTATAAATTGCCAAAAAATTTTCAAAATTACAATGACATGAAAAACTTGACGCGTGATGTGTATTGGACAGTCTTCTTTTGGAACTACAACTCCTCAAGTGCGGCGACACGTCACCCTAACGGAGAATTGAACCCTGAGTCTGCTGCCTCCAGAGCCAACGGGCATGCTCCTAACCTGGGACAGCCCACACAAACGGAGGATGAGCCACTGTCAACCATTATGCCAGACATGCACGTGATACGATCGCCCCTGCCCAGCAAGCAGAGCGAAGCCAGTTGCTCCTACGCGCCAGCCACAAAGGGAGAAGCAACCCTGCTGAAGATGCCAGAACCGAAGGAAGCAGATGGAGAGCCAAGGCAAGTTGTATGTATGGCCGGACGCACCCCCAGAACACCAGTTGTCTTGTATACTCAGCAGCTCACTCTACCACAGCCACGATAGAGCTCTCTACTACCGTCATTCCTAACAAAGAACCAACCGCATGGAAGTCTTCCAGACCAGCTACCAGCTAACCCCGAAGAAGTCTTCGACCCCAGACACACACCCTCCACTTTGGAGCAGTTCCCAAAGTCCTCTCAAGACAACATAGTCGACAGTTAGGGTTTGAGCCGTTATCACGACTACCTAATTCATTTGCTCTAGTATTTTGCCAAAAGGTCCACTTCACCTATTCGTAACGTAACTTCTGCCATTTGCTTAACATCCACAAGCGCGTAGAAGTTAGTACGGGTCACTGTGTTAATTCTATTTTGAATAAAAACATTCTAGTTTAACCACAGCGTTCCGATTCTAGGGTGATTTGTAATCTATCTGCAACTTGGTAAGCGCCTTCTCTCAAGGGAGATACAGGCGACCACGACTTGAACCATATTTCTGTTGCTAGAGTAGGACTGCGGGCTTCCCTTAACCGGGAAATACATACGTCATGTGCAAAGGCACTTGGTGCATACGTACAGTAGAGCCCCTACTAGGTAAGCTCTTCAAGGAAGTGATAGGCCATACAAGTCAGCTAACCCACTACATCCACCATGAGCAGTCCCCCAGTTGGAGTGACAGGACTGAAGCAGCACGACACAATCGCCTCTGGGTACTCTTAGCTAGGGATTCTGCTCTGCCACAGTTAGACTGATAGAACCTAACTCAATGTCCTTCACCCAAAGAGGAGGGACGTAGTGGAGTGAGAAGAAGGCAGCTGCAGCTCCTACAGCCATCCCAGTTAGTCTTCAGCTACTCCTCCCCTCGGGAAAAGGGAAAAGGCACAAGCCGCCCGTAGACTGCAGAAGCCTCACTTCCCAGTCACCCCGCAAGACCGCTGCAGAGCCGCACTCCATCGTCAGCCGCCTATGCCTCTGTTTGCCCGTGGGCCTGGGCATCGCAGACGCCGTCCGCCAACCGTAGACGCCTGCTGCTGCAGCCAGGACCCAGTCGATCCAAAGACCGCCAAGACCAAGCTCAACAACCAGCACACTGCCCACCGCCCCTAGGACAGGGCCCCGAACGCAGACACCAGCTGCCCAACATCAGTCGACCCTGGGTGCGGCGGACACCAGGTAAACCAGCACCTCAGACACCTGGAGGGCTCTCACTCGTGCCGACTACTACACACCTTGCCAACAGCGTACCTGTCCGACATTGTATACAGGGCTGGCACAAGTCTAACATCACTGCGCCCAAGCTCCACCTCAGAAGAGCCGACGTCCCGAGTGTTGCTGACCTCACACACTAAGAACCCTTCAGTACGTGCGATGCGTTCCTGCACCCCAACCATCATGTGTCAAACTTTTAAAACCATAAAATAATTGGCTTACCTTATCTCTATGACCGTTTACTAAGTGGATAAATAGTTAAATGGAAAAATTTCATGTGAATGTGAACTTTAGGTGTGTAGTTTAGTTTATTTGTCTACAGTAGTAAGAGATACAGTATTTTCTTGTGTTGTAATAATTGTGTGTGTGTGTGTGTAAATTTTTTNTAGTTTAGTTTATTTGTCTACAGTAGTAAGAGATACAGTATTTTCTTGTGTTGTAATAATTGTGTGTGTGTGTGTGTGTGTGTGTGTGTAAATTTTTATGAGTAAAAAAACCTTAAAATGCTTTTTATTATAATAACTATGTAATTATTAATATATGTACTTATTTGTATTGTCATTATTTTAACATACTTGACAAATTACTTTCAATGTGTATTGAAGTTATGTGATTATTATAAATAAATGAACTATGTGATCAATTAATTAATCCATCAATTAATATGATAAATTATAATCAGTACTTTACCAAATTCAAAGCTGACGAAACTCCAAATGCAAATTACAAAAATATGCCATCTCATTTGTAGACAAAACCAGGTCATGTGATCATTTTGTTAGAAAGATGGTGTGAAACAAGTTTATTGCTGGATTACGTAAGCTCCTGTTACCTTAATGTTCGCGACAAGTATTCATAATAGTGAGGTTACACTGAATGATCTATTCAAATAATTCAGAGGTTTTTTTTCCCAATGCTGAAGAAATAAAACAAACCTTGAGAGGTGGACATGAAATGACAAAATTCGCTACTCACCCTGTCTGATGCAGCAGGTCGCACAGTTGGAAGAGAATATCCACTTCGAGCGGAGTGATTTGAGACATCATTTGTGCAGAATGTAAAAATTCCTCTGCACAGAAACAAACAGAATGAGAGAAATTGGAGAAAGTTGAACAATAAAAGTAAATGACGGAAGTGCAAGAAAATAAAAATTATGTCTCAAAAAGACTGTCAATAGTTTATTAAAAAAATTAAAAATATATAAATTACAAGGTACAGTTACTGACAATGTCAAACAATTGTAATCTGAATTAGTAACAAAGTCAGAAAAACATTACTATATTTTGTAAAGGAAGGATCAAGTTTGAGTTTACGCACAACTACATTAACTAACCAGCTAACACCGAAGAAGTCTTCGACCCCAGACACACACACTCCACTTTGGAGCGTTTCCCCAAGTCCCCTCAAGACAACATAGTCGACAGTTAGGGTTTGATAAAAATGCAAGGGGGTATGTAGAACTAAGTATGGAATATTGTAGCATGACAATTACTCAAAATATTTCAGTTATAATACACAACATATAAATATATCATAACTAAATGNGAACTAAGTATGGAATATTGTAGCATGACAATTACTCAAAATATTTCAGTTATAATACACAACATGCAGTGGACATAAATTAACTCTTTTGAGATTAATCACATTTTGCAGTTTTGTGGAATCCAATATAGAAAAAAAAAAGACAGAGCAATACTACAAAATTGTTTTTTATTAATTGTGAGCAAATGTTTAACCATAGTGGTGTACTTCTGTCTAGTTACTTCTCCGACCATAATTGTCATTGCAGCATAAGACAGAAATAAATGCACCAATATTAACAAAATTGTTTCTCACAAATTTGGCAGGAACTGTTTTCCGAGATTGCCTTCTCTTAGCTTCCAAAATTGCGTAGACTTGAAATTGACGTATTAAGAGTTCATTTAAGTCACGTCTTCTTAAAGGAAAATGTAACAGCTCCTACGCCACAACTGAAATTGAACCAGCAACACTAATCTGGCAGGATCACTATCACACCAATCAACAGACATACACACATTCTAACAGATACTCGCTCACAAAGATGTTTGCATCGAAAGAGACATTAGCACATAAAGTGAAAATTCTTTAGTACAAACCTGAAGAGATCTAACCTTTTTAGCAGTTTGTAATAATGAGGTTTCTATTAAAAGGTAACCATATAAACTATAGAAATCTCAACCAAAATTTAAATTTTTATCACCTACATGACTTAATTTTATCAGTAGATTTTTTTACTGAACATTGAAATTAACATTAAATTCACCACGTCATTTCCAGTGAGAAATAAGACCACCTTGTATTAAACTGTTGCACTCCTATGCTGAACCACGTACATCATTTTTAATTTCTTATTCCAGTCTGTCAAAATAACTCTCCAGTTGTCAAAATTGTGTTGTATTGCTCCTGGGACATTTTGGAATGCACCATCACATTTCTGTGTGGTTACTGACAGACATTTTTCTACACATTAGAGATGATGAACCTGACTTGACATAGGAGTTTAAAAGTTCAATGCAGTTGTTATTGACACGTTTGACCGTGCACAAAGGACACGCACCTTTGGTAACCTCCAGGTTACGGACACCACTGGTGGCATTCAGGTATATTCTCTTGATGAGCTCCATGTTGTTGAGGAGGGAGTTGAAGGCCATGAAGAACGGGAAACTAACGCGTCTGCCTCCTTGGCCTCCCCCGGCCGCCTGCAACATCACGACCAACGTACAACAGCAGCTCGTCAACAACCAGTTCGCTTCGCTCAGAAGTATCTGCGGCTGTTTTTTCGTACAGCACTAACGGGGTGGCCCGCTGACATTTTCCTTAATTACGGTACTGCGAAGTCTAGCATTGCTTCCAAAGCCAAGCAAAGACAAAACTGCAGCCGTATATAAATGTTATCGCCTTTAACCACGGGACCTGGAACGTGGGCGGAATGTGTTACTCACCGCTACTAGATTTTCTCGTACTTCTTTTGTCAACAGATGACTCTTGATGCTTATCATTATGTCCTGGAAGTCGAGGGCCGAGATGAAGCCTGAACCATTCTTGTCGTACCTTTTGAAAGCTTCCATGGCATATGCTTCATGGAAGTCCTGTAAAAGGAAACAGAAACATGTAAAATGTCAACCAGCATTAACTAAATATTGTACAATTCTATGCTACCCAAATATGACATTTCTATTCTCATTAACAATAGTAAGTGATGGAAGTCAACTGTCTGAAAACAACAGTTAATCAGAAATTTCTTTCTCACATATATTTTTTCTTGATTATGTTTTAGTTTTTCAGAATAAAAACTAACACTATCAACATACAATAACTGAAGTACTTATACAACTTAAGTGATATGTATTAGAAGCCTACGGACCATGAAATTCTACAACTAATCAAGTAACAGGAAAATTACACTAAAGAATCAGTCTGCCTGATAAAAGAATTTTCTTCACCATGAATGTACTTGAGTGGCAAAAATTCCCTGACATACATGATTAAAAACTCTGCGAATTTAAATTTATTTATAAATAAAATATATATTAATGCTTTTTATGTGGGTAAATATTTGCTACTGAACTCAAGTACACAGCATATTCAAAATACTTAACATTTGAAACAATTCTGTCGTCACAAATCTACACAGCGTAAAAACTTCCATTTAGTATAAAAAAATAAATATAATATTTTTAAAAAATTATTAGAATTTTTTATCACTTAACATTGAAAAACTGGTTATGTGAATTTAAAGTTTTATTCTTTGATTCAGATACATTACTTATTGCCAGAATGTGTATAACTGAAGTTATGTGCATAAGTATTTTAAGCTCATTTATCTAGATTCTTAACAATAAACAAATTATTTGAAGCTCGCAATCCACGCACGGCCAGTCACATCAGCTGAGCAACTTTTATTAACGTGAAAGTGATGATGACTGGAGTGAGAGGGGTGTCGCGTGCCCGGAGCTCAGGGAATGAACTTACATGCAGGAATTGGCTGAACTCACTGTAGTTTATGAGTCTCTTCTTGTCCTTGCCGAAGTACAGTTGCACAAAGCCGCTGTCCATGTTGAAGGGGATCTTCTGGAGCAACGCCGTCTTCTTCATCACCTCGACAAATTCATCTGCAACCCCAAACACCACAAATTACCACACATATGTGAGCAAACCTATGCTTGTGGACTTTTAACGATAACGGAAACTTCCAATGAGAAATCTGAAAACCGAGGACTACAGTGGCTGCTCTCCAGGAGCTGCATGTATGGCATAGGGAGGGGAGGAGGGGAACACACACTCATTCTCTCTCTTGTTCCTGTTATCTCTCTCATTCTCATTATACGTATCTCTCATTCTATTTCATTCTCATTATCATTCATTCTCTCTCATTTTTGTTATCTCTCTCTGTCTCAGTTTCTATCTTGTTCTCATTCTCTCTCTGAATTTCAATTGTTCTCTCTCATTCTCTATCTCACTCTCTACCTCTTTTCTTCTCTCTCTCTCTACCTCTCATTCTCCATCTTTATTTACCACACACTCGTTCTCTCTCTACCACTCATGTCATCTCTCTCTAACTTTCTCTCATTCTCTCTTCTGGTTGTTCCCTACTTCTAGCACTCTCAATCTCATCCCCCATCTCAATCTCATCCTCCATCTATGTCTCGTTCTCTATCTCTTTTTCAATATTTATCTATATCTTGTTGTCTATTACATTTCTAAACTCTATCTCCCTCCCTCGTTCTTGTTCTCTATATATCTTTCTCACATTCTGTGTGTCTCTTTCTTGCTTCCCCTCACACACACACCACATGCCCCATTGTTCCTCCACACAAGTCACTGAACTGGCATGCAGTCAGCTACGTGGNTCTCTATCTCTTTTTCAATATTTATCTATATCTTGTTGTCTATTACATTTCTAAACTCTATCTCCCTCCCTCGTTCTCTATATATCTTTCTCACATTCTGTGTCTCTCTTTCTTGCTTCCCCTCACACACACACCACATGCCCCATTGTTCCTCCACACAAGTCACTGAACTGGCATGCAGTCAGCTACGTGGCATGCAATTATGGATCCAAGCAGAGACCATGCAGAATATAAGTCCAGACATAAGACTACCGTTGCATTTTCACATTCGACTAGACGAAAGAATTCTTTTCCAATAAACGATACCAGACTATGAAAACATGAATGAATCCCAGTAAATGTAAACATTATTTCATAGGCAACACCAGGAGTAGACGGAGGGGTAGGGACCTCCATTGGATAGTGTCACATCTAGACTTGAGTTTTATTAAGTGAAGGAGAAGGGAGCAGAACATGCCAGGAGAACCACCCCCGCGGGAAAATTTCCAGATTTAAACCTCAACAGTGGCTTCGTTTATCCAGTGCTTCTCAAAATAACATGTTAATAGTTAAAATTTAGCCATATTTAATAATTCTTATTCATCGCTTTTCTTCCCTTCCTTACATCTTTCTTATCCAAAGTCTCGTAACATCACTTCTCCAGACTTTTAACCTTTTCTGTTAATTATCTCCTTTGTTTTATTCACGCAAGCCTAAGTGACGTTTGGCGGCAAGGGCTTTGGTGGGATTCCTTACCTCCCAACGCCCAACTCTAGCCTGTCCGCCCCTGGGCAACACATTCTAAAAAAGTTTTCTGAGTCATCAAGCAAGGTTTACATGGGCAACACATTTTAAACAAGTTTTCCCAGTCATCAAGCAAGATTTACATAAAAGAAAAACATGAATTGTATTGCAAGAAAAACAACTAGTTTTCAAGGCTGTTTATCACCCCAGTCATTCCCTAACTGTCTATCAGGGTTCTAACACTCAGTTTCCTCATTTACTCCCAAACAAATTATCTTTACCACCCTCCCATCTAAATGCTGAGTAATATATTGTTTAAGTTCAACCATCTCTAATGAAAAATACTGAACAAAATAAAATGCACATTCTGGGAAAATCAAGAAATTGACAATTTTTTAATACAATAATGCATTAAGCCACAGCTGAAGAGACACTGTTTTATGAACACGTTCTACATAAAACACTCAGAATTGACTGAACTGTGCCCTTTGCAGCACATGAAGTGTTTTTCAAGTTGAACTCTACCCTCTCCCCTTCCTACCCCCTCTCCACTTCCTACCCTCTCCCCTTCCTGCCCTCTCATGTAGTGGCAGAAACTGAATGACATTTACTGCCTACAGCATTACAATTACACAGTGCGGAACAACAATGTGAAGCATCTGTGACTGCAAGAATGCACACCGGTCACCTATAATGCCAATCCCAGTTTCATACCTGGCGGATCCAAGTCCACATTTTTCACAAGTGCAAATGTAACAGATGTTACCCATGGTCGGTACATTTTTTCAGGGTACTTTCGTTTCCGCACCACTGCACTTATTCAGAACATCCACCCGCACCTTCGATCACCATCCAGGAAAGAAGGGAAGGATGGCGTGCGTCTCACGGCCAGTTACAGCCTCCTTACCCTTTGCACATGTTGACCTGCTTCACAGATTACAACTGCATGCATACGTTAGTTTACTTTTGTATCAAAAGTCTGTCTGTCTGTCGCCGCGCTAGTGTTGCACTGACCAAAAGCAACCATTCCATTTCCATTGGTATCGAAAAGCTGGAAGGCCGTCTTGTAGAGTGCGTCCGGCACACACAACAGGCCCTCGAATGCCTGGAACTCTGGGAACGAGATGAGCCTGCAGCAGACCATTACAATATGTCACATTACTGAACTACTACATAAAAACATAAGAATACTGAGTTTATGAATAATACAACTGAGGGAAACAAAGCACTCAACTATTTGTAATATATACGGTTGCTTCAGATTTCACGAACTGGATTGCCTACGGAAATGTTGCCAGCAGAATATGAAAAGTTGTTCATCCTAAAATCTTATTAAATTGTTAATGTTTAAACCGGTGGGCAACGAAATTGATTTTTATTCATTTGAAAATCAAAGTATGAATTGGTGTAAAAGTTATGCACTATTTTTCTAAAAATATCACAGCGACACAATTAGCACATGAAGAGGACAGTACAATTATACCAAGACGAAAACACCAAAACAAGTGAATTGCCACCAGCTGTGATAGCACAACAAATGTAGAACAAAAAATTGAAGGGAAAAAAACATATAAAAATGGATCAAAAATATAACGATCCAATCCCACAAATACGAAAACAACGACAGCACAAATTTAACCAGGCATCAGAAGAAAATTTACATACAAAACATATGACAGCAAAAAGTTACAAATATATAAATGCATCAAAAATTAAATGATTCAATACAAAAACAAACACCACAACAACAAGAACTGCACAAACGTAAGACGAAAACAGTCAAATATACAGCAAAAGTCACAACATTTCGGAAGCTGTGATCTGCTTCCATTTTGAGACTATTAAACACTGTAGGCAATGGGAGTTCAATCAAATCTAAAACTAAGCATGTCTCCCATTCTCTCTCAAACATTTGTGTTGCTCTGTCATTTGCCTAGTTCTGTAAACAAACAAGTAAAGGATCAAATAAATTAAATAATGAAATACGTGGAGCGATAAAAATGATACATGGTGGCAAGAGTACACAGAAAATAACAATAGCATATTATTATAAATTTCCTGGTGATTTTTTATTTCAATGTACAACTATTCCCATACCACATGGGTGAGGTGCACAGATACACTATACCAGCGCAATACTGCCAAAGTAGACTTGTAGTTGACCAGAGGACACGCTTACTCATGAAACCCCATCACCTCGTTGGGCCAACTTCAGCATACAAATGAACCACATACCATCATGAGTGCAATCCATCTGATTGGGCGTTCCGTGAACATTAACAGGGACTAATATGATCAGCCCGTGTACCTCCATAAGTTCCCACGGCCCAGTGCGGAGCTATTCATTTTGCTTTCTCACCGGGCCACTCTCAAATGATTACAACACTCACTTCTTACAAAGGCGTGGCCCACCTACATAGTTTATTTGTGTGGAGATTAGATAAATGAAACAATTAATAACATTATTCCCTATCAGTTTTACACTCGTGATAGTTACAGATCACATTAAATGAGGTAATTTTTATCAAAAGCGTATACTGAGCATTAACCGTCTTTCAAGTAGTGCAGATGAAGGAACGAGAGTTGCCTTTCCTGGCAGTCAAGGGAGAAGGGAAACCCCACCTGGCATGGTCATTTCTACCCTCTGGATGACCCCCATCTTCTGACTCATCATCATTGTAACTACTTCCATCCCACACCCTAGTGCAGTCCATTGCCCACACCTGCAGCAACCTCCAGACAGTACACTGAGGAAACCCACAAGCCAACTACAAGTTCTGCTGCATTTCTCACAGGGGTAAACCTAGGTGTGAATGCACTGGGAATCGAACCCAGGTCACAGTAGTGGGAGTGGAGTGTAGAGTTTTAGACAGCTCGTAACGACAAGGTCTTGAGAGCCAACTAGGTGGCTATGGAGCAACATCGTAATGCCGACCAGTGGCATCATCCGACATAACTCCTACGTGAGGGCGTGCGGGGGCGGCCACACCAGGAGTAAAGCCCGGTTCACGTTGGTTACAGCCACAGCAGGAGGCACGTGCTCACACCCCCGCAGACTCCTCCCCCAAACGTGGGATCAACATTTAATGTTCAATTACTCACCCATCTTTGCTGGTGTCAACGATTCCAGCCAATAACTTCACAGAATCCGGATTAAAATCGCTGTCCGTGAAAAGACCCAAGTAACGCTGAACGAAATCGGATGCATTCAAAAACTTCTCTCCATTAACCTCCTTTGAAGCATACTAGAGGAAAAAAGGAACAAATAATTAAAATGCAAACTAGGGTAAATATTTTATACCCATTATTATTATATTAAGGTATAATACAGATTATTAGTACTAATTTTTATTACTTTAGTTTAAGATACACAAAACCCAAGAAACTTTTCCAACATGAACTGTACAAATTAAACTCATTTAACTATGGTTCATCTACAGAGGTGCTATAAATTGAAACACAGTATTATTCTGCTGTGTAACTTACAGGTCTAGGATAGAAAGTTTATTATTTTATAATTCTGCCTAAGTTGGTCCAACTCTTTAACATGAAATATAATATAATTCCNGCTGTGTAACTTGCAGGTTTAGGATAGAAAGTTTATTATTTTATAATTCTGCCTAAGTTGGTCCAACTCTTTAACATGAAATATAATATAATTCCAAAACATACCATTCTCTTAACGAGCAAGGTAGCACAGNCCAAAACATACCATTCTCTTAACGAGCAAGGTAGCACAGTGACATTAGTGAGGGGCCAGGTTTGGTTCAAATTCAACCACTCTCATTTTTGTTTTTTATGTTTTCACGTTACAAACCTGATATATTCCTTTTTTGTTCCCAAATTTCTTGACAATTAGTTTCATCCTGATGACCTTATGTTGATGAGACATTAAGCCACAAACAGTAAAAATACTTAATTTTGGCAGTTTCACAGTCACAGTTTCTGCATATTTTTAAATTAGTAAATCTGTGAAAATGTTTGCAAATTGTTTTATTTGTGGTTGTCCCTTCAATGTAGTGAATGCTCAGGTCAACTAAAATGAATAAAGACAATCTGCAATATTTCTAGCTGCCCTCGTCTCATTTGTCTGTGCAGGCTTTGGATATTCTGTTTTTTCATAAATAAATAAATGTGATCTCGACACGTGATAATGTAAAAACCATGAAGTCTAAAAAATTGGCTTACTATCCAGAAATGATATTACATGCAAAGTGTACTGTGTACAAATAGGTTGGGCAGATGGGCAGAAATACAGGTAGCGTATTTTCTGCCATCCAAAGCAATTAAAGTAATAAAGGAACAATGCATGTGTGCATGAAGGAAACATATTCTGATGCTTAAGTAAAGGTGTTTACGAGTTCATATATGAACACTACAGAACACTGTGGTAGAGCAGCGAGATTTAATACAGAAGAGTGAAGCACATGAATCTGCAGACGAGCTGGCAGATAAGAAGCTGGGATCACTGCTGAAGCTTATCTTTCCTCCCCGGAATGGTGCTGATGAAGGCAGGATTTACTGCACCGTATCTCCTACATCTTAGCTATAGGTTGTTCACGGTAAAGTGAGCACTTTTGAAGCCCTCTCATTTGGAGTAATAGTCAAACATATTTCATTTTAGCCTTAACTTCTGAGTGCGCTGGAATTTACACACTGTGTATTACTTACATGGCAACATTTATTTTAAATGGTGATTAAAAGATAAAAAATGGCTGAAAGGAAAAAGCAACTAGGGCCTCAAAAGTGCTCACTTTACTGTGAACAGCCTGTAACCAGCCACAACTATTGGCAGTGAGCCAAAGCCATCTTTGTCTAAACTGCACTGTACATCTCTCTGTCACTTGGTTTTGTGTGTAGCATGATGGTCGTACTAAAACAATGGAGTTTGCAACGGGCAGGAGATGGCTTGCTGCGACGTTGCTCAAGTTATATTTAAAACGATCATCATGTTGCGACACACAAACATTGAAAATATGGTTGCTTGTTATGTATCAGATATTTGTTGATTGTATAAGTTAATGTACAAAAGTTAATATTTGAATAAATATCTATCACAGCTGAACTATTAAACCAAACATAGATTTGCTTTAAAATAATAACCCTACAAAATCATGGCAATTACATTTTCAATTTTTTGGTTATCACAATGTGGTGATGGCGGTGAAACAAGCTTAATTATTTCTCACTATATTACTACAAGCAAGGCCATACCACGACTATAACACATATTACTACAAGCAAGGCCATACCACGACTATAACACATATTACTACAAGCAAGGCCATACCACGACTATAACACATATTACTACAAGCAAGGCCATACCACGACTATAACACATATTACTACAAGCAAGGCCATACCACGACTATAACACATATTACTACAAGCAAGGCCATACCACGACTATAACACATATTACTACAAGCAAGGCCATACCACGACTATAACACATATTACTACAAGCAAGGCCATACCACGACTATAACACATATTACTACAAGCAAGGCCATACCACGACTATAACACATATTACTACAAGCAAGGCCATACCACGACTATAACACATATTACTACAAGCAAGGCCATACCACGACTATAACACATATTACTACAAGCAAGGCCATACCACGACTATAACACATATTACTACAAGCAAGGCCATACCACGACTATAACACATATTACTACAAGCAAGGCCATACCACGACTATAACACATATTACTACAAGCAAGGCCATACCACGACTATAACACATATTACTACAAGCAAGGCCATACCACGACTATAACACATATTACTACAAGCAAGGCCATACCACGACTATAACACATATTACTACAAGCAAGGCCATACCACGACTATAACACATATTACTACAAGCAAGGCCATACCACGACTATAACACATATTACTACAAGCAAGGCCATACCACGACTATAACACATATTACTACAAGCAAGGCCATACCACGACTATAACACATATTACTACGAGCAAGGCCATACCACGACTATAACACATATTACTACAAGCAAGGCCATACCACGACTATAACACATATTCAGAACACTGTTTCATCCTAATAATCATGCGGCACAAAAAATTGAATTTAAAAAATATTCAAAACGATTGATAAACCAGTTGTATGGTTTGTTTTACTGTATAGGTTGTCTGTTTCTTGAGGGTATGTTTGACAAACTGGGACTCTCAGTAACTCAACAAGTCCTTGAAATCTAATGGCAACATTACTTTCAACATCTCACGTGGGAATTCTTCTGATCCTTACCGTATAAAGAGCAGCACAGCTACAAATGCTTACGCAGATGTGTGTGTTGTGAGGACGGCAGAGGCACGGTGTTGTAGTCGGAGCATACAAGATGGGTCATACCAGTTTAGCAACAAGGGCAATTTTTGAATTTTCACATTCAACAGTTTTAACAGTGTACCTCAACAACAAGAATTCCACGCAAAAAAAAACACTGACAGCAGTGTTCCGGTTGGAATATTAGATGAACGTGACAAGCACCAGCTGTCAAGACTAGTTTCAACCAACAGGAATGCAACACTGCAGCAAGCACAACCATATTTAAATGTTGGGGTCACTATAAAAACCAAAATGGAGACTGTGTAATGTCTCCTGTGTGATATGCACTTTAGGAGTCTACGCCCAAATTGAGAACAACCACTAACCACACAAAAGAGAATTACGTTTAATTGGGCTCGAAAACACCATCATTGGGCACTTAACTGGTCTGAAAATTCACATTTGCTAGTGTTTTGGTAGGTAGGTTGGGCGGCTTAACATCTCATCAACAGTTAGGTCTTTTAAAGATGGAGCAAGTTGCTCAGAGAAGCAGAATGGTGAAGGATCAGTCATGACCTGTATGATGGAACCATCCGAGTGTTTTTTTGGAGAGATTTGTTGCAAAACCAAAATCAGGAGGGCCGGACCAGAAATTGAACCTAGTCCTCCCAAAGATCACCAATGCACCACCTCACACAGTGCAACTCATTTGGGCAGATTACAGAGCCTGCAAACCCATGAATCCATGGATCCCACACAACTGTATCAGCTGGCGGCGCTCAACCAACGTGCATTTGGACTCCTCCCACATAAACAAACATCTGTGACCACTGAACATTATGTGTTTATCCCCCCTGATGTGTCCATCCATTCATGTCCTGCATACATCAAGAAATGTTTGGCCTTCGCACATCTCCAGGAATTCCAAATCATGGCTAAAGGAACATTCTTACATTCTACCAAGTTTTTGGATATGCCATAGCCTCCTCACCTCATTTCAACATAACTCATCATATCTGGGATGACCTCTCAACATGCCCTTGAGATTAGAGATCAGAGATCAATTTTCTTAGAATAATATGAAATTATGGAGTGTTTTCGACAAAACATAGTGTTCATTGTTTATAGACTATTACAGAAAGATTGTGGTGCCCAAACCCGGTTGTTTTTGCACAGTTCTATGATTCACAACTGGGCCTAACAGTGTTAGGCTGGTATTCCAGTCAGCTATTCTCTTGGACCAAGCAATCGTACTACATCAATGTGACAACTGCACCACTAGGCTACAGCGACCAGGAACCACAAGGACATTTCGCAGTAACTCCAAGAGGCAGCCTTGGTCGCCTGCCGAGTGCACGTTGTCCCACATATTGTAAGCTTTCTTGGTGCCCAAGGCGACTTTGTCACGTAGTGGAAGATGCCCTAATTGAACACACGTGAGGGCCTGACTTAGTGTCTTCTCCCAGCCCCACGTGTAAACTTCTACAGCCACAGGTTAATAACACTCCCTTGCATGTAGCAATTAGCGTCAATTGTCAAACCAGACTGTTTTATAAAAGGTGATTACATCAATTTTTAGTTAAACAGCAAACCAGCTTATATTTATTACTGACCTTGAATATAAATAACACTATCAAACGAACAAAACCAAGTACGAGCTATCTCCCTGGCCTGAAACAAATTCTTCCAAGTGTCCGAGGCACTACAGTATAGCGAGCAACGTGATAGCTTTCATTCCCCTCCCCCGACACACTGCAACAGCACGTTTCTGAAACAGGAGTCGCTATGGCTAACCGTAGCACAATGACACTACGGTCGAACAGAAGCAAGTGTACAGCCATTTTGTGTCTGCTCAGGAAACTTGCTCCAAAAATGTACAGACTACCTCTGATGGGCTCAATCCATCTGCAGAATTGTTTATACTTAATGCTACTATGGTACGTAAGTGTTGAACGCATTATCTATTTGTAAAAATTGCTAATTAATAACTTGAATTAGTTAAGGAACCTAACCTGTATACCAACCTGTACATACGTAAATTCCACCTGCACATGCACGCACACACACACATGATGTGAAAATCAGTTAACTCATTTCCTTCTGAACCAAAAAAACTACACATATTTATATTATTTGTTCTTATCACAAACACTTCATATGCAAAAAGTGGCAGAAAAGTAATGAGACTGGCAACACTGTGCAACATTACAGCCACAAGGCAGTCTGGGGAAAACTCTCCCAGATACACTATGACAGTTTCAACCTCCTACAATTACTATGTGATTTATCAGAGCATCATAAGTCAAGTTGAGTTTGTACCCGAGAAAACCCAACGACCAGGGCCATCGTCCGGCACGATTCCAACTTGCGAAAATCCGGGAGTGTCCCAGCCGGGGAGTGAACATGGTTCGCCTTGGTGGGAGGCGAGCAGTCTAACCGCTCTGTCACCATGGCCCCATCAAAGTCAGTAGCGGCAAAATATAAACTCGCATCCTTCCAAGAATGCGAGAATGAGCAAAGTGAACATCAAATCAATACTAAGGCAGGGTATCGTGCAGAAGGTATTCTAGCCTAGGACAAACTGTAAATCAAACAATCTATCCGGGAAGTTCTTCAAAGGCTCTGAAACAGGGCAGTACGCATGCAACCAGCGAATGGGTGCACTTGAATGTTGAACTTTGACAAAGTTCTTTGAAACACTGCTATCTTCATCAATGAATTTTCAGCAGCCCTTCTATTTGCCCCAGTTAATTCTTTCTATTCGTCAAGCTCACAATCAATTTAAAGGAAGCATTTTTGGTACTGCGGATAACATCAAAAAGGGCATAGCATATGAGCTGAAATGCATTCCAGTACAATCCCTTCAGCTGCTATGGAAAATGGAAGCAATGCCATCAGTATGGAGCCACCCGAGAGGACTGCCTTGAAGTATAACCTTGCTGTATAAAACAATACATTACATGATATAAAAATCAGTTCCATTACTTTTCTGATACATCTCTTATTTTAACTGTAAATGCCAATAGATACTCACTTTTTCGAAAATTTCTCGTAACTTCTCTGTTTTTGCCCTTTTCAGATAGCCAGCACTCTGAAAAAAAAAAAAAAAAAATTATTAGGTAAAAATGTACATATTATTTCACAATTACATTTATTGGACAAATATTGGTGATACTGTGATTTCAAAAATCTACAACAGTTTTATGAAATGCTTTATTGAAACAAATTATTCTATAGATGATTTAACTTCTTAATGTTGTATCTATATTTGTACCCGAATTTTTCTAAGATTTGGGTATTTTACGATGACATGTTAATGTATTTCCTAAATTTGCCAGTTTCTTCTCAAATCCTGCAGTTATTTTATCTCAACAGTAGATCCACAGAAATAAACGACAGAACATTTTGGTGTCAGAAAACAGGTGAAACTCAGTAAAATGAGATAACTGGTAAAGCCGTAGGAGGAAAATGGGGTAGAGTATGCATACGGGCTGCACTGTGTTCCAACATTGGACTGCTTTTCTGCCCACAGCACTATCAGAAACGAGGACAGGCCTTGAGGTACGAACACTTTCTGTAATCATGTACTTTGAGGTGTGTGTACACTTCCTCAAACCTAGTTTAAAGCAACTATAGTATATTCGCGGTTACTTCACACTTTTTAATAGACACTCCAAACATGTAATGTTTGGTTGACTCCCAAAAAATGCAATGCATCACAAGTGTTTTATACTTCTGTTAAAGTACAAGTATCTTATTTTTGGTTAAATTTAACTTTTACTTACATTTTATCTATTAATTAAAACATTTCATTTATAATACGAATAAAACGGGGAGAAAATAGTTGTGTTGGTAATGCATTGTAATAAATAGTTCTCATGCAAAATATTATCAGACTGAATGCGTACAAATGTGGTGTGTTGTCCTTTTAATGTACCGTCAACAATAGCTTAGTATGGTCGCGTGGGGCGACTATGGTCAACAAAAGAAATAGCTGTAGGCTAGTCAAAAAATATTCTATGTTCTTAAATACCCTATATCACATATATTTTCATATTTTGGAAGCAATTTACTGTAAAGTAAATGGCAAACTTCTTTCCGAGATAATGAGTAAGTTTCACATATTACATGAAACTTACACATATTTCTTTGTTATGGCCATAGTCATTCCTGGGACCATAGCCGACGGTAATTTTCTAGACATGGAATTGTCTAGGCTAGCTTTATTTGCAAGAGGCGGAGGAATAGCCTACAAGTAGAACTTTGGCAGCGATTCAGAAAAGTTGGAAGTAACCATAAATGGATAATAGAATATATACAAGTTGGTAAAAGGGTGGATCGATTGAAAATTCAAATGTAAACAAACACATTAAGAGCGTGCATCACATGCCAGTCAAATCAGTGATGCAGTCTGTCAGGTCTCTGAGGATTATATCGGTATTATTGCACGTGGATCATTTCCGATAGAACAGTAAAGGACGTAACGTGTTAATGAAGGGTCCCAGTGATCAACGTTGTTGGAAAATTAATTGATAATTCTATAAAAACTGCATTAAAAATGCCATTTTCCAACAATTTTGAAATGGCTTTAAAGATAAGCCTCGTGCACAAATCTTGATTCCGTTATAATAGGACCAACCTTCCATTATTAACAAGAAACTTTGTCGCTTTGTCCTCTATCGTCACCAAGGAAAATTTTGAGTGATCATCCGAGAAGGAGCGCACTTCACACACTTGTAGCACATTGGAGCTGCACAGAAATGCTGTAAGCTAATTACTCGAAGCTTGGTATCGTAAACTGGAGTGCTAAACTGATATTATTCTTCCCTTTGACTGCCATTTATGGCGTGAGCGCGCGCGCACACTAACGCAGACGTTACATGGCAGCTGAGTTAGCCTGCTGTGACGCACACTCTTCAACAGCGTTGACCATGTGACTTAACAGTTGTACGGGCGATTCAATGTTGGGGACACTCGCAGAACATGAACATCTGTCTACATAGTCTATATGGCCATAGTTTGCCGAATCACCAGGAACCCTCGCCAGACATCGTCGTCCACGCACTCTAGAACACTCCTTCGGCGGAGTACAGAATGCTGCGCTGATCAGTTCTGGATTGTTCCGCACATCCAGAGATGGCCTAGCGATATATTTGAATTTGAAGGTAGCACCCACGGAAACATATTTCATCGTTACAGATAAAAATATCAGTGCAAATTACCGTGCATAGGCCCTAGTGACCTCAAGTATCATTATCTTGTATTGATAAACCTTATTTCTTACGATTAACATGTTTTGTACAAATAAAAAAATTACCGAGTCATTTGCTGTTATGCCTGAATGCTCTCGTAGTTTACTTATGCTGGAATTGTAACTATATGTTAAGGCTGCGTGCTGGTAGACCGTTACTTAAGCCAGGTAGTAGACATTTATTTTAGATAGTTTAATGAAGTAAATAATGTTGGGTAATTATGAATACTGGGGTCTTCCAGGCAAAATTAAATTTTAAAATCAGCAGATGGGTGTTTTTAGCATTAAGACACTTGCTTGGTAATACGTTTAAAGACCATGTTTGAATTCACCTAAAGGAGAAGATTATGAAGAAGAAAACAATTGTGGGGTAAAATCGTAAGAAAATTAAGTGAAATCATTCAGAATGACCTTCGTAACACTTTTGACATTAAAAAAATTAAATCCAGTTTGAATCCTCACCTAAAATGAGAGATTTGGGCGGCTCTTAACGACGTCGTCTTGACAGCCGATGAGGGTGAAGTGAGGCGAGTATGGAGCAGCACTGGAATGCAAGGATAAGGGAAACTGGAGATCTCCGAGATAACCCACCTTCCAGTGGCATCGTCTGGCACAAATCTCACTTGCAAAAACCCAGGAGTTTCCCTGCCGGGGATTGAACCTGGTTCGTCTTGGTAGGAGGCAAGCAGTCTAACCGCTCAGCCACCCTGGCTCCTCTCGCATCAGATTTGGTTGATAACCCTGGTAGGTATTTGAAACTATTTCACTAACAAATGTACAATGGATGCATGAAAAGTGAGTGCTCAACACGCTCTAGCAAGGTTTTCTTTCTGTGTATCCCTCCTTGTACACCTCAGATTATGATTTTCTCTTACACCTGTATGGTTAATGTACAACAGGTCACATGACCAGCATAGGAGGACCAATAGGCTCATTAGTTCCGTGCTACTTGCATCGTCTTGGTCGAAAAAAATAGCGGTGTTTGTGTGCGTTTTTATTTCTTAAACCTGTCCCTGAGTAATACATTGTGAATATGAAACAAATTCACCTCAAGATTTGGCTGCAGCTGGTGTGATACTGCAACCTGCACAGTACAGTAATCTACGCACTGTGACTGGACGGTTGTAACCATCAGCATTCCTGCCATGTTCAGACTCTCCTTGTGCTACCTGACATAGGGAGTTCCCAAAGGAAACTTGAATGGGCTGGAGCCCTTCCCAAAAATTAAACCAACCATTATCAATAGTGTAAAATTAAATATTCCATAAACAACTGTTCTAGAATACCTACACAAAATAATTACTACTTTTCTGCGGTCCCTAGTCATAAAATAACAAAGTCGGTGAGGCTGTATCACTTTTAAGAATATTTATGAATATATTCATGCCAAGTCAGGTCGAAAATCTTCATTCGCCAAGAGCAACAAAATTTTTATTGGAAAATCAACTAATTTAACTTACTATCGCTGAGAAAAAAGCTACTTAAGCTTTCTTTGGTGCTGTCATTTTCTTAATGAGGATGTTGTTGGCAGAGGTTGATAATTGTTTGCTGGTAGATACGGATGCTGTTTCTTTCCCCTCCAATAGTTCCCCATATTTTTAACTAAATGTTGGTTTTCCACGGGTAAACACACCCTTAATAATGACCTTGGGCCACCTCACACATTTTCTATACTTGGTTTTCCATGTGGGATCGAAATTCAACAGTTGTAAAAGAACCAATGATGAAGAGTTTGCTAGTAGAAAAATATTTGTACGCCGTCGTTTTAAAGCCATGTTCGAATATATCAATTTGTTAGTTACTTATTTGCCATATGGTAGCCTTGACTTCCGATGCTGTAGATAGTCACTTATTTATAATACTAACAATGTAATAAACAATGGCGACGAAGAAAGTAATTAAGTTCCTTTGCGTTTGCACAAGATCACTTTACTAAACATGTTCTTGCTAATTAATGTTGGCAACCCAAAGCAAAAATATTAAATGTCCTACTGTGCCCTAATACTATGCGAGATATCTGCTACAAACTTGCAGAGTTCAAAAAGGTGGGAGGGGGGAAAGTGCAGGCAATTCACCATCTTATATTTCTTTTCCCTGCCAAGCTAAGTGATCTCACTTCCTGAAGAGCAATAATACATAATGATTGATGAGACTAATAGTTCCCACGTACACATTATAACAAGGAAACTTGTTCCCTACTTCAGATGGAAAACACACGATGCCGCAGACAACTCAAACATACGTGAAAGTTTCATTTAGCCAACAAATGAAGTACCGCAATCTTAATGGGAGTACCCATTAAATACTTTTAATCTATAACTGATTTCTTTAGAGAGCAACCACAACTTTTGTACATGAGATTAACTATCTTTCAAAGGCTTTATTCACATGTGTGAAGATACAACAGACTAATGCCTTTAGCGCAGTCAGATCGGCAGTTGTGTGAACAAAAGATGGTCGATATTCGCGTCACGCAAACACATTGCAGACAATTTAAAAATTACTACGGCATGTTCGTCGGGCAAAACCATTCCTGTTTGTCCGATCAACCAGCATCCATACTGATGGTGCAAAATATTCTTGCTAACAAAATGAATTTTAAGATTTGCATACATTCATATAACTTACTTTACTTTCTCAAGAAACAGCGGTTCATGCTCTGTCTGCCAACCCTACCCACATAAAATATAACCTCACTCCGTACACAGACATCTCTCTTAGCCGATAATTAGCAAATTACCTTGGAAAGAAAACAGAACATTTAGCGTGCTCTTCAAGTCGTACATTTAATTACACATTGCGCAAACCCACAGATGAAACTTTAAAGAAAAAAAAAGACAGTGGAGGTTTGAAATTGCAGGTTAAAGAATGCTGCTGTAAGCGTACAAACGCCAAGAACGAACCATTAACAATTATCTGGCAAAGTATTATTTAAATCAAGCAATCTAGTAAAACTGTGTAATGTTCACAACAAATACAACTTACGTAATCAGTGCACGCAAGTGTAAATCTAATGTCAGTCTCAGCAGAACCGGTAAAGCCAATTAGTGTCAATACTGTTGCTATACAACGTAGCTATGTGTCAACATTATCAACTCAATTATTTACGTGAAAATTAAAAAAACTATATTTAAATCAGTACTGCTACAAATTGTCACAAACAAAATTTCCCTGACTTTTTTTTTCATCTTTCTTAAGACGAAAAAATATCAACATGGCAATACCATCACGGGCACCATGTTTTTAATCCTATTAAACAAAATTATTTTTTTCCTTTAAAAATTGACAAAAATATTTTTGCAAACTATAATTTTACTGCATTAACTGGAGAATAACAGCTAGTAAATACCATGCCAGAAAACATAAGTCTCTGTTCATGACAGAATATTTGGCGAGTCAGAAAGTTTCTAAACAAGTATTTATAACCTGTTTGGAGCAGACCTGCGCGAATATAATATAGAGTAAATATAAACATTTACTCAATGGAATAGAATGGTGAGCATTTCGTCAGCGTCGAGGTCACGTGAGGCACTAATTCCGGAAACCTTAAGTTCAAAGTGGCGACGTAATTGATCTGAACAGCACAATTTACCGATCAAATATTCAATCTTCAGGAAGGTGCAAATTAGAGAAAACACCAGCCTGCATTATTAATAATTAACCCAATGTCACAGCAGGTTTGTTGCTGACAGACCACTTCTGATAGGAAAACTGCGGGGAGAAAAAACTGCACAGTTTCATGTAAATACTGATTGATGTATGTGCAATAATATCAAAAGGGAATTATGATAAAATACCTCTACGTTTTAAGGTTTTATTCATCACTTATGGCCAATGGGTTTTTTTAATGAACGCTTCATGATCACAAGACTTAAAAATGCGTTTTTATACATGGCTTTGGGTGGCTGTAGTACCGAAGACTGAGAAAACCATACTTTCGACAAGCCTACACCGGAGCCACAATCTCTACGCCTAACTATTGGTGCCATGGCACTAAAATACAGAATGACATACATTGTTACACTACACCTCACGTGCACTAAAACCTACGGAAGTAACACTAACTTTCCCATCCAAACATTAAAAAAAGTGTTCTGAAACATACGCTTAGTCAAAAAAGTATAAACAAAGAACCACTCAAATGTACCGGGAGAACCGCAGTAGCTAGTCAAGCCTAGAACCCATTCCCACAGCCTCGCGCAGTCAATCTAAGAAAGAGTACATCCACACCAAACAAACCGCCACGCCATTTCGTCTCTGCGTCACGGCTCTGAAAAATGGTTGGTTGGTGGCGGAGCAAAAGACGGCAACCAATGAGCGAAGCAGGTGTGAGGACCACGCCCCCTCCAGGCGCACTGGTCGAGACACATGAGCAGTGGCGTGTTGCAAGGTAAGCTGGCATTAGCTGTGTGCTGTACTCTGTTGCTTACTAGTCGACACTTCCACCACTAAAACGTAGCTCAGCAGGTGACACCACAGGACGTGTGTAATGGGTCCATTGCTGCTCGCTTGTGAGTGGTCGGAATACATTCCATCTCCCTAGGCTGCACAGTGCTGCGTGCACCGAGAAGTACAGCAGTGAACAAGCAGCAGCTCACCTTGCAACACTTCACCACAAGCCGCCTCTCCACTGGCGCGAGCAAGACGAGGTCACGTGACCGTACCGGGTGGTCCTCCGCGATCTCGGATCACGTCGGACACGACGCAGAGCTNGGAGAGGCCGCTGCACTGCACACTGACCCTGCCGGAGAGTATGCGGTCGTCGACGTCCGCCATGGCCGACCGACGGCCTCACACTGCGAGGTCCACGTCTGCCGTCGTACTGCTGCACCAGGTCTCGTCGCGACACTCTAGCTGTTCGCTTACGCAAGTCGTCTGCCCTGCCATAACCGATCCGCTTCTCACCGCCACACCCGACAAAGTCATTCACAGCTCTCTAAGTGATATCCATTGTGCAAACTGATAACGCCGCAATGACCTTGAAGGCTGCTCACGTTAAACTGAGCACTTTAAAGATACGTTCACTTGATGCACTGGTGGCAGAGAATAATGCGCGACAGCCTGAAGAGGTAGGTAAAATGCAATCTCTCGTTCTTGCCACTAATCCAAAAGGGTATCGTCATCGGTGTTACTCTGCTCGGAGAAACTGTCGCGCGCCGGCCCACGCACTGAACGCGGGCTCCTTGTTACCTGGTTACGCACTGTAGGGGGTAACCCACCTCGACCCCGTTCCGTCGCCCGGCGGCCGGTCGAATGATTGACAGCCGACCTGGCTGGCGTCACAGCCTTCCCTCCCCATCGGCCAACAAATCGACGACTTGAGAGGATGAACGAGAATTTTCTGGTTTTCTGCTAATATTGTCCCTTGGCACAACGCAGAATTTGGAGCAAGTTTCTGGGATACGGGCCGACACTCTAGATACCGCCACGACCTGAGGATCGGGTGTCTTCGTGGTAGCCATTCGGCTGAAGTACGGTATTCAGGTACAGTATGGTGCAGCGAGGGACATCGTCGGAGAGAACGGGCGGAGGCACGGCGGACGAAGTTGTTTGTGGTGTGAACGGACAAGAGGGCGGGAACCCCGACGAGCGACTGCTACTGTGCATGAGGGCGCTCGGAGAACTCTAGAACATCGCGGACTGGTGGGATCTGGACTGAACTGAGGTGGAACAGTATGACTCTCATATATGGACATACAGTTTATAAAATAATTCAGTATGTTTTGATACTCTGTTTATTGGGGCAGAATTTAGTTATTTAATTACATACATTTCTTTGAGGTGATTGTAAATTGTATTGGTTGAACTTATTAATTGTAAATATCAAGTGATAGCAATTTATTGTGAGATATTGAATCGAAGGTATTTTTTTCAAGTTACTGTAAATAAATTAGGAAATCATAATTAACTCTTATTTAATCAAGACCGATATCCCTTAAAGAACCTGTCTGAGCACTCTGGCTTTGGAGAAATCCTAACAATATGAATCCACCTCGGCATGAGGCGGGCCGGGAATATCATCGCCACTCGGTAAACATACTACTTCGTTTCTCGCATAACAAATCCTTATGCATTGTTTTAGCATCATGGCATGATTTATCTCCGCACCAATCTTAATGCAAATTCATTGCTGTGGACCTATACCTGAACATACCCATAACGCAAAATTAACGTAAGGAGCCACATTCTCGGTTACTTCCAACTTTTCTGAAGCCTTGCTGAAGTTCTTCTTCCAGGATATTCCTCCGCATCATATAAACAAAGCTTAACAGAGTTTATACACCTACACCAAAGGGACAACGCACCACATTCGTGCGCACTCAGTGTAATATTTCGCATTAAGAACTATTTCTTACTAGGCGTTAACAACACGCCTATTATCGTCCTGTTTTTATTCATATATATTATACGTGAAATATTAACATTTATAGATAAAAATTAGTGATGGTTCGATTTAACAAATAATAAGGTATTTTTATGTTAACAGAAATGTAAAACGGTTGTTATACAGGCCATATTCAGGAAACAGCACGCCGTACATAGTTTGATTTTCCAAAGGTTGTTTCAAAAAGAGTGAATAAACCGCGAATAGACTACAATTTCGCGGTGAATGAGTTGCCAGTTGGGTCGTGGACACGGGAAGTGTAGACAGAGGGAGGAGTGAGCACGCACCAAGGGACGTCGCGAGAAGCGGGGGTGTTGTGGCGAGCTAGAGGACGGCCTTGGGCGACCACGTGACGGCCTACGTCACGTGGCCGCGAGCTGATAACGCAGTCAAGGTCACCGGAACCGCCTGCCCTAAGTGGAAACGCCGACATGCCGCACACAGCACCGTGCTCTAGTCTTCCTTTAGATACAGTATAGTCTGCCCACAGTAGCTTCTCACTTCTTGCTTGACGAGTTTCTTTGCTTCCCAAACGTGTTACGTGCCTCAAACGTATTGTACTTCTGTTTACACAAGCGCTTCATATTATTACTACAATCGGACTTTCACTTATATTTGATATATAACCTATAATATTTAACTTATAACTAAACGTCGAAAAAAACATGTGTTGGTAATGCCTAGTACGAAATAGATCTCGTGCAAATTAGTTTTGAACAGAGTGCGCACAAATACGGTGCGTAGTCCATTTGGTGTAATTATCTAGACTTACGCAGTTAAGGTTTATTCCAGTCGGATACAAACCCACATTTCTTATGGTACAGTTTGGCATAGGGAGGATTTCCGCCGCTAGGTGCGCAGAGTTTCAAAAGGTAGCACCTCGTATTTGCTTTTAATTACAATTTTGTTACGTGCATAATAAAAGAGAAAAAGATTTAACTTAATTACGAAGTTATTTAATTTATGATTACTGTAATTATCCCGTTTTTTAACACAGAAAATAGAAACGATTTAGTACACTGCCGACACTAGCGCTTACCTAACGGCGAAAATTTACCCTGTGCCTATAACATTAATCTCCCCAGCTAGTAGTAGCAGTGACCTTGACTTAGTTATGCTTTGTTTGCACGAGGCGGAGGAATACTTTGGAAGCAGAACTTATAATCCATTCTCGGTTACTTCACACTTTTCTGAAGCTCTGCTAAAGTTCTACTTCCAGGATATTCCTCCGCCTCGTGCAAACAAGCCTTAACAAAGTCTGGAAAGTTACACCAAACGACAACGCACCGCATTTGTGTGCACCCGGTTTAACAATACTTTGCATGATAACTATTTCTCACTAGGCGCTACTAGCACACCAGTTCCCTCTGTCTTTATTCATGTTAAGTATAAATAAAATATTAACAATTATAGATAAACAATAAGTTACATTTAACCAAAATTAAAATACGCATATGTTAACAGACGTATAAAAAGCTTGACATGAATAATTTTTTTTAAGATCACAACCAAATGGGTAATACATGGGGTGATTTTTCAAAGGTTATAATCAAAAAAGTGGGAAGATACTGCGAATAAACTATAGTCATAAAGTGTAACTTCAAATCTTGGTGTAACATGTACAATATATGCAAATAACAAGAAACCAGTGTCTCAATTTAAACAAGGCCAGGGATCCAGTCGGTGTTTTGGTTCAAATCTAAGCTGTCGTGGAAACGTTCATTTTCTAAGTTTGAATTCAAAAGGGCTTAAATAATCACAAGCCAGATTTGTACATTCGACCACAAAAATTTTCCTCTAAGTACTACCAACATGTTCACGTCGTCTTCGGACTGGCGCTTCGGTACGTCTCAATAAGGTAACCGCGGTGGTGTAGCCGATACAGCACTAGCCTCCCGCCAGAGCGAACCTGCTTCGACTCCCGGCGGGATCACTCCCGGATTTTTGCACGCGGGAATCGTGCCGGACGATGCCGCTGGTCGGCGGGCTTCCACGGGTATCCCCCGTTTCCCCCGCCCTTGCATTCCGGCGCTGCTCCATACTAACCTCGCTTCACCCTCATCGGCTCTCAAGACCCCGATGTTAGGAGACGATAAAATCTCTCCTCTCTCAACATTTAAATTAGAGTAAAGAAGAATGTATGAGGTGATATGGGGTGGAGACGCAGTCGAATGAAGTTTGTGCAGGAAGAGGGAGAGCCCCGAGAAAACCCCCGCACCACCGCAGTGTCCGATACACTCCCATACAAGACACCTCAGAGACGGGAGGCTAGTGAGTAACATACTGAAAACTGTGGGTCCCGTACATTTCACATAAAATATCACGTTATAAAAAAAGGAAGGTGTAGTAGGAAAATGGGGTTTCTGGGGCAACTGGCGTACTGGCAGGGAGCCATGGGGGCCACATTGGAATTTCCTTTATCCTTCAAAAACGTCAAAAATTTCGCGAATTTCCCTTCGTACCAAAATTATTATGAGTCACTTAGTCAGAAAATAGCATGACCCCCAATTGTGGCTAAGTGACTCTTTTTTGGGAATGTGGGATTGGGGGTCAACCTAGCATTCACACTGTCATTCCATGTCAGCACCACCCACCTTGTCTGAAGAATGTTCGAGTTCATTGCCCTGTCATGAAAATTCTCTCATTCCTTCCAGTCTCTCTCACCCACACCCGTTCTCTCTCGCCTGCTATCCCTATGGGGATTTCTCATATTCATTCCAGTATCAGTTATTTTCTCTCTTGTCTTTCTTTCTCATGCTCCCTCATTCCTACCTGTCTCTCTTTTGTCCGTTCTATCCCTTGGTGGGTTTTCTCACATTCCTTCTGGTCTCCTGTATTTTCTGTCTTTTTTTCTCATATTCCCTTATTCCTTCCTGTCTCTATCTCACCTACTCTATCCCTTACGGTTTCTCATATTCCTTCTGGTCTCATTTATTTTCTCTTTTGCCTTTTACATCTTCCATATTTAATTCCTGTGCATGCCACCAGCCGCCTGCTGTAGACAGCCATAGTTTATTCGCGCATCCGCCACCAGAGCATGCTAAGCCATCAGTAATCCCTGTGCCTACCACCATTCGGCCGTTTTAGGCGGACATCATCGATTCACACGACTGCCACCAGAGTGTCTGAAGTCCTACAGTTCGACGCTAGGATCGCTGGTATTATAGCAGCCATTTTGTGTATGTTGGTACACTCGTCGCCTGCAGGGGTACACTAGCATAGGGGAATGTAGTTCAAACGGTAACCGCCAGGAGCGCTGGGGATTATTTTTATTAGATGGCAGTCGTTTCGGAACTAAAAAAAAATGCCAGATGCGTGCGGGATCGTTCCAGCGCCCCTGGGATCGCGGCAGTCGAGAGTCTTGCCCACAAGACCACTATTACATCTAGGAAAGTAGGGTGTTTGACGACGAATAAATATATATCATTACCATCCCGCACATTCGGATAGGCCCCCGATGTTTATATATATATAAAACCATTGCATGATTAGGGGAAGAAATGAAATACATGCCCAAATAAGCCTACGCACTCACCAGGCAGTAAAATTGTCATCGCGAAAAAAAGAGGATGTTTAATTATTTACGATATAGTTGTCAAATTCATAACATAGCCATCACCCCCTCCTCCCCGACGACGAAAAGGACAGCAGGGTCAAGTATGCCCTAAGCCGTTGCGATGCTAGCACCCCTTACGCTAGTCGTCTTCGTCAGTTTCAACCCTGCAACAGAGCAATTTATTGAATTCTTGCGTCCTTGTCAAGTTTTATTAAAATTGTTGTGTGGATATGGAATGAAATTGCTATGGTGATCTGTGGTCTTTTAAATTGCCAAGTTGCTTATTATAAAATCTAGGGTGCTGCTTTGTCATTATGTATATTTAACTGGCAACTATATATTATATATATATATATATATATATATATAATCACCTGATATTTCTTCCTATATTATTTGCGCTTCGGTACACCGTCGTATAAACATTGTTGGCTGTAATTCCCAAACTGTTTTAAGATATAGTCGTCAAAATAATAACATAGGCATCACCCTCGATGTCGAATAGGATGGTAGAGACAATTACGTCCTTAGCACAGTTGTCCTTCATTTCCAAACCGTTTAAGATATTGTCTTCAAATTCATAACATAGGCATCGTCCTTGATGCTAAATAGGGCGATAGAGACAACTACACTTAAGTCCTCGTATAAGCATAGTCTGATTTAATTTTCGAACTGTGTAAGATACAACCACCAAATTCATAACAAAGGCATCACTCCCGACGACGAAAAGGACCGTGGGGTCAAGTACGCCTTCATAAGCATAGTTTGCCGTTATTTCCGAACCGTTTAAGATTAGTCACCAAATTCATAACATAGACAATACCCTCGAAGACAAACAGGGGCGCACGGCTTAGCATGCCCTAAACCCACTTATAAGCATAGTCGCCCACCATTTCCCACTCACTGAAGCTATAGGCACCAAATTTATATCATAAACATCACCTCTGATGAAGAACAGGATGGTGGTGTCAAATACGCCCTAAGCCCTCATGTAAGCATAGTCGACTGCCATTTCCCATCCACCGAAGAGCTATAGGCACCAAAACCAGGGGTATACAATTGCACCGATAACAAGACGTACTTAGTCGCAGTTTACATTAAAAGATGTAAGCGGAACACATCCGACCCGGCAGATGTTGTGCGGCCAACTAACAGCTTGGGAATCTGTAAGGCTGCCCCAGGTGGTCGGCCAGCAGCACGAGCACTGTGCAATTGTTCATAGACATCAGCACCTAACAGAATGTCAACAGGACCTGGTTTATCAAACTGAGGTTCTGTCGGTGGGAGAGAACCTAGTTGGGCATGGACACACGGATCGACAGACGTTAGTGGCAAGTTCGCAGTAATCTTGGACACTACAAACAATGTGTGATTGAATGTACAATGAGAGTCAACCGACGACCTAACTTTACATTCAAGTGCTGCTTTCAAGTTCACTGTGCCTTCAAAGAGACGATAGACCTTTTCCTTGCACCTATGAGCTAGAAGCGACAACACTGTAGCAGCTGATTGGGTAATTAATGATTCCTGAGCAGCACTATCGTAGCGCATCACATGTGGTCTATCACCCGCACCATAGACAGTAACCAAGGCAGTGGACAGCAAGACTGATGTGTGACCCCAGGCTGATGATAGGGTTCAGACTCCCCAGGAGTACCATCTGAAACTGGGTTTCGACACTCAAGGGTATTCGACTTGCCCTCAACATGGAGCAGTGTGTGGTGCCTCCGTTTGCAACGGAAACCTATTTGAGATGAAGCACAAGTGGCCAACACATGAGATGTTCCGAGGCAATTGAAACAGAGGTTTTTTTTTCGCGCAATTGTTTGTCTGTTGGCGAAACACTGATGAAGTCTTGGAATTTATAAAGATAATGAATGACTGGTTTGCTGACAGATTGCACAAGGTTTTGATAATTTAGAGTCAGTGTTAGTAACAAATGCTGACTTATGTTGTTGTGATGAATGAGATTTGACTTGAGTGGTTCTATGAGAGGGATGGCCAGTACTTGATTTGGTCCCAACATCAACTGCACAATCCATTGTCGAGATCAAAGTTTGCATAAACTTCACTTCTAAAACATTAAGTATTATGTCGTTTTGTCCTGAACGAGAATTTTCAAATTTGGTGGGCATTTTAACATCCAAATTTCTCATCAGGACAGTGACGAGCACTGCATTTTCGGTGGCGATGTCGCAGCCCAAACCCTTTAAAAACCTGTGCATTTTCATTGAAGATGTTGACAAAGTGTCTCAGATTTGAGCTGCATGGTGTTGACTGGGAGCAATTTATTTATATATGTCAACTTCCTGAGGTTTCGATACTGACGAGTCAAAAGTTCCCAAGTTCCAGAATAATTTTCGGAGGTAATAGCGAGATTCCTCACCAACTGCAAAGTTTCGTCTTTCAGGCATCCCATTAGATACTGAAACTTTTCAACATCGGCCAATGATTGATTACTATGAATAGAAACCTCGTACAGTTGTGAAAACATTCGCCATTCCTCCCACTGGTCAGAAAAAAATGGGCAAATTAATTTTGGAGAGCCTCATATTCACCGACTGACTGACGTCAGCTGAAGTTGGCTCGGTTTGTACCACGTGTCTGGCGAGAAAAGAAGTTGAGAGGCTCCGACAACACAGTGAAGAACTCATCGTGTTTTGTTGTGAGAATAGTTCCATCGAACCCACCGGGAAGTGGGTCCGACTGTAATAAATCATTACACAGGGGACTGATAGCCCTATGTACTGCCTCTAGCTGTATAAGTAGGGCGTTCACGTCGTCAACAACTTGGACTGTGATTTCAAGGGCGGTGGTTAAGGATTGAATCCTCTCATTTAAATGTTTCATTTTCGTTTCCTGAAGTATGAACTTCAACAAAAACACATTGAAACCCATGTTGCTGATAGAACGAGAAGGGAATAAAAACCAACAACGACCCGGAATTACAACGAGAGATGAAACAAATGCCTAACCAAACTAGTACACAAAAGAAAAACACGTTAAAAAAAGGTTATGTTTGCCCTGGTTTAGCTGTTTGCAACAACGAACAACCTTACTTCCTGGAACCATTATTCCTCGCATCAAAACAATGAACAGTGAATGAATTACTCACCCGCATTGCATATTGTGTACTGGAAGCAAAACAAAACCAATTTTTGAGAGCGCTAAAACACAACGAAGATGCTCGTAGCACCATCACCACTTCGTTGTAATTATTATAAAACTCTAACTGCGTCTGCAATTGACGCAAATAAGGTGAAACCTCTTCATAATTTCGTAGGATGTTGAAGCATTGACAGGATTTCAACGATGGCTTCGGCGGGCGGCATCTTCATGTGCGCGGGATAAACTAGACCATACATCGTTAGTCCTAGTTCCCACGGAGATCTATCCGAATCGGAGGACCAAAAATGTTAAGAAAATATGCACACATAACTTCCGGAGACACACGAGAAAGGCAGAGCACACCAACGAGACTTGCCGCGACGCCATCTTGACAGCCAGTAGCAATACTTGGGCTGGGGTAGAGACTACTTGCAGCATAGGTATCAATCCGCGCACTAGTAAACAATGTGCACAAGCAGTTTATACATACAAATACAAAACACTCCGTATGTGCAAACACGCAATGTACTTCAAAATGGCGACATTGGTTTTGCTCTCACTCCCAGTTCACTCATGTTGGCAGTGTTTACAGTAACCTGTCAATCCGGATTCCACACACCAGTTCCACCTTGCCGACTGGAGTGGATTACTCACTCCACTCCTACTTCAGGCCAGTCCGGGTGTTTTTCAGGTACATTTTCAATCCGGACTCTTCAGTCCATTCCAAGTTCAATCCACGTTGAAATTTTACTTTAAACGTAGTTTATGAACCACGCGTGTTTGTAAACGTCCTATGCAGATGTCTCTTAAGTACACGAAATTGTGTACACATGAATGAAGTTGTCAGAAACATAAATATGTTAATGAAATGCCAAATACTACTCTTACACGCGTAACACAATTAGAAACAAAATTTACGTGTCAGCATCCACAAATTTAAACAGGACGATGTTAATGAAATGTTTATATATGGGACTAGTTTTCTTAATTCGTTGCCAACTCTGCCAAGAGTATTTCCCTCAGCGCTTTAAGTCAAGTTACCGGCACTGAGTTTTCCCAAAGGTTGATCCCGAAAGTGATCGCTTTACCGTGAACAGCATATAGGTCCATGGCAATGTTCATTTGACCGCAAACAGACTATATCCAGCATATTCTCGTTAATGTTGGGAAAGTGCGAGTATTCGCGTGCCATCAGCAGAACAAGGAACCTGGAGACAACCGCACGACCACAGAGAACACGCGCATCTCGTATTAACAAAATGACTTGCTATTTTTAGTCGGGTGTCCCGACCCACTTACTGTCGTCCCACAATAACCCGTCGCTGTCTGCTCCATCCGCGTTTAGGCTCCCGCCTGCCTTGCGCTGTCTTCCGCGTCTGAGGCCGAGGAGCGGTAAGGGCGACACTGCCATGCGCATCAAGTGCGCCATCGCCGCTACGCGCAAGGCTATCAAATAGCGCGCAGTGTTCCCGTCGCACTGAGTACCTATGGAACTGCCAGCGGTGAGCCCGTGATTTCATTGGTGGAAAGTCTGTAGGAAGGTTCAGTACAGGACCCTTGAGTAGTTTTGTGTATATCTAACGCGTGCATTTCGAGATACAGCAGTTTGCAGCCATATTGGAGTACTTTAGAAAAGTGTTTCTAATGAGCGTAACGTCTTGAAAGCACTGAACAGCCCTGGTCTGAAGTGAGCACATTGGACGCACTTAGTCCCTCACACACTGACACGGTTGCAGTAGCGATACTGGCGCCCTGGCGTGGAGTCAAGTGCTTTCCACGTGACATTTGTTAAGGAATACTGGGACGGTAAGAAATCATGCCAATTTTTATGTTTAATATACTTTCCTAAAATTAGACTTTAAAATTTATTTTTTACAAAAAAAAAAAGTAACGAATGATGAACCATTTTTTTTTTATTTCTTAAGGTTGCAGTGTTGTCTAAGAAAAATGCGTTGACGATTTTTTTCTGTTTGTAACAGTTAAGGAGAAGCTACACCCGCCATTTTGGGTTGTTGGTTTTTCTTGCTTATTTATATTTTTAAACATGAAAATTTCAGAAGTACGTCTACAGCGAACTCGTTGTTGACTTTACGCTACAGTACAGCTATAAAAACTAAACTACGAACGCATAAATGTCACAATATCGATATCATAATTTGGCAGGATAGATATTGCGACTGATGCATTAAGAAGGAATTGTTTTTAACGTTGATTCCCAATTTAAACTCTATGGTTTGCAGACTTGGTTGGCAGAACCCCTAACATCGGGATCTTGAGAGCCGACGATGGTAAAGCGAAGTGAGTATGGAGCAGCGCCGGAATGCAAGGACGGGGGGAAACTGGAGATGCGCGAGAAAACTCGCCGACCAGCTGCATCGTCCGGCACGATTCCCGCATGCGAAAATCTGAGAGCGTTACGGGGTAACGCTGTGCCGCATTTCACGCACCAAGGTGCCAAAAGAAATACGTACGACACGACGCTGTGAGCCGTGAAGCACTAACAGGTACAATGAATTTAAAGATACGAATCAATCCGTAAAACAGCGAAAGTGCTGCGGGAATGGTACTTACAGCATCATTTCAGTAAGCGCCCAATCCTCAAGGATCTCTTGACGTAAATATTTAATATCGCCTATCCATTTCACTTTACGTTTCAATATCAAAAGATAGTTGAAATGATAGCGGTTAAATGAAACCGTATCTTCTTCCTCAGGGACTGCCAGCACACATAGTGATATTAAGAGGCGGTAATGGTTTGTATGAGTTTCAGGAACGCTGCACTGCACAATATTACCCTCAAATGTTATTCCCTAACTTTCCAAAATTCACTACATAACATAGAGAAATGCCCAGTCTTAACAAGTGCCCCACAAACAAAAATTCTAACCAAAGCCGCCCTTCTTCGTGTCAAAACGCAATTCATATGAAAAGAGCTGAATCTTGATGACATGTTATGGGCCACATGTATGGGCAGACGACGAGCGTTGAAGCTGGTTGGGCAGTGCGCGAAAACTGCAACTCCAACGAGGTCAATTAAACTGCAGCAAGGACGGCACAGATACAACCAGTCCGCGGTCCAGGTCAAGACCATCCACCAATGAAAGTGCAACAAATTGTAATTGGCACACGGGGTTCAAGCGATATACGCCTTTCTGCACTGTTGAAAAAAAAAAGTAAATACTTAAATCATAACGTAACATTTTTACTACAGTCAATTCACGATTACTTCCAACTTTTCTGAAGCCCTGGAAAAGTCCTCGTTCCAGGATATTCCTCGCCACATGTAAACAAAGCTTAACCAAGCATAGAAAAGAACATCACGGGACACCGTACTGCATTCCTGCGCACTCACTGTAACAATATTTTGCATAAGAACTACTTATTACTAGGCATTACCAACAAACCTACTTTCTCCCCGTTTTTTTCTCGTTATAATTATAAGTAACATAATTTGTAGATAGAATATAGCTAAAAGTTCAATTTAACCAAAAATAAAGGTACTTTTATGTTAACACAAATATTACACTTTTTTAATAGGTTGCATATTTTGGAAACGACCAACAACGGTATACACAGGGTAATTTTTCAAAACCGCGAAGACTGTACACTACAACGAGAAGTTTATCTCATACCAGTCGGTAATTATATACATATTGTTCATAGCTGCTGCATCAAAAGCCGCGAAGACTGTACACTACAACGAGAAGTTTATCTCATACCAGTCGGTAATTATATACATATTGTTCATAGCTGCTGCATCAAAAGCCGCGAAGACTGTACACTACAACGAGAAGTTTATCTCATACCAGTCGGTAATTATATAAATATTGTTCATAGCTGCTGCATCAAAAGCCGCGAAGACTGTACACTACAACGAGAAGTTTATCTCATACCAGTCGGTAATTATATACATATTGTTCATAGCTGCTGCATCAAAAGCCGCGAAGACTGTACACTACAACGAGAAGTTTATCTCATACCAGTCGGTAATTATATAAATATTGTTCATAGCTGCTGCATCAAAAGCCGCGAAGACTGTACACTACAACGAGAAGTTTATCTCATACCAGTCGGTAATTATATAAATATTGTTCATAGCTGCTGCATCAAAAGCCGCGAAGACTGTACACTACAACGAGAAGTTTATCTCATACCAGTCGGTAATTATATAAATATTGTTCATAGCTGCTGCATCAAAAGCCGCGAAGACTGTACACTACAACGAGAAGTTTATCTCATACCAGTCGGTAATTATATAAATATTGTTCATAGCTGCTGCATCAAAAGCCGCGAAGACTGTACACTACAACGAGAAGTTTATCTCATACCAGTCGGTAATTATACAAATATTGTTCATAGCTGCTGCATCAAAAGCCGCGAAGACTGTACACTACAACGAGAAGTTTATCTCATACCAGTCGGTAATTATATAAATATTGTTCATAGCTGCTGCATCGAAAGTTGGTAAATTTCATACACATTTGACTTTAACCTGAGAAAAAGTAGGAAAGCTATCGCGAATGTCCTAGGGGAGGAGGGAACCTTTACCATTAATGTTGTTTCAACACGCATATACACTGATAAGTACACGGTAAGAAAAATTTGTGTTTTTACTGAGGAATTGTTTGTAATTTTACAAATGCTTAGAACAGTACAAAGATTTCTCTTGTAAAACTACTCTTTTGCAAACCTACAAGGGCCATGTTTGTAATAGACCTTAAGAAATGTTTGTACTATACTGGCCCCTATCCAGAAGCTTCAGCAAAATGACGGACACTCAACAACGTCAAACCGTATATAGTTGTTTGTGCAAAACCTATGGATGATGTAAAAAGTGTGGTTGCATGCAAAAAGAAATGTATTGCAAGTTTGAATAACGTAAAACACTTCAAACAACACAAATAATCATAATAAAACGAAAATTCCAATAAAACGTGACTCGTTCACCAGCAGGAACGGATTATCTTTATGTTCCTCGTGGAGTATAGTAGGGTACCCTACATCTACCTCCAATATGTAGCCAACATCTCCATCGTCCTGCACGGTCACGACATCAATATCTGTGCAAGAGCACAATTATGGGACCAATATGGCCACTGTTGGCCAGGAATGACTGAGCAGAAAGGGAAATCCAAGATGGCTGCTGCTAACTTTGAATGATGTCATCCAAGATGGCCACCTATCGATTGACTGGGAAAATGGCCGTCACTCACCACTGACGCAGAACCGCCCTTTTCCTACTACTCACGCCATAACAAAGCAGAGCCAATAAAACAAAAACATCACTTAACAGACTAGGCTATTTTAATTAACGGTTTTGTCCAACAGTATTTATAATCCAAACCCAAAAATAAAACTACTTTTTCGGAAAAAATTGTACAGAATTTATTTTTTAGTAATCTCAGAACATACACTTAAAAATTAGGTTTCATACAGTTCAAACCATTGCTAGCGTATAGGCGTTTAATAAGTTTCAAATTTGTAGTGGACATGATATTGTGTAGAATAATTCATAATGAGTTTTAAAATGTATAAAACACACATCGAGCAACTTGAAATGTATTAATGAATGTAATATTTGTGTTATTAATTTAAAAATAAACACAATCGCTAACACACACCACATCGTATAGACCCTAAACTTATTTTTGTGCGATCTGAGAAATATCTATAACCCAGAGGCGAAGATGTAAGTAAGAATCAGAAACACGCAACTTTTTTTAACAGTAGTTATTGCAATAATTTAATTTCATATAAGAATTTAAGTCTTATATTAAGTTAGATACGTCACTGCGAAGAGAAGCACTAGATATAGTATACGATTTATCTCGGTGGTCAAAGACAGTCTGGGTGGCAATTTACTCTTGCCCTGGCGCCCTTTCCTACAGGTAGGGAGGGGCAATATATACCCTGCCCTGTTGTTACGCCTCTACCAATGTATTTATATTACGATAATCCCTACTAAAAAAATGTCAACGTCTGAAGGTTAAGTCTGGCCAGCAGGAAACACTGCAGACGGCCTTCAAATACTGCGATATGCGTCTCCAGGAAGTTGAACTGGTAGCTTATTAGATCTGTAATAGTAGAATATTATTATACGTGATGTAAGCCGACGGATCACAAAATAACTACAGATCCCACTTTGCATTTTCCTGCTTTCCTTTGGGAAAAAACGCAGGAAAGCCCTTCAAAATGCTTTTTTTTTTAACCATTTGAATTATTATTTTTATTTGAATATAATTAATAGGAACAAAAAAAAGTGGTGGTTGTAAATAATTGTTTTTTTGCCTTTCCTGGGGAAAAAAACGTATTACAGAACATTTATTTACTGAGGTACACACGCGTAGACAAACCTGCAAAAACTGATTTTCCAGACAATATTTTACATTGGCGCCCCTTTAGATTTATAGCTCAGCTCACTTCCTCAAATCTAAGTGGTGAAGTTTCTTTAGTCCATTCACGGGTACTTCCAACTTTTTTAAGCCCTGCTAAACTTCAACTTCAAGGATATTCCTACGCCTCATATAAAAAAAAGCCAAGACAAGTACACCAGAAGGTGTAACGTCGAGAATGTGAGCTATATGCATAATTTTAATTATTTGTTTATTTAATTTCAAGACGTAATTTTATTTAATGTGTGTTGTTTTTCATTGGCACAATAATTATGTTAATTAGTATGTCGATTAACTGCTCAGATAATTTTTCTGATATATTTGTTTTGCAACATATTGCAGTTTGCTGTATTTAGAAGACTCAAGTTTCTGAGCAGTTGTTGATCCGTTGCCATAGCAACTAAGAGGCGTGATGAGTAATTTCGCCTCTAGCACACTCGTGATTGTTTTTCGATGGCCTCTTTAATCAACTGTTTGAACGAGGTTTTAGCCATCTTGGTTTCCGCAGGCAGAACTCTGGCCCGGATGAGTTCAGCCTCAAGGGAGTTTAATTTAATTGTTATGTAACGTCCGCAGTTCGCACTTGTAAACAGACGACGTGGACGAAGGCGCGTGAGAGAGCACAGTAAGAAGCAGTCCTGTATCGGTGGCCACCCGCGATACTTCTACACGTGTAGTAAGTCGAACTACCGCGGTGTGTAGTTAAGTGCTGGGATTGTGATTGCACTATAGGCCCGAGAGCTGATTAAGGCAAGGCCGCAACAAGATGTCCTGCAGCATCCAGGGGAATGCTCCTGTCTGCGACCACATCTACTAGACCTTTGAGGGTCCCAGATTTCATCTTACCGAATTTTATTCAGCTAGGTCTTTGATTTATTTTCAAGAAACAGAGGCGAATTTCAACTAGAACTGACTATTAATTGTAACTAGACACGTCCTGGCGTTGTTTGTCTGCAATACCCTCAGCTAATCTGGAGCAAAGACAGTAATCGATAATTGTTGTTTGAGAAGTTAAATTATAATTTGCTAGGCCTAAAGATGACGGAGGCCGCCGTTCACGAGAGGGGCTAAAGTTGCCGAGGCCACTGATTGAAATTTTGTTTGACAACTCAGTCCACATATCACGTTAGAAGTAACTGTTAATTCTTACGTACAATTACACACTTTGCCTGAAACATCTCTGCTGAGTTACGCTTCCAGTAGAAAGTAGGCATTACCCTACTGCTGCTCCTGACGATCGTAGTGTTGTTGCGTCTACACCTCGCATCACATTTGCAACGAAACAATTTTACGTCTTCCCTAAAAACCTGGTGTTCACAAAGTAAGACTATCCTTATAATCATTAAATATATTCCCTTTTGTAAAATGTTCAACACGTTCCGCGCATTCACATACATGTTATCACTCGCTACAAGGGCCAACGTAATGCACTCAGGCGCACTGGGAGTAATAATAATGTGCATAACAACTATTACTTACGAGGCATTGCCAGAACACTGTCTTTATTCATATTAGTAATAAGTTAGGTAAGAAAACTATAATTTATAGATAAAGTTAGTAAAACAAAAAATAAGGTACTTTTATGCTGGCACGAGTATAAAACGCTTGTGAGACACAACATACCGTGCAAACAACGAACCACGTCGCACATGGTATGATTCAAGAAGTGCGAAGACTATACTCGTGTCGTCGCCCTTTTCTTCTCAGTCGTCGCATATTAGAAAGTATTGCAAGCACTGAAGCTGCCACACGTTCAGAGTGTTAGCTCTGTCGCGCCAAAAACTCTGATACAACTTCAAACAGAAGGCATAGCGAGACCATTGTTCACACAAACTACGTCCGTACAGTCGAGCTTTTCCTTGCCGCTTAAGGAAACCGCATAGGCAAGCTTTAAACATTTTCACGAATTTTTTTTTATCCACGTATACACCTAGTATGATAAAAGTAAAATAAAAAATAGGGGCACAGATAATTGTTTTATACCTATTCTGGCAAAAAGTCGGGTTTGCAGAACTTCATGTACCGAGATACGCGTATTTGCGCAAACAACGATTTCACAGGAAATGTTTCAGTACCCGCTCCTGTATGCTATTCACGGTAAAGTGAGCATTTTTGAAAGCCCTCTCATTTGGAGTAATAGCAAACAAATATAGTTTATTTTAGCATTAGACGTTAACTTGTGAGTGCGGTGGAATATGCACACTGTGTTTATTACCTACTTGGCGATACCTATTTACAAAGGTGGTTAAAGGGTAACAAGAAGGAACAGTAAGTATGGCCTCGAACAGCGAACCAGCCTATACCTGAGTGCGGAGCTAAGGGAGCAGAATAACTAGGACAGGCTAGACGAGACGAGACAGCGGGCGGGCGGCTGTGTCAGCAGTCAGAGCTATGTGGAGGAGGCGAGGTGAGACGAACCAAGGTCTCAGTTATCACTCGCATGCCAGTGCACATTAGTACCGCCGCCGGCCGCGCTCACAAGGCTGCTTGCTTCTCGCACTTGCCGACACCCACTGCTGCCAGACGCAGCACAGTCTTCTCAGCACTGCTCACCAACTACTTGCATGCATACTGCGTATTCTTACACCGCATCTATAACTTGCATTGCCATTGGCCTGCTCATTCATGCGTCCGTCGGTTAAGTGAAACTGATATCTATTACTAAAGAAAATAAATTTGCTTATTATTACACTAATATGCGTTACACATACAGAAAGCAAAATAAATCATTTCAGTATTCGCGGATATTTACCTAGAACTTGCAATTCAACGTTAAGACATGGAACTACTTTCCCTCCGTCGTAACCAACTTTACAGTGCGAATACCTGTCAGTGTGCACGTTAAAGTACGGTGTGTCAGGTAATTGAGGGCACTTAGTTTACGAGAAGAACGGCATTAAAGGAGATCAAATGACTTTACTTCACGTTAAGCACAGCATAGAGCATCAGCATACAAAACGTGGAAACGTCGTTACAGGTGTTGGAAGTGTGCTCTGCTCATAGCAATGCACTGTCCCTCATGTCGGATGCATGCAGCATGCACGGAGCCTGACCGCAGGATGCACCCATGGCCATTGCCATGTGCCAGTGCTCACTGCACGTGAACTCCATGGCCTCCTTGGCATTACTGAGCTAGGCTCGTTTCCTCGCCGTATGTCTTACGACAGACACATTAGTCGCAGCATCGCCACATCACCTCACCCTTATCTAATACGAATACCACTTGTTTGCTACAATGGCTTTTGGACTTTTCATGTCGTTGGCCCTAAACTTTTTTACCAAAGAATATTTCTACTTAGTTTTGATCACAGATTCGTGTGATGCAGTCCGTATCCGCGAATTACCTGACACTCTGTATATGTAGGTAGAGGCAGTGACAGCTTTCAGAGGTTACTTTTAGAAGCGCTCAGTTAACCACGAACAGCTTGTACCAGTCCCTGGGCGTCATTTTGTGACGTGAACGTGTCTTTACTATCAGACAGAGACACGGGGTATCAGGGCGGAAACGGCGATGTAATGTTTGCAGGATGATACACTCAGACACTATAACTTCCTAACTAATAACACGATTGCAATAAATGTGCTCTCGTGCGATGCGTACACAGCTCTACCTTGGTTTGGTGCCACGCTTGCCCGCGGAGGGAGGGGGGTGAGGGCCCGCGGGCGACTCGACGCAAGTTTGTGCGTGGGCGAAACATTTCTCGGCAGAGTATCTCAAGGCTCCGATGTGCTAGCTCGCTCATCTTTGTGCCAAGTGTAGCATTTCATCAAGATATGTCGACTTGCGCTGTAAATCTATGTTCTGTTACTTTATTTCACTTAATTCCCATATCACAAACAAAATATAACCCGCTAACGTAGACGTACTAACGTAAAACCAATAACAGTCTCCACAAAAACAATTTTTTTTAGCGAAAAGCCTTGTATTTTTTTACTTAAAAAAATTACAAGTGTTATTTTTAAAACGAAAAGGAACTGAATAATTTTTAAAGCAAAACCACAAAACTGTGAATTTATTTTAATTACAAGGGACGGGTGCATTTTTTGCTTCGAAAAACAATTTTTTTTATGAAACGAAATGCATTCATAAAAAGAGAGGGTATACAAAAAAACGTAAATATTATTGAATGAAAAAGAAAGCTGCCATTCTTATAACTGAAATGGGTGAGATTAAAATCAGCTATAAAAATATTTGTAAACATTATTAATTTTTGTTACATACAACCAGAATTGTTATGATCTTGTTTAATGAACTTTCTAAAGTATCCAGAATAAAAACACGATTAAATTTCAATAAAAAAATGACTTATTGCTTTATTTTTAACATTTAAATAAGAACATTCTTGTACAATATATTTTGAGTGTTATAAAATATAAGCATTTTTCTGTCTTGTACAACGTTAATCGTAATATTTGACGATGCTGGTAGTGCGTGCGTGCGTGCGTGCAGTGTAGTGTAGTGTAGTGTTTAACGAACTCCGCATGTTCTACAGTCGGGAGGAATGGTCAATTTGAAGCCAATCTGCTTCAACCTGTTCGGCCAATTGAAAAACATCTTAGCGTGTGTTGTTTGGAATCAATATGGAATTGAGAGTCTTTAAAGTAGTATGTTGTATCTGACAATTATTTAACAGCAGCAAATATAAATAAAGTTTAAAGTTAGCTGTCTGAAATCTAGATATAAACACGCGTTGATCATGATGCATATTTGTCTACTATTATGTTAAGTTAGGCTTGGGAACAGGTAATTCTAGTTTCCGAATTTCTATATTGTGAAACTTAGGTATTCATTAATAAGTCAATTGTGTGTACTTACGTTTAATCCAACGGGACGGGGAAAATTACTAACTGTTATTGCTGAATTCTTAGAAGTGCTAATAAAAAAATTCTATACGTAAAATAACGGACACGTTGGTTTTTCAATTACGGACTTTCCATAAATTTCACAGAACTCTCCATAAATTCAGAAAACCCCTCCGTAAATTTGCTAGATCTGTGATTCCGATTAAAGTACTAAAAAATTCTAACTTTGTTATGTGGGTGTTTTACTATTTATAAAAGAGGACTTTAAAAACTTGAAATATTTTATTCTGGAACGAGATTTAATATACATATCAAATATTTAGGACACCTAAGACATTCTTATGACTAAGGTTGGTATAAATATGTTATTTCTATAAACCTGCAACACGTAACCTTTTTCTGTTTCTCGCAACGCTGAAGGAATGTACCCTAACTGCCACAGAAACAACTTCTCTGGTTATAGTGGCGAAGAAAGCTTGGCAATGCTAGTTACCGAGGCGCAGGGAATACGGAGGCTTTCCGTACAGAACTCAGCTCTGGTTTACGTATCGCATCTCTGCACGTCAACTGTACATTGTCGTACAACTTTCACTAAGGGGCTTTCGTAGTAAGAAATATTTCACGCGTGGAGGTCACGTCCGGCCCGTGAGGAAGCGTTGCGAGGGCGATAGAAAATAGCACAAACTTCGGACGTATTCTGCTTCCTCGGGATTTTTAAACGGTGCTTACCACAGGCTTTTAACATAGCTATCTGTCCAGAAAAGATACAGCCCTGTCGCTATAGCTTAATAATACTACTTTACAGAAGTATGAATATCGCAAGCATAGAACTACGTACAGCGACTTACGCACACTTTGCCACTTTCCAACCACCACATTTAGGTTTCAATAACCAAATGTATGAACCGTCAACAAAATATTGAGTAGTTCCAATCCCAAAAAAAAAATGTTAACTGAATAGACGCGACTTCATAAAATGATACGCATATGACAGCTAGGCAGACCCCTTAATATACGTGAATGATAGAGGGTGTGTGTGAACCACGTGATTACCGCCAGTCGTGGCACCTGGCGCCTAGTAGACACGCCATCGATCCCGCGACGCTAAAGGTCACACACACACGACCCCGCTTGAACCGGCCCGGCCCGGATTACACTACGTGGGAGCTGCAAGAACTACTGCCGACAAATACAGTCCTCCACGCTGAAGACGATGAGCCGCGATTCAGAGTCCTTACAAGCTCCGGTGGACACTGGCACGCAGGCTCTTAACACCGAGGTATGAGGGTGAAGCGAGGCGAGTACGGAGCAGGGCCGGAATGCAAGGCGGGGGAAACGGCAGACCCCCGAGAACACCCGCTGACCACCGGCATCGCCGGCACGATCCCCACATGCAGAAACCTGCGAGCGACCCCACCGGAAATCAAACCCGGCTCGCCTTGGTGGGAGGCGAGTAGTCTATCCACTACACCACCGCGGCTCCTGACTCCCTTGAAATACTTGCCCACGTGGACAAGTCGCGAGTCCTTGCAACAGTGACTATTTCTCTACAGAATATTTATGCAACCGATTAGTTATATTGTAAACAGTTTTGATCTTTTGACATACTCATCTTGTCCAGATTAAACAACAGACATTCGACATACTCATATTGTCAAGATTAAACAACAGATATTTGACATACTATTCATGTCCAGATTATACAACACACATTCGACATACGTTTCTTGGCCACATTAAACGAGACGTGATGTTTACAATACATGTTTTGTTTGTATTTCGCTTGTGTTTACGAGAACCCATATATTCGTTTGGTTACTCTTCGCATAAACACTCACTTTTCCAGTAACTTTTTAAGGTAAAAACTTGTATTACAAACACGTTGCAATGCACTGTTGGTATTGGGCTTAAATGTGCCGGAGGACGTGTTGGAGGTACGGTAGTAAAAGCACGTGGCAACGTTGCACTTTGCGTGTAATACGTCACGTAATGAGGTGACAGCGCGTGTCTGCAGATAGCTAATCAGATAGGTGTAACCCCCACCCAATATCAAGACATTCCAGACAGCCTGCTGTGAATGACAGGTACGTGATAGATGTATGCTCAGTGTCATCCTCACTTTTATAGAGAAGAGAGGTCACAACAGAATTGCCTGCATATAATTAATTCCTTGTCAAATATACGAGAATATTCGTGGATGTAGGGATCTTTTTTCGACGTACTATGAAACATTCGATGTCGTACGCTTTTGTACGTCAATTTTTTGAAACAGACAGTGTGAACAAGCAAAGACAACAAGTAACGCATCTCCTACCCAAACAAAGTTACTGGACTGATATGCCACACGTNTAAAAAAAAAAAAAAAAAAAAAAAAAAAAAAAAAACTGTCCCTTTTTAGATTTTTGTCTGAAACACATAGATTTTATAATGCTTTTCGTTTAAGACATGTCCGAAGGAACATTTGTCGCAGTCTTTTTATTGGCGCTTATATCCTTGACAATCCTCCAAATTTTCGGGATAATTTATTACAAGAGTCAATTTTTTTTACTATACCAGTTTTATTTATCGTAGGTAATGTAACGGACGGGACATTTAATATAGTCTGTCTCATGAACGACTGCACTATTTTGACAGATCTGAAATGAGTTTTGTGCTCAGCAATTTCCATGACAAAGTATTTTCTGTTGACATACCGGGCAAGTTGACAATCAGCTGTTTGTGTTTATTTAAACATGTGTGCCGGGAATAGGGGCGGGGGGACAGCCCTGTATCCATGGAAACTGGTGTAAACAAGACTGCCTCAGAGGTGATTAAATATTGCACTCGTTCGTGGGGCATCCTGTACAATCCAGCACACTACACGCACAGGACAGTAAATACAGAGTGGCGTCGAGGGGCAAACGAAACGTGTAGCACAATGAGAGGCCTGAGGCGAGCAGTTAACGGTGGCCCAACAGTTATTCTGAGCCGCCGGCTTGGGACAGATCCAGGTATGCGTGCGCTGATGCACAGGCCATCACATATCTAGTGAGTCTTTTCTCTCTCTCACCAAACTACGCCTCTTACACGGAAACAAAACACGCCTTCACTTTTGTACACACTAACTGCGGCTGGTTATCAGTTTGACCAATTACCTTCGATAAAATTTAAAAAAACTCCCAGTTGCACGACATATATTTTACCGCATACATTGACTGTCGTGTTGCAGTAATGTTTTCGCGGTCACTAAAATTGGTTTCGTTAAGTTTTACAGACACTGTAGTTAGAAGTGGGAAGTGGAGATGTTAGGAGGCGTTTCGACATTGGGGTCTTAGCGCCACAATGCAAGGGCGGGGGAAACGGGAGAGCCCCGAGAAAACCCACCGACCCGCGGCATCATCCAGAGCGATTCCCACGTGTGTAAATCCGGGAGCTTTCCCGCCAGGAGTCGAGCACAGTTCACCATAGTGGAAGGCGAGCAGTCTAACCACTAAATCACCGCGGCCCCACGCGTGTTCGAGTTTGGGTAAGTCGCTTGTCCTCATTATCCTTTCTCGAACTTTCCCGAAGTCCTTACTCTCTGTAGAACGAGGCCACAGATGTTACAATAAATTAATCATTATTTTTAAACATCATTAATCATTAACTTATTGTAATTATCTTTAAACTGGTCTGTTTTTCTTTATTCCTAGTTCACCTTTCAACGCCCTCTTAACCTACCCTTCTGACCTTCAAAAGGGGGAACATGAAATGTTGTATCGATCCCGGTACTCTCGCAGGAACGCCCTGACTTGCGCGGGCTCCGAACCACTGTCCTGGTGGAGATCACGAGCAGCAAGTTAGCGCCACGTCCCAGTTCCGAGGAAGGGCCACACCTGGACGTGGCTTGTACGTCACAGACGTAGCCAGCTAGAGGCATATGTTCTGCCGACACGGGACTGAACACCGAGTGTGCAACCTTGAGAGAGGAATTATCTGGCTGGCATACTAATGACACAGAAGCGATAACAGCTAGTGCCGTAACAGCTAGAGAATAAGGCAGCACTGAGCAGCAAGAAATCTACCACTTACAGTTCCTGCAGGTTTTGCAGGAACGTTAACTGACAATCGAACGTTCGTTCATTCGGATAGTCATTCGTTTTACACTGCATGAATGACAGAATCAGAGCAGAGTCGTGTCTGATACAGGATGGTCGATATTTAGAACACTTATGAAGAGAGCTGTGTGCGAATGAGTGTTCCCAGTTTCCAGTTCACGGAAGTTATCTCACACCATACCGGTATTTACAGTACAATTGCAATGGCAAGTCCGGGCCTGTCCAAATTTTTTCCGAATGCAGGGATGGTAATAACTATATACGTATTCGTCATTAGACATCCTCCTTGGCTAGATGTCGCAGAAGTCTTGTGGTCAAGATGCTCGACTACCGACCCAAGGAGTGCCGGAACGATCCAGCAAGCCTCCTGCAGGCGACGAGTGGACCAACACACAAAATGGCCGCATCAATACCAGTGCTCCTAGCTGCGAACGATAGAACTTAGCACACACTGGTGGCGGGCGTGAGAATTAAATATGGCCGCCTGCAGGAGACGACTGGCGGCAGGCGCGGGAAGTAAAGATGGACGACGTAAAAAGCAAGCGAGAGAGAGGAACGGGGTGGAATACAAGAGAGAAAGTTAAGGAGACCAGAAGGAATATGAGAAAACCAAGGGATAGAATGCAAGATAGAAAGGAAAAAATGAGAAAGAAAATCGGAATGCCAGAGCATGAAGTAAAAGAAGCGGAATGCAAAAGCATAAATAAACAAAGGGGAATGATAGTGCAGGAAGTCGGGAATATGGAAAAAAAAAAAAAAAAAAAAAAGGAAATTCCGAGGGAAAAACAAGATGGACGCTGCTGACGAGGAATTACAGAGCAGTATGGTTTCGCCGTGACGTCATCTAAGATGGCCACCAGTTCGTCCCTTCGTCGCCGCCAGGACGTCAGGTGACATGGTATGCCCATTTTCCTACTACTTAACGTAATGCATGTTACGTGTAACATGAAGTGATCGTAATCCCGGCCTTAGTGCCCGACTTATGCCCAGTTGTAAAAAGCAGACCTCCCGTGGCGCAGTCGGTTGGTGCGCCACCGGTCTGGGGTGCGGCAGGTTCTGGGTTCGAATCCCAAGTAAGGCATGGGTGTTAGTTTATATAGGTTATAAGTAGGAATGCACCGATATGGTCTAGTCGATATATCGGTGCATCCCTAGTTATAAGTTAGTTTATAAGCCGTCCCCTGATAAACCTTCAGGAATAACACTGGGGGGAGGGGGGGCGTTAATAAGCCCTTTCCGATCCAGCTGCAGGACCGATATTAAAGCTCCCGCCCATATGGTGTTTGATCTGAGTTGCAATGTGTTTGAAATACAAGTTTCAACATGAAACTATCGAAACGTGTGTACAATTTGCTCATGAATGAAAATAACACACACTTCAGGCGAGGCAGGTTCACGCACCTTAGAAACACCAATACTCAAGAGTACTCCGACAAAGATAAAAGCTGTTTTTCCAAAGCGCTGTATGCACCCGTCACATACGTGTAAAGCTACTCGAGGGCCCTTCATTTAGCCTTCCTACAGCAGACTTTCCACCAATCAAGCAACAGGGTGAGCGCTGAAAGTGCCGCAGGCACAACGTAGAGCGACGACAACTGCGCGCCAGTTGGGAGCCGTGCGCTTAGTTATGGAGCACTTGCTGTGCGTGGCAGTCATGTTATCAATATTTGTTATAAACATGTATGTCATGTGTGCAAGTCATCCGCTTTTTCTTTAAACTGAGAAAAAATAATGCAGTTGTAAATTTAAAAATTGTGGATGTTCTTTAACCTACAATTTTATTGAAAACAATCCCGTTTACGAATTTAATATGGACGGTAATAAAAAACGTTACTTAGTTCACTAAGTCAATGCACATATTCACTCAAATATTGTAGAAATGAACTCAAATATACTCTACAAACCGAATAGTTATAAAATGAAATTTTATGCGTTAACAGTTTTTTTAATTAATGCATAGATACTTACATTCGAAATAAAGATTGTTCTGCTATTTTCTCTTACGTAGCATCCCCAAACAAAAACCAGTTTTACGAGAGACAATAAATGATAATCACGGGGAAACAACCCACTTAGCTCGTTATTTCTCGGAGGTACACCAAAGTCACAATATTTTGGCCATTAGCAATCAACCTTAATGAGAGATTCCAGTCGGTATAATAATATTACAGAATCGACAGTTAATCAGCTGTTATCTAGTGGCGAGTTCAGTGGAATGCACCGAGGCTTTACTACGAGGCCAGTGCAATTCGCAACTGATTATCACTAGAATATTACACATTCAAATGAATCAGTTTCAACCAGTTTGCAGTCGAATTCGTTGATTTGGAGCAGTTTAGCCTGTTTCGATTTTAGAGCGCATACATCCGCCAGTGTGTTGTTATAAAGTAACTCCCGTCACTGGATGAACTGTCACTTCCGCGACGCGCCAGTGCAGGGCTTTGTTATGTCACGCAAACCCACGCACTTACGATGCACTTAGGGGGGAAATCATATAGATGCTGTCAACAGACGTGAAACGAAAACACAGTGATTTCCGCGGAAGGGAAACCAACAAGTAACTAGACAAAAACACCCGGTAGTGAATCAAAGTAATAAGGGCAGTGTCTAGTACAGTACGTGAGTGTCTCTTATGAGACACAATCGCAATAGCAATCTGTGACGCGATTCTCACTTCTCTCGTGGGGAGCAATATACGTCGTGGAAGGAACAAGCGGGGTAAAAGTTGTCACAGCACAGGCCACAACACAGCCAAGAGGGGCCAGTCCCCCCCCCCCCTGCACCAACCATTTATAACTAATTATTTCGTATTTCGTTTCCTACATAAAGCTCATCATCAATTGAGAAATTGCGCCAGTTATAATTTACAGTAACAAATTAAATCAATTTTATTAATATTCATTTTGATTTCGTAATTTCCTGCCCTGGGCTGTCCACTTTGCAGAAGGTGGTCTACACATCTGCCCCCCCCCCTTTTTTTTATACCAAATTTGAGCTAATTTTTATATATTTCCTATTCATCCTTTAATTTCAATAAAAATTATGAAATAAGGTGCAGAATCATTTATACTCTATGAATGTCTTCATTTTAGTTATTTATAAAAAGTTATTGTCTGTTAAATATGATAACGGCAAATACATATATGCATGGTGAGACGTGCGTGCGTGTCAAGGTCATCACTGTAGTGACAAAGTAGACGCCGCGTCGCGATAAGCCTACCGGGACTCGTGCCACTTCCGTCCTTGAAGGGATCTGAATTACTTGGGTTCTCGTTGCAAGAATGTTCTAGTCATCGCCCTCGGCGCGACTCGGGGTACGGGGAGTCTTGTGGGTCGGGCCGGCGAGTCTATGCAAGCGACGACGGGCCTCGGAGTAGTCAGTGTGGAGCCTTGCGCGGTCTGACGTCAGCGAAGCTGCGGGCGAGAACAGTGTGAAGTTGCGAACTGCGAGCATCGGTACAGTGAAGAGAGAGAGAGACTGGCGGGCCGGACTACTTACTGAACTGGATGTGTGAGTTACAGACATTTGGAATGATGACAATAGACTAATTGAATATCTGTAAACAATAAGTGCGAATTGTGTGTCTGTAACCAACATTAAGGCAGCGGTAATAGCATATGTAGGTAATTTTATGTTGTAAATAATATATGTGTGTATTTTTATAGCACTATAAATACAATTATTAAATAAATGTAGTTCTTATATTTTTATTAAGACATCAATCCCTCACGAAATCGGATACGCCCCTGGCGTCCTTTAACAATATATAACACACACATCCATTATATTTCAAACATGAGATGTGTCGTAAAATGCTGGAAATTTGCAGATTATTCTTCAAAAGCCGTGTCTTAATTTGAATTATCAGCAAGTACCACTCCTGCATTTAAAATGTTATATTTTCAGTTTCGTATTCCAAATGTTCTCGCATCAACTGCAATTAGAAAATAAACAAATATCCATATTGGAATNCCCCTGCATGGTTATCTGGTGGCCAAGCATAGTCTGGCTATCAGCATATTGTCACCCCCGCCACACCCGACTAGCGATGCGCACGTTAACTGAACTACTTATAAGAGGACATGACAAATGAGGATCGCTCCAATCTTCAAGCACACCAACATACCGAGTTCTAATGTCATTCGAATGCACACCATAATAAACGCGAGAAATATTACATTATCTTCAAACTACCACAAACTCTAACGAAACGGCGCTAATTAAGACGTTCCCGTTATAACAGAAGGAAGGCGCGGCATTAAAGCCCATGCGCACAATTAATTTATTGTAAAGTCTACAGAAGTTCCTAAATTAATTACAAATTTTATGGACAACATTATACGAGCAGTTGACAACTGAATGCTTCCCATTGCAGTTAAATTAGTATCTAAGTTCAGGTTTCAGTTTGAATCCTCTACATTCAAGTATCCATAGTTGATTGGTACTCCAGTCAGTCGCCTTCTGACTTGAAATAAATATTAAATTTTTTTCTAACAACTGGACTACACACGATGTATGTGGCCTACGCTGCGCTATGTAAAGGAATGCTGTGGAGTAAGATTAAGGCAGATCACGCCCATACATGTTATTAAAAACAGCTACATAAAGCTTGACGCATGCGCAGCCGTGACCACGACGGTTCTTTCCGTGAAGGCAAATTGCGGCGTCGAGATATAGAGATAGCGGTCTTGAGTTCAGTGTTATCTGCCATACAGTGCTGAAATAGCTTACTCGCAGCAACATACGAGGTTGGGAAACGACTCTCGGCATACTTATCTGGCGTAGGGGCGGCGAGTCTCGTGACTGAGGATGCGTTGTGATTGGCTGTCCAAGCTCTGTGCCAACCGGCGTGATGGGGCTTCCGTCGGATGGTCGCGTGACGTCACCAGGAACGTGGGGAGGGTCAAGGTCGTCACGTGAAAGCCACGAACTCACGAGTTCCTCTCCCCCCTCCCAACCACACCCGCCAATTCCCTTCCCTCTACAACCTAGGCACAGGCTATGAAACATTGTTTGTGATTGGCTCTCATTCTATTACGTCATGGTGCATTTGTTTTTAAGTGTAGGAGGAAATTAACGAGTTTGCGGGAACATAATATGTTTTTAACCTCTACAATGTGATTGAAACTTGAATGCATCAAAAAATTCCGCCAACAAGTATATATTTTATAGGAGGGGGAGGGGGGGCTCATACATTAGCATTTTAAAAAAAATTTGTAGACGACTACAAAAATTCAAAATATTTGATAATATTTACAAAAACATTTTTGCACACTTCGTACGATACACACAAATTTTCTAAAGCGTTTTGATGTTTGTTTGGCAGACCACTTTACAACCACAATGGATTATTCGTTATTTTTAACGCCAGTACTCTAAAAAACACTAGACGTTGCCATATTTTGTCTTTGTTTAAATTGACCTAGTTTTACGATTTTTACTGTTGGTCTTCAGGTTAAAAGTTTTTTGGGTGCTGTTTTGTTAATGAAGGAACACCCGCCCCACCTTTCTTACACCATCGCAAAAAAATAAGGTGCATGTCTGCCTACGCCACTGGATATCTTGTGATAGGCAGATGACCAAACACTTGGTGTCACGGCAACTTGCATCCCCGCCTCGTGTTCCCAAGACGTGCGTCGGCTGCCGATAAGTGGAGGAGCTTCACGTCCCTGAAGACTAGTCTCCCGGAGGAGATTGGCGAAACGACTCCCGCGAGCAGAGTTCGCTCGTCCACGCCTGCGACGCAGAATAAACCAGTATGCAGAAGCGAAACGAAACATGGATATGTGCCGCGCGAGGCTGTGAGAACGGACCTTGTGTCTAGTCGGCTGCCGGCCGGCGAACGACGATCGTACTTCACCTCTGCACGATACCTACTCTATGCCTGCGAGTACTCACCGAGTCTGTGGACATACTGGATGACGAGCAGAGCTACAAGCCGCGCACAGCACTCGCGACACTAGGACGTTACGTCACTTCACTCCGCGATGAAGGGCGGACAGAGCGCTCGACGGACCGTGCACCGCACTCGAGTGGAGACACCAAGGTGTCCCCGGGGACCCTCATCGCCTCCCTGGCGGACAATCCCGTCATTCCTTCCCCTCCTGGCCAGCCGCCACACTCTCTCCCTCCGCCAACACGCCGCGCCGCGGCCCACCAACTGTGCGTCCCGTCGCTGCGGCGTCCACGTCGCCATGACACTTCACCACCTCGGCAACACTCGTGCGCGCTCGGCTCCCCACCCCCACCAGCTCTTAGCGAGACCTTGAGAGCCGATAACGGTGAGTATGGAGCAGCGCCGGAACGGAGATCCCCGAGAAGACACGCCGACCGGGAGTAACTCCGGCCGGGGGTTGAACCAGGTTCGCCTTGGTGGGAGTTTGTCCACACACCCTGCCAATGCTTTCAGTTCGCTATCATTATCGGCAGCCAATGCTTGAAGAACCTTGCTGGCAATTCGTTCCGCCCATAATGTTGAGTTTCGACTGAAGTGGTGAGCCGGTTCATTCCACTCGTCAGTGTGCGAAGAGAAGTCTCAGCCTTTGTGCTCGACGTGTGTCGTGCCGACAACGGCCACAAAGCAACTGAAGCGACGCTGCGCACAAAGGACACAGTAGCCGCATCGCCGTCATGTTTCAGTCCTCCGAGATTCTCGGCTCGCTTCTCACCGAAACTGCAGTTACCATCGTCAGTAGATGTAATACAGCCATCCGCTGTTGTACGTTTCAGGCCACTATGGCCCAACTTGGATACGGCATAGCTCATCGTTCACTGATGTACGATAATGAACTTATCGAACCCCCTACGGTACCTGCCCTTACGGAGCGGGAAATCCTTAGCTATCGGTTTTGGCCACTTCCCCTTCGCAGGTGGAGCCTCGGATGTGAATGTCTAAAGAAAAAGAACGCACCGTCCCTTCAGGCCATAATGCTCGCTTGCGGGTCTGCAGTAAATTCATGTTCATTTACAGTTCTTCTGTAATGTATATTGTTACAGATACCCAGCACATACGCTCTGTACCATACCTGTCCGCTACGAACAATACTCATATTAGGGGAAATGAGCGAGTGGTGGTAGTGTTGAAGACAGGTGTTTCTCTTGGGACAAATAAATAACGTACTCCCAGACTGTGTATATGTACCATCATCCCCACACACACTGGCTGTACTACGTCGATATGGCGTGCTCATATGGTGTTTCTGGGACTCTGCAGTACGAGGTAAGGATGGGACTGACATAATGCAATGGCATGGGAGCACACCGAGTGCAACCCAGCGATTTCCCCCCATAAAGCCCAACATTCACGTAGCATGCCAAAAGGCATATAGTGTCCCTTTGGTGTAATTTTACAATATTAGCTAGACTTTGTTCGCATGAGGCGTACGAATATTCTGGAAGTAGAGCTTCAGCAGGGCTTCATAAAAGTTTGAAGTAACCGTAAATTAACTATAGTAGTATTATGCATGTTAGGTGTTCTATCTTATGCAAGGGAGGGCATGCGATCGATACTGCCCGCTCTTGAGTATCTGCAATGCAGTTAGTATAGTTTCAAAATGTTAAACTGCATCTTGCATTCAGTAGGCTAAATTAAAGTCACTATAAATTATCTAATTTTAAATAATGAGTTACTGTATTTTATTTTAAATACCAATAGTGTTGATTAAACACTGATTGTTCTTCAGTAGTTACGTAATTTTCAGCTACGAATTATCAATGCTCTTGCGTTAACGTTTTTTAAGAAGAATGTTCTTCTGTGAGACAACTCGCCAAAGGGCGAAGAGTAAACCATAGTCGTGGAACACAAACGGACATGGAGCAATGAGAGATCCAGAGGACAAGAAACGTGACATCACATGAACAAATGAGGATGTTGTTCAGTGGACGGAGCTTGGGACAAGTCAATTGTAGCAGGGCCCAAAAAGAAACCAACTTTAAGTTCCATAAACTTAAAACACTACATTAATTACACACTGACTGAGTGTCACCTGCATGGGTTAGAGGACAACCTGTAGAGAAATGCCAGCTGTCAGTGTAACGAAGCCTTGTGTGGATGGTTGGTTTCGTCTCAACCGACCGAGTTCCGCGCTACGACGCCAAGCGAGGCATGTTCACTGCATTAAATACACTGTCGCACAATGAAAATAGTGCACCAGGAAGAAAGCCTGTGACAACGAAATTATATAAATAGCGAGTACGGGCTGGGATGCAACAAGATTCAGTGTTGGTGCATTTGAATTTGACAGCACACCCGGCAGTGGCGCCGCAAGCACCGACAGCGGTCGTAAACACCGGCGTGTGGTCGAAACAGCATCAACGCGAGAAACACCAGACAATACCAAGCAAGCGCACAGGGTGAAGGATGCTGGGAAGATGCCAAAGATGTAGCTTCGTGCGTTTGACGGACTCCGAGAGAGGATCATTGGGACTATACTGTTGGAAGTAGTGGATACGTGAGGGTACCCACACGGAGGACCGGCTCAGAGAAGAGACAAGGTAGACTATCAGTCGAGAGGATCGAGGGATCGGGCCCAGTCGTTGAAGGATCCTTCGCGACCTGGTCCACGATACTCGCCTATACTGGGGCTTCTCTGTGTCCACGATCCACTTACCGACGCTTTGCGGAGACGAATCTTCGATCCCAGCATGCATTACATGTGCTGCAATTAACTCTGCAACAGTGGCGGCTCTGTTAGCAGCGGCGGTGCCAAGCCAGAGCAATGTGTAACACCACAGACTGGCGATGTTGGTGTTGTGTCTGGTGAGTGTGGTGTTTGCAGTTTCTGAGTTAGGTATGTTATTTTTGAGAATTTTGGTTAAATTCTTATCAATCAGCGGTCCTGTACTGCTGATGAAAATTTTACCATATTGCCAGGGCTGTCCCCTGTACCACCCGGCCCGACCTTGCGAGATTAAATTTCCATTCCTTAAAATATCTTACAATTTTTCACACACATTCTTCATCCACAGTTGATACATTAGTCACAATGCCTTCAACAATTATGTGATTTTGAAGAGAATTTGAAGGCCCTCATCTAATCAACTGGCCAGGAACAATGTTGGGAGGCCATAAGTTACATAATTATTCTGTGTTACCCGCCAGAGAAGAGGGGTCGCAACACCAGGAAATTAATTGTTGTAATCCATGATGTTCATGAATCAGTATTTCTTTGCACATGTGTTCTATGTCCCAGGTAAAGACAAAACTATAATGTATGACTAACAAAATAAGATCACATATGTATTTCTGAAGTTTAAGGCATGGGAGGAGAGTATCACTGAGGGATACCTTATTTTAGGTCTTGGAACTGCCATCAAAAACTGAACTCAATTTTGAGGTTGAGCTAGACATTTTATACACTCGATGGCTTTTTCTAAAGTCAACCTGTTTTGGTTGATGGTAATATAAGTTCCATATGACTCAATAAAGCACAATCATCCATACGGTCCTTGTATGTAGTTTTCACATCATGCTGCAATGTAAGCTTCCTTTTTATAACATTGAACTAATATGTTCAGCACTCTCGAGACTCTCCAAGAGGTTGGATCTGTGGCTTGATAGCGAGATGAACGTTGTTATCGAGCAGAGTCATGTCGCGAGTGGTTATGAAGAGAGTTTCACAGCATCTATAGGCTATTCACAGTAAAGTGAGCCCTTTTACAAGCCCTCTCATTTTGAATAAAAGTCAATAAGTATATCTAACTTTAGTCTTAGATGTTAACTTCCAAGTGCGGTGTAATATACACACTGTGTTTATTACTTGCATGGCATATTTAAAAAGGTAGTTAAAGGATAAAATATGGCCAAAATAAAAAGTAATTAGGCCCTCACATGTGCTCACTTTACCATGAACAGCCTATACACAAGGTTCTGTTTCCCGAATGTGTTTACGGAGTACGTCCAGAAAATCTTCCATTCATGCAAACATGGAAACCAATCTCTGGTCAGAATTAGCACACGATTCACAAGAGCGAGATCAATATTCAGACTCCATCACAACATGCACGAGACTAGCTAGCTGCAGTTGTGCACTCACAGACATTGACACCTAGTAATGTACCAACAGGACAAGATTTTTCAGAGTGAGGGTCTGCCAGCAGGAGCCAAAGTAACTGAAGGTCGCGATGCTTCCACTCAGTTGTACATGCCACATGCTGGCCTTGCAGCACACAGACTTACAAAATGCTGATATAAATAGTGATGATTATGTAGTGAAACAAGGTGAATGGCTGCAAACTAAAAATTAATCAAGTTGCTGGCCTATTCAACAGCATAAGTATGACAAGACCACAGTACTTAGCAGGTTCACAGATCTTAGTTCTTATTAGCACAAAGCTCACACGTGTGGTGCTAGGGTCACTGCTTCACAGAAGCATAGGAAGAGTATCACTGGTGTTTGAGGGACATCTAGTATTGTATTAACACAAAACCTGTACTGGACTAAATATGCTCCTTATTAAGGTGTCTTTCCAGTTGCTGGTTTTGTAAGAGAAGAGCACTGTTACTGTAATAAGTAGTTGCAGATACAGTCCATATGACTGATGGCACATTTGATACTCACATTGGTATAAAATTTTCCAAGCATCTATTTGTTAGAATAATAGAAGTAAAGCAGACGACACTTCGTTTAACACTGATGTAGTTTAATGGACAACCAACAGACAAGTAACTGACATCGCTCCGTGGTCTCGAGTCCGCCACGGAGTAACGACGTAATGCAGTGTTGCCAAATGAAATGTACAATAAAATAACACGCCTCCTTACATTTATATGGCAACAC